>JBBPBQ010000004.1:41455857-41476807 GCA_037974755.1 Cicer yamashitae
TTTTATAATTGTTCATTAAATATGCAATATATTTTCTAATACTAAAATTATTCCAACTTAATTGGTTTTATTTTTTAAATAATATATTATGCTTTCTTTCAAAGATAAAATTAATAACAATTTTTATAAAGACATTTTTCTTACTATTATTATTCATTACGATTTAGTAGTGTACAATTGTCAAATTAAAATCAATTCATAAATTATTAACGTGTTTTTTAATTTGTACTTGACCACTAAAAAATTCCAATATTCTATAGTTAAAAATTGTATTAGACTTAATTATTTTTGAAATATATTTAAAACTCCAACAATTACATAAATTATTTTTTAAAAATAAACACTAATAGTGATCTTTATTTATTTATATAATCGGTGGTTGGATGGTGGTTGGATATTATATTTAAAATTTAAATAATTTCTCTCTATTTAATGCTATTATTATAAAAATATCTTCTAAGATAACCAATTTTCATATAAAATGTAAGTAGTTTTGCGGATTGTATAAAAAAAATGCAGTTAATATATATAGTTAATTACATTGTTAATTAATAATTGAGTTATGAGGAATAGTATATTAATTGAGATTTTCTTAAAAAAAACAAAACAAAGAAAATTAGACCAAGTAATAATCTTGGGGTTTTAATTCAAGCGATGTCAGGGTTTTGTTGAATTCCTCTTGAAAAATTACCTAAAGATAGATAAAAAAACGAGATCTCATTAAATCTACGATCAATCTTGTTCTGTTTTAGTGAATACAAGCAAGCCATTTCACTCACATTGATGCCGTCTATGTGGACTCGAATTATGCGAATTCTGCCTTGTGCTGCTGCTGTTATCGGATTCATCTTTTACGGCCTCAGCTCGAACCATATAATTGGAAATTGGAACATTTGGAAGGTATCTCTATACGCTCTTTTCAGTTTGATCATGTGTCTATCCGTCTTCTTTGCTAAGAAATGTGAAGACTCCACTACTTATTGTATCAAATTTCATTTGATATTTTTGGTTTTCGGAGCTACCACTGTTTACTCCTATTTCCATGATGAAGTTGAGAAAAATCCAGATGTGTTTAGTTTGTTTTCGAGTGCTGCTTTTGCTACCATGTCACTAGGTTTATCAAAACAGACTCAGTATGGATTTGAGGTTGATCTCTTGTATTTTTTCTGCGCACTTCTAATTTTACAACTCATGAAGTTAAATCTGTTTTTCGCCATTCTTGGTGTTGGATTCAGTTATTTCCTCATGGTTCTTCGTTCAGATTTCTACAGCCCCACTGAAATAGGGGATCTTAGACTTGAATTTGGAGTTGGAGACTCGCAAATTCAAGTGGATTCAGACTCCCAAGAAACAACCAATAGTGCTATGGTTCCTCCTGCTATTATTCAAATGGTTTCACCTAACGTCATATTGGAGGCGCAGGAGGAAACCTTACCCAACAGAAATAGTAGTAGTATTACTGCTCTGATTGATTCGCGACAAGCCAATGATACAACTTCTTATGTCACCGAGCCGTGTGAGGAAACCTTAATCAACATGAATAGTAGTAGTATTACTGCTCCTGTTGGTTCACCTTCACAACACAGAAATATTGATAACAGGGTTCGGAGCAGCCTCGAAAATTGCCTAAAGGAGCTAGATGAGATGGATGAGAGGCTTAACAACATGATTTGCCAGAAATTGTTGGACGAACAAGTCTTTGATGATAACTCTGATCAACCGAAAAATATTTGGGGACGTAGCCGCGTGATTGAGGAGACAAAGGACATCAAGAAGAACATTTGCAAAGCATTGAAGAAAATGTTTGAAGCTGGGTATGTGACAGAGTATTGCAACGCGTACGACACTCTTCGGAATAGATTTATTAACGAGTGCCTGTGTAGATTTCAATTGGAGGGGGTTAGTTTGAGCGATGTAAAGAAGGAGGATATTGGGACTTCTATTAATGCTTTCAATGCAGCTCTGAATATACTTCGCAATGAAAGAAGGCTCTTTGACAACTTCTTCGGGTTGTCTCTTGTGAAGTGCAATATTTTTTCCTCGTTGGATTGGAGGAGAGTTGAATTTGACTGGTTGGCTAAATTGTTGATGTTGCAAACTCGTGTCTCACGTTCGTCTTTTTACGGTTATGCAATCCATCCCCTTACCCGAAAAGTTATGAAACGCCTCATGTATATTTCTCGAAATTTTGAAAATGCGGCTAATTGCTTCAACATTCCTGAGATGATACAGTTGTTAGAGACTAATTTGGATGCGAAGTCTAAAAGCTATACGGAACAGAACCGGGCTTTGGGCTATCTTTTCAAGCTGAATAATACTAGATTTATACAAGTGATTGCCAGATATGATTCCTTGTTGGGCATTTTGGGTGAAGATTGGGACCGAATACAAAGTGTAAAAGTCCTACAAATCATCAAAGACTATCTAAGATGCTCATGGGAGAAGGTTATACGCTTACTGGTGAGAAAGGGAAATGACAATGACTCAACAATAACCTTAAAGGTTTTTGTAGATACGATGAGATTGTTCGACCATCACTTTTTAGATGCATGTAGAGCTCAGTCTACTTGTTTTGTCATCGATGACACGCTAAGGAAAGCAATGAGATTGTACTTGAAAGGGATGTTGCTGTTGCTATATAAGAATTTCATTGGGAGGTTCCAGGATGTTCTTGGTAAAGATGTTGTTGATCACCATATCAAGTATAGCATAATAGACATTAAAGTTCGACTCAAAAATCTATTTCTTGAAAGCCAGTTGATGAATCAGTTTCCAGTAGAAGGCAAGGATAGGAGCCAACTGAAGAGAAGGGTACCCAAGCTTGAGCATAAATATGATTCCATTTGAGATTGAGATATTCTCTCATTCTCCAAAGTATCAAACTTATGGTGCCTAATTCACCTCCTCCTCTGATATATATATAGGTCTAAGAATTTGTGGCTGTGTAATATATAACACTTGTGCTCAGAATCATATAGGTATGTTTCCTTTTTTGTTTTCCTTCATGTTTTGATATACTACGAATGTTTTGTGGCCATTCTCTTTATGTGATTGTATGTTTTTTCTCACTAAATTTATGTTTCCTTTTCTATTTTTGTTTTACTGGCTTGGTTGTAGAAATTGAACTAATGCAAGTAACAAATTTATGGCTTCGTACAGGGTAAATGACAACCTTAAAAATCACCACCATGGTGACATGGGTTTGAACCATTCATTGATTATATACTTTTATACTCTAACAGCTGAGATTTTAGCCGAATGAGGAGGCTTCACTAATTGCAGAATGACTGCTGTATTAGGACAGTTGTAAAATATTAAAAGTTGTGTAACAATATGGGGCAATAATATGTTTGTGACGGATAAATAAAAATGTTATAGTTTGACATGAGTTTCGGTGCCCTTCTTTCCTTTTCTTTCAACTGCTGCTGAAGTCTTAGAAATTAGAGGTAGGGGAAATTAGAGAAAAATGAAACCATAGTTGAAGAGCTTGAAAATTGAGATACAACTTCAAAAGTATTCTATTTATACATTTTATTAAGCACTAACCATCATCAGTGACATTAACTTTCCCTTACTAACTATAGTAACTAACTAATTGATTCCTAACTGATCCTTTAGCAGAGTCAACATCCTCTACTTGAAATAAATGGTTGAGTTGATCTTGAATGTCAGACATTCCATACATTATATACTCATCGGCATTTTTACCAACAACATTCTCAAATCTCACAATGAAGTTTTCGTATGTTGGTAACAACATGTTTTTCAGAGATATTATTATATGTTTCCTTAATTGCTCATCAAAAACACACCATGAAGACTGAATTCCACACATCTCCTTGAACTTTTCATTGAACAAACTGAGATTGTCTTTCATTGAATCTACTTCAGAATTGATATCCATCTTCAAAAAATCTTTCACCTTATTCCATGAGCTATTACAATAGAGTTCAAAGTATCGCCCCCAAAAGGTTTTCAATTTGTACTCAACGTGACTTAGATTATTCATCATGAAAAAATGGCGCAAAGTAGGGTCCTCATAAATTTGTGACTTAGCTTCCAATTTTCTCTCAAACTGCACCAATATCATCTCCATCTGCGAAAAGAATAAATATTTTCCCATTCCATCACCAACAACCAAGGGGTATTCTAGTAAAATTCTTTCCAGATTTTCCCTTGACCAGAAAGCCATAAGGATGTAGCCAGAGGCCTCACTTGTCATTGGATGAACCCCACCATCCGCCCAACAATCTAATCTGCGTCCGGGGTAACAAATATCAATTTACTAAATTCCATGAAAATGTCTCTACTTACTTCAGCCAATCTATTCTTTATTTTAATTGCTTCATTCACCAAAGAAGCATGAAACAACGATTCAAAATCGGGAAACAAATCACACAGTGTCTCAAACAAGTCAAGGATTTTAAACAAACGCCACGCTGAAGGACTTCGATTTGCAAATGAATCAGCAAAATTCAGCAGCTGTATCGTCGCTCCACAACAAATCCTTGAGAAATAGAGACTAGATGATGCATAGGTGGACTCGGAGAATACACTATTGTATAGTTGATGCTCACTGGGAAATAATATTCTAAGAGCAACCTTTGAAGTTTTAATCCATCTTCCAATCACGTATTCCTGTAATCCCATTTTTCCCAATGCTAATAATTTATTTATTAACAAATCTTCCAACCATTCCTTACGATAACTGCTATAAATCTCATAGCACTCTTTCTCAAATCCAACATTCACCATTGATTTAACTGTTTCCTTAAGGTGATTGATTGTTTCATTTGACAAGGCATCAATTATGAAGTTGTGATCAGTCACCACCAACTTATAGTTACCTTCAACCTCCTGCAAAAGCATCTTACCAATATTCGAGTTGTTTTGCTTAAGCTCATTCATACAAGTTAGGAACCGTTGCAGCATCAGTTCCTGACATGTACGAAAGTGTTGTATGATGCTGCCACTACTGATATTTTCTAGCTGTTTTGAATCTACTTGAATGACTACTTGTTGTTCTTCGAGTCCATGAAACTGATTTTCTTGTGTAACATTTAAGTTTGAGAAAGAAGAACGAAAAATAATAAGACTGTAACTATAACCAATTCCAACAATAGATAACAACAATTTAATCTTCATGAGTTGAACAATTAGACATCCAAGATAAAAGTACATAAGATCGACTTCAATTCCGCACTGAATTTGCCTCGATAAACTAAGTGACATGAGAGCAAAGGCAGCACATGAAATGAGGCTATATGCATCTGGTTTTCCATTCATAATTTTATCAGAGAAAAAGGAATAGACAGAGGTAATTGTCAATACCAGAAATGCTGAATGAGCTTTGAGCCGAAGGCTTATCGAGTGTTGCCATAATCTTGCAAACAAAATCAATAGACAAATGATGAAACTGAAGAAGCTATAAAGAAATATCTTCAATAAATTCCACTCTCCAAATAGATGGTTGAAGGAAGAGCTGAGAGCATAAGAAACCAATCCAATAATAGCAGAAGCTAAACCCACAAATCTCCATATCTTTAATTGAATCATTTGATTCTCAGAATTGGAATGAGTATGGCTATCATGCTTTTTATGAAATGTGTAATGAGTTTTTTGGTCAAAAAATGAGTAATTATTAGATTAATATAATGATACTGGTCCACTGGAGACCAATTCTTTTCAATTTTTTGGCAACAAAAGGTGTTTTTCTCTTGTCCACGTGTTCCATTGTTAACCGTTGTTTTGCCGATCAAGTTATCACAGATGTTTTTTTATTTTTTTGTTATTGACTTTTTTAAACCTTTAATCTTTTAAATATTTCTTTATACTAATTTTAAAGAAAAAACAATAGTTCGTAATAAATATACATATATCACGTTTTAAATTGTGGGGTCAATTGTGGTTACTTGGATTACAGTTGCAGGAATTACAGGACAGTAAATTTATTTTTATTAGAATCAACTATTATAATTATAATATCTTATCAATCACATATCTACTATTTTCTTTATAAAGTCTCATTTGTATTTTATGTCAATTCTCTGTCACTTTAATATATTTAATCTTTAAAAATACCTTCTAGATCTATGTTATAAAGAAAAAGGAAGACATAGAAAATGATTTGTGTGAAAACTATGTAGTCTGTCTTTGATGTCTGGTGCGAGTGTTGCAGTCATTGTAACATTACGATGGAGGTTTTTATGTTATTTCCAGTAACAACGCAGTTAAAGATGGATATAATTACTGACAATTTTGCAATTGCAGTCACATTAAATGATATAGTATGTAAGTTTCTTTTTTTTACTCAATAGTCAATATAATCTGTAATTTAAAACTCTAAATTAACCATTTTTTTACAATCTAATTTTACCTTAATGTGAGAGTATTTCTTTCTAAGGGAGAGGAATCTTTTTCATGCAAACTATATATAAATGAATAAAAATAGTTATTTAATGGTTACAATGTTGAAAAGTCCATATAAATAATTTATATGTACTATCTATCGTGCATAAATGTTGAAAATAGTCATTGTATGGACTTTTCACGCAACTATATATAAATGAATAAAAATAGTTATTTAATGGTTACATTGTATGATTATAATTAATCATTTTATTAAAACATAATCAATCACAATTTTCACTATATTAGAAATATTTGATTTTTATACATTGTGATATATTAACATAAATTTTTTTGTTCTAAAGAGTCTTAGCTAGTAACAAAACTCATATGCATTAAATGTGAAGAAATAAAGTATTGTAAGTTTCAACTTGTGTTGCATCATATCAAATGTCCATGTAATCTTTTGTCATTATATTTATAATTATCAATGTAACTGTAAGTCAATCACAACTGTAAGATCATTAGTGATATTTGATTTTTTAAAAAAAATTCATTTAACTATTAATTTAAAAATCAAATGTATCGGTACATGTCAATAAATAAAAAAAGCCATGATAGATTAATAATATATAAAACATAGAATAAATAAGAAATCAAGAACAAATAGTTTTAAATATCTTATTTGAATTATGCACGATTCTTAATAAAATGATTAATTATGTTCGTTTCAATGATTAAATGAATTGTATTTACTCAAATATTCTTATTAATTGTAGTAAGTGAAAAAATTTAATTATTGAGATACAATAAATAAAAGTATATTAATAAAAAAAGAAATTTTATATTAATATTATAAAATAACATATAATTTAAGACAGAAAAATGATAAATAAAAAATTTATTATGAGAGAGAAAAAGAGATTATCTAAAATACCCTCCGGGTAAATTAGACTTTTTTTTGGGGTACATTCAAAAATTAAAATGTTTTGGTACAAAACAAAACACAAAGATAGAATTAACCTCGGAACAAACCAACAATCTTGAAACAAAACAAAATGGACAAATATAAAATATTTGTGATCCTGATTCCTTATCACAAACTATAACTCAATTGTTTTTCTTGTTTCCAAGAAACATATTATCGAGTACATTATGAATGTCAAAAATTCCATACTCGTAAGCGTTGTTCTTAAGAAAATCCTGAAACCTTCCTTTGAAGATTCCATATGCTGGCAGCAAGATGTTTTTGAGAAATGCAATTATTTCTTCCCTTAGATTCATATCATGAACAGACCAAATGCACTGAACTCTGCATATCATTTTAAAGTTCACGTTGAACAAACTGAGCTTTTTTTTTCATCGAATCTACTTCGTTGATAGAGTTCAAGGTTTTGTTGCACTTTTGATCTAGTTTTTTTGAAAAAAATAGCATATAATTCCATTATTTTATTTTTCTGACTTCGATACCAATAGCACTATAGTCCCCTTCAAGCAGCTTTGTCATCTTCATTAAATCAAGTAAGTGTTTCTTCTTCGACTAGTTTGGTTGATTCTTCGTCTCGGGCAGATTGGAGGCATTTGGCTTTACTTAATACTGATGTGACAGAGGTGGGTAAAGAATTATTAAGTTTTATAAAAGAGGTCGGGTTAATTCCACAAGAGGAGGAAAATATTATAGTTGAAAAATTAATGGAAATGGAAAAAAAGGGATAGAGTGAATATTGGAAAAAATGCATAGGAAGTTAGAAGTGGAAGGGGTAGGAAGTTTTTGGCGATAGTAAGGTTGACAATGAAGATGTTATGTCATAATATTAGAGGCATGAGAGGGGTTGCGAAGAAAAAAGAATTGCAGAGTTTAATAAAAAAAATAAAAAACTTGATATAGTGTGTGTTCAAGAAACGAAGTTGGAGGTTGTGGAGGAAAAGATGTGTGAAATTGTGTGGGGATCAAAAGGGTTTGAATTTTCGTTCAAACCCTCAATAGGTAGATCCGGAGGTATACGAACTTTGTGGGATAGCTCGCGGGTCAATATGTGGAGTTCTTCCATATTAAATCATGCATTAGTTATGAAGGGGGGTGAAAGGATACTGGAGAAAAAATTTGTGTGGTAAATGCTTATGCACCTTGTGACAAGATTGAGAAGCGAGATCTGTGGAATATGATAGTCGAGAAGGTTGAGAGCGATGTAGATTGTTGTTGGTGTGTGTGTGGAGATTTTAATGCAATTAGGAAGGAAAGTGAAAGGAAAGGGAGGAGTGAGTATATCCAAATGGAAGACATTTTGTGCTTTAATAATTTTATTGAGGAATCAGAATTTATTGATTTGCCTTTAAATGGTAGAGCTTTTACTTGGTGTCGTTTGGATGGATCGATCATGAGCAGATTAGACCGATTTCTTTTATCAAAGAGGTGGGGTTGCAATGGCCCAATTGTTCGCAGTGGGCGTTGGATAGAGGCTTATCAGATCATTGTCCATTATTCTTGTGTGATGATTAGGATAATTGGGGACCAAGATCTTTTCGTATGTTGAAGTGTTGGGAGGAATTTGATGGTTATAAGGATTTTGTTATGGAGGTATGGGATAATTAAACGGTGTTTGGTTGGGGGGGCTTTGTACTAAAGCAGAAGTTGAAAAATATCAAAAATCCCTTCAGGAGTTGGCATAAGGAACATTGCAGCAACCTAATTGACAACATAAAGGTGGCTAAAGAGGAGTTAAATAAGTTAGATATTAAAGCAAAATCATGTGTTCTATCAGATGTGGAGATTGAACAGCGTAGACTATTGTCAGCTAATATTTGTTCTTGGTCTCGGTTGAATTGTAGTATTTAGTGGCAACGTTCGTGGGTGAAATGGTTGAGAGAAGGAGATGCAAACACAAAGTTTTTTCATGGTATGGTATCCAATAGGAGGCGTCGTAATTCGATTCTCAGTATTGAGGTTGGGGGTGTGCGTGTCGAACGGGTGAAGCCAATGAGAAGTGCAATGTTTAATCATTTTGAAGGTCATTTTAAATCCACCAGATCCATCCACATGGGTTTGGATAACTTGCAGTTTAATTCTCTCTCGCTTATGCAAGCTGAAACATTATTAGTTGGATTTAGTGAAGAGGAAGTCAAACAAGCGGTGTGGGATTGTGACAGCTGCAAAAGTCCAGGTCCGGATGGCGTACATTTTGGGTTTGTGAAAGAGTTTTGGGAGAACATAAAAAGGTGACTTTATGAGATTTCTAGGTGATTTTCATGTGATTTTAGACCCATTTCATTAGTGGGATGTATGTATAAAGTTTTGTCAAAAATGTTGGCGAATAGACTGAGTCAGGTGATTGGTTCTGTAATAGCTGAATCTTAATCAGCGTTTGTTAAAGGTAGACAAATTTTGAACGGGATCTTAATTGCAAATGAAGTGGTCGATGAGGCAAAAATGAAGAAAAAAGAGTTAATTTTGTTCAAAGTGGACTTCGAGAAGGCATATGACTCAGTTGAGTGGGATTACCTAGAGCTTGTGATGGCAAAGATGGGCTTTCCAGCGAAATGGCGTAAATGGATTTTGGAATGTGTTGGTTCAATGTTAGTTTCTGTGCTAGTGAATGTGAGTCCTACAGAAGAGTTTGCTATGCGTAGGGGATTGAGACAAGATGACCCTTTATCTCCGTTCTTGTTTCTAATAGTTGTTGAGGGCCTGAATGCTCTTTTTAGTGCTTTTATGGAAGCCAATTGATTCAAAGGTTTTAAGGTGGGCTCAAATGATATTCGTGTCTCTCTTTTACAATTTGCAGATGATACACTGATCATGGAAAAGAAGTGTTGGGATAATATTAGAGCAATCAAGGCTAATTTGTTGTGGTTTGAGCTTCAATCTGGCCTAAAGGTTAATTTTCATAAAAGTATATTGGCAGGTGTTAATGTTAACAATTCATGGCTTCAAACTGCGGCAGAGATTCTTAATTGCAAGATGAGATGTGTCCTATTCAAATATTTGGGGTTGCCTATTGGTGATAATCCCCGACGTAAGGTGTTTTGGAAACTTGTTATTGAGAAGATCCGAAATAGGTTGGCTGGTTGGAACTCTAGAACTTTGTCGTTTGGTGGCCGTTTAGTACTCCTCAAAGTTGTCTTATCTGCATTACCAGTTTATTTTCTTTCCTTTTTCAAGGCTCCTTCAGGCATCATTTATCAACTTGAATATATTTTTAAATCATTTATTTGGGGTGGGAATGAGGAAGTGAATAAGGTTCATTGGGTCAATTGGGAGAATGTGTGTTTGCCTTTAGAGAAGGGTGGATTAGGAGTCCGAGATTTGAATTTTTTTTAATAAAGCTCTATTGGGTAAATGGCGTTGGAGGTTAAAAACGGAGTCAGAGGGCCTTTGAATTAAGGTGTTGATCAATAAATATGGAGTGGAAGTTGGGGAATTTAGGGGGGGGCAGTTTGAGGGGGCCTGTGTGGTGGAAGGATATTTTTGCGGGAAGAGTTGGTATTGAAGAGGAATGGTTTGATAAAAAATTGTTTAAAATTATTGGGAATGAGAGTAATACTTTGTTTTGGAATGATCCATGGTTGGTTGGTGGGGTCTTGCGTGAGAAATTTAGTAGGTTATTTCATTTGCCTTTGCAACAAGAGGAAAATGTAGAGGTTATGTTAGAGATGTTGCGACGAGAGGGTATTCAAGGGTGGAGATGGCGGAGGCAGTTGTTTGCATGGGAGGAGGAATTAATGGAGCAGTGTAGGATTTTATTGGCTAACGTTCATTTGCAAGTTAATGTATCTGATAAGTGGTCGTGGAACAATACGCAAGGAGGATTATATTCGGTGAATGAGGCATATTATGTACTACGGGAGAAGTTTGTCGCTAGTGTCAACGCACCTCCATTTCAAGACCTAGTGTGGCATCTTTTTGTCCAAGCAAAAGTATCATTATTTGTGTGGAGGTTGTTTCAAGATAGGTTGCCTACAAAGCATAATTTGTTCCATCGAGGAATCATTTCTGTGGAAGATCAACAATGTGTAGCAGGCTATGGAGAAGTTGAAATAGTCGGTCATTTGTTCTGTGTGTCCTCTTTTTGGGTCCATGTGGTATGGTGTTTTGAATTGGTTTGGACTATTTGGTGTATTTCTTAAAGATGCAATCAACCATGCTAACCAATTTGATGGTCTTTTTTCATGCTGTCGTGTAACGCGTCAAATAATTAATTTAGTTTGGTTTGCGGTGATGTGGGCAATTTAGAAATCAAGAAATGAGGCGATTTTTCGTTGGCATGTTTTGAATGCAAATCTTATTATTGAGGAGGCCAAACTTTTAGCATGGAGGTGGATCAAATTGCACGTAAAATAATTTTGTTATGGATATAATCAATGGTGCTCTCAACCCTTAGAGTGCATTGGTACCACTTGTGGTTAATTGTTTTACTTCTTGTTTGAGTAATTTAGTTTGTATTTCTACTTTGTTTTGGTCATACAATAGAATCATTGTAAAATTTCGTTCGCACTTGCGCTAAACACTTCTTGTGCTTAGAACGTTTCTTGAATATATTTATTTTTGCCTTGTTAAAAAAAAATTATACATTGAGCCTTGAAAGTTTCAAAACTTTTATGCATGATTTCAAACATGCTACAATTTTGATTGCCTGCGAAAATAGTATCATTTGAATCGAACACGATCCCTTTCTTATATGTATGGAAAAGGATTGTTTAAAAAAGGTTAAGTTTCTAAAATTTCATTGCTACAAAGTTTTTAAAGGAATTGCTTTTTCTAAGTCACATTACGTGTCGAAAGACTGTGTTATTTAAAAATTGTTTTTTAAATTCAATTTTTAAATTATTAAGGTAGAATTTGTTACTCACTTAAATGGTCAAATTTATTAAAATTGTTATTCAAAATTATATAGTTATATTATAAATTGAGATGTTATATGAATAATACGTTTGAGTTTATTGAAATTCATTATTATAAGACAATATATAAGATTATTTAAAGATGAATCATTGCTTATGATTAATGAAATTAAAATATTTGCTGCTTGTATATCCAAAGATATAGACATGCATTTATTTTGAGTATGGTTGTTGGCCCATAAAAGTATGTGAATTTAGCATTTGGGCATATATTTATGTACGAAAATTTGACTCTGTACCCCTATTTCTATACTTATACCCTCATAATTTTATGAAAATGCCAATTATACCCTCAATTTTTTATTTATTATTTTATCAATTCAAAGTTATTTTTTTTTCCATTTCATCTTTTTCGGAGTCAGAAAAAAGATTTCCGGTAACTTCCGGAAAACTTTTTTTGAAGAATTCCGGTACACAACTTACTTCCGAAAAACTTTTTTCAAGTTTTCCGGTACAGAAGGTTTTTACCGAAAAACTTTAAAAAAAGATTTTCGGTACAAAAGGAAAAAAATTGTATTACCGGAAAACTTCATTGGAAAGATTTTCGGTACAGAAGGTGTTTCTGGAAAACTTTCCAGGAAAGATTTCCGGTACACACTATTTTTTTTTTTTTTTTATAAATATTAACAGATATAGATAAACCGCTACTAGTATTGGATAAAACATGCGTCGATACTATGAATAATTATAATTAATATTAATATTGTAAAAATATATTATTGTATTACCGGAAAACTTTATTCAACTTTTCCGTGTTTCCAAACAAGTTTTCCGGTACACACCCTTTTTTTAATACACCATAAATAATAATTAATACACCATAAATATTTTAAATAATAATATACCATAAATACACCATTAAATAATTAATAACTAATACACAATTAAATAATTAATACACCAAAAATAATTCACTATAAATACACAATAAATAATTAATACACCATAAATCGTCGCCTCCTACGAGTGTTATCGGACGAATTCTTTCCGGAGCAACATTCAATGTCACGTATTCTTCCTACAACTTTGCCGTCTCTACCTCTAGCCCTATCCACTGAAAAAAAATTAGTTAAAATCAAATGAATTAAATAAATACTAATATAATAAAAAATTAAAACAAAAAAATTAATTAAAAAAAAAATCAACACAACTACCGGAAAACTTGTGGATGAAGTTTTCCGGTAGCTTCCAGAAATGTCACATTGAAGTTTGCCGGTAGTGTAAGTTTTTCGGAAAAGTTAAAATAAATTTTCCGGTAGTTTCGGAAAACTTCAAAAAAGATTTCCAAAAATGATGTTCTGTACCGGAAAACTTTTTCCAAGTTTTCTAAAGTGGAAGTTGTGTACCGAAAAACATGAAAAAAAATTTCCGGAATTTTTTTTTTTAAACTTACTTCTGATCCGGAAATGTTTAAATGAAGAAATAAAAAAATAGTAATTTTTTATATATATGAGAGTATTTTGGTATTTTCCTTTACTTTTTGGGGTACATGGATAAAGGAAAGGTATAGGGTAAAACTTTCTTCATGTATTTCCTCCGGTCTTAAATATAAGATAATTTTTAGAAAAAAATTTGGTTATATATTTAATGTTTAAGTCTACATCTATATAATAAACAATTATCTTGTATCAAAAAAAAATAGTACATGTGTCAAATTTTAGACAAACAAAATAATTAATGTCTTTCTTAATATTTTTTATTCACTTCTAGCAAAACCTTAATTATTTAATGTAATCAAATTATTGTTGCATTAAATTGTTATATTAGATTTTATCTTTTTGAATTTTTTTTCCTTTGATGTTTCTCTACTTTGTCAAACATAGTGCCATCTAAAAAGGTATGGATTTTTTTAATAATAATAATTAATCAAATGAATTTTACTCATTTTCGAGACTAAATACACTAAGTACAACTTAAATATGGTATCAAATTAGTTAGTAATAACAATAACAATTTTCTAGGTCAACCATAAAACCTTAAACTTTTTAAGTTCATTATTGTTTGCTATTATAATACTTTCTCTCTTCCACACATATTATTCATCTAAAGAAAAAAAAATGTGTTGCTATATGTGATAATTTTTATTCACACTTCACTCATTCTTTTTATATATATATATGTTAATTCAATATTTCTAGGTTTTCATGAGACTTAGGTGGAGGGGTAAATGTGTTGCTAGGATGCTACAAAGGGAAGTTATTTTTAAATTTTTAATGTTTCGAAAATATTATTATCTACTGGTTTAACCACGTTAAAGTTTAAATCCAATAATCTTATCTTATTTGTAAGTGAATCAAGTCTTGATTATCCGTAACAACTCATGCAAAAGTTACCCCCATTAGGAGTATGAGTTAAGTCTTGTACTAGCAAAGTTACAATGGTGACCAGATTTTCTCTTTTATTAATGCAAAAGTTTTGTAGTCATTGAAGTTTCTTTTATGTTAATAAAATAATTATAAGAACTTTCTTTCTTCATTTTCTTTGCATGTTCATAGAAGAACAAGGGTAGATTGTTCTAGTTAAATAGCCTTAATTAAACTAATGCATGCAGTGGTGTCTAGCTTAACTGCTGATGCGTTCAACGTCAAACACACTAGCCCTTCATTCCTAGATATTCACAACTAAGTGCATCTTTACGGTAAGTTTAGCAGAATCACGGTGAGTCACTATGACTTTAGAAAAGTTATTCCTTAGAGCTTCAATAAAATTGCAGTACCACCGTGATTTCGTCAATCTTACCAGCAATCTAAACATGCACTGAGTCTTGTACTAGCCAAGACTTAATTGCTGTATAATGTCCTTCATTAAACTACAATTGACTTAAGTCTTGTACTAGCCAAAATAATGTCATGCAGTACAAAGGACACAATCTTTAGTGTGACAAAAGGAAAAGAAAACCTTTATGATCCTATAGCACAAAATATACATGTGGTATATAGGGAATATTGGTCATAAATTCTTCAAGAACAAGTTTTTGATAATAAATAAAGCTGTTATAGTTTGACATGAGTTTTGGTACCCTTCTTTACTTTTCTTTAAACTGCTGCTGAAGTCTTACAAATTAGAGGTAGATGAAAATTAGAGGAAAATGAAACCATAGTTGGAGAGCTTGAAAATTGTGATACAACTTCAAAGTATTCAATTGTGTACATTTTATTAAGAACTAACCATCAGTGACACTAACTTATTCTTACTAACTAACTAATTGATTCTTAATTGATCCTTTAACACAGTCAATATCAATATCCTGTATCAGAAACAAATGGTTGAATTTATCTTTTAAGTCTGACAATCCATACTCAATATACTCATTGGAATTTTCACCAACGACAACATCCTGAAACCTTGCAATAAAGTTTTCATATGCGGGCATCAATATGTTTTCGATGGAAATTATTATTTGTTTCCTTAACTGCTCATCAAAAACACGCCATGTAGATTGTATTTCACAAGTCTCCTTAAATTTCTGATTGAACAATCTCAACTTGTCTTTTAATGAATCTACTTTATAATTGGGTGCATCAGACTCATTGATATCATTCTTCAGAAAATCTATCACCTTATTCCATGAGTTACTACAATAAAGTTCAAAGTATTTCTCGGTGTTTTTACGCATCCTATCATCCTAAATGGTTTCCAATTGGTACTCAACCTGTCTTAAATTATTCCTGATGAAAAAATAGCGCAAAGCAGGATCCTCATAAACTTTTGACTTAGCTTCCAATTTTCTCTCAAACTCCTCCATTATCAAATCTATCTGCAAATGGAATAAAGAAGATGTTCTTGCACCATTAGCAACAATCAAGGGGTATTCTCGTAAAACTTTCTCCAGGTTCTGTCTTGACCAGAAAGCCATAACAATGTAACCAGTGGCTGTGCACGTCATTGGATGAACCCCACCATCAGCCCAACAATCTAACTCTGCATCCGGCGTAACAAATATCAGATTCCCAAATTCCATGAAAATGTCTCTACTTACTTCACCCAATCTATTCTTTGTTTTAATTGCTTCATTCACCAAAGAAGCATGAAACAACGATTCAAAATCAGGAATCAAATCACACAACGTCTCAAACAAATCAAGGATTTTAAACAAATGCCATGCCGAAGCGCTCCGAGTGGCAAACGAATAAGCAAAGTTCAGCAATCGAATCGTCACTCCACGACAAACTTCTAAGAAATAGAGATCAGACAATGCAGAGGAGGATCCCTGGAAGACCCGATCATAAATTCGACGATCACTAGGAAATAGTATTCTAAGAGCAACTTTAAAAGCTTTAATCCATCTTCCAATCATGTAATCTTGAAATCCCATCTTTCCCAATCCTAATAATTTATTTATTAACAAGTCTTCTAACCATTCCTTACGGTAACTACTATAAACCTCGTAACACTCTTTCTCAAATCCAGCATCCACCATCGATTTCGCCATTTCTTGAAGGTGATTGATTGTTTCATCTGGCAAGGCATCAATTATGAAGTTGTGATCTGCCACCCCCAATTTATAGTTACCTTTCACCTTCTGTAAAAACATCTTACCAAGATTTGAATCGTTTTGCGTAAGCTCTTTAATACAAGTCAGAAACTGCTGCAGCAACAGTTCCTGACTTGAAGGAAAGTGTTGTATGATGCTACCACTACTGATATTTTCTAGCTGTTGTGAATCAACTTGAATGACTACTTGTTCTTCGAGTCCAAGAAATTGATTTTCTTGTTTAGCATTTAAGTTTGAGAAAGAAGACCGAAGAATAATAAGACAGTAACTATAACCAATTCCAACAATAGATAACAACAATTTAATCTTCATGAGTTGAACAATTAGACATCCAAGATAAAAGTACATAAGATCGATTTCAAATCCGCACTGAATTTGCCTCGACAAACTAAGTGACATGAGAGCAAAGGCAGCACATGAAATGAGGCTATATGCATCTGGTTTTCCATTCATAATTTTATCAGAGAAAAACGAATAGACAGAGGTAATTGTCAATACCAGAAATGCTGAATGAGCTTTGAACCGAAGACTTATTGAGTGTTGCCATAATCTTGCATACAAAATCAATAGAAAAATGATGAAACTGAAGAAGCTGTAAAGAAATACCTTTAATAAATTCCACTCTCCAAATAGATGGTTGAAGGAAGAGCTGAGAGCATAAGAAAGCAATCCAACAATAGCAGAAGCTAAACCCACAAATCTCCATATCTTTAATTGAATCATTTGATTCTCAGAATTGGAATGAGTATGGCTGTCATGCTATTTCTGAAATGTGTAATGGTTTTTTTGGGTCAAAAAATGAGTAATTATTAGATTGACATAATTAATGACACTGGTCCACTGGAGACCAATTCTTTTCAATGAAGTTGAATAAATTTAAAAGGCGTTTCTCCTATCCACAAGTTCCATTGTAAAATGTTGTTTGGCTCATTGTCAAATATATTTTTTTTATTTTGTTTTTTTTGTTGACTTTTTTCAACCTTTAATTGTCACAATCCGAAAACCGAACATTATGACCGACGTTGAAGCTATACTCCTAGCTTAGCAAATCTACTAAATAACTTAATAATTAAACGATTTTTAAAGTTTTAAATAACCATTTCAAAAATATATAATATTTCTTGAGATTTCGAAAGAGTATCCTCTATAACTTTAACGTTTCTAAATTTTTTAATTATGTTTTAAACTTTTAACTAAGTCAATATTTCAAAGGGAGAATATAAATATTTAATACATTCGCAAATGACTTTCTGGACTCAAAATAGCTGCAAAATAGATTACGACTCAACAGATACTTAATAGAAGACCATTGATTAAATAGGTCTACCAAAAAAATAATTGAGACTTGAATCTACTAACAGTTTGCTACTCAGCTGTTTGTGAATCTAAAAAAAATGAACAACATGAAGGAGTAAGTCACAAAGACTTAGTGAGGAAACAACAACCACCACCAACTAGAAAAGAAACACAAAAAGACACAAAAAATTGTTTTACAATGTTGTGGTAATTATGCTAAACAATACTACCTGAAATATAGATAATTCTCAAATAATCATTAAACTTACAATTTAACTGTTCAAGTAGAAATATTTAAAATCCAATTCATAAAGAAGTGAAATCAAAATGAGCAATGAGCAACCTTAGAAAAATCATAGAAAATCAAACAAGTAAAAACATAAATTTTTTGAGAACCAAGATATGGCTTCATCTCATTGATAGCCTTTTTCTCCTAAAGGTGGTCTTTCCCTTTGGGGTGACTCCATCTAATAGATAGTTCTCTCATTTCAATCCTGCAACGCATCATAACGCATCAATTAAGGAGCTTACATCTTGTTGATAGCCCTCTCCTCCTAAGGATGATATCTCTTATAGGGGCGGCTCCATCTAACGGGTAACTCTCCTCAATCAAAATGATGTAATTAGGTGCACCTACCTCCGTTAAAGATTTCATAATTATAACAATGATTCCCGAAACACATATTTAAAGATCATTTCTCGTTTCATCGTAACTCATGAAAAACATATTCAACTGTACATCAATTCAATATTTAAATACGTTATAACTCATAAATAAATCAAACTATAAACATACTATACAACAAAGATTATGAAAATTTTATACAAAGGTTATGTTTCCAAATTTATAAATAAATACTTTAACATTGAAAACGAGTAAAATAATAATAATAATAATAGCATAATAAAAATATGTGACAATGATTGTCGTCTACTCACAACTATGAAGAATTGACTAAGTTTGTTCTCCAACAACTCCCAGAGTAGGACCTCAGTTAACAAATATGAGTATCAAAAATATTCTCAAGACTTTAGAAAAATATTCTAAAGTTTAGCTGACTATAGAAAACCATAAAAATCTTTAAAATCTACTCTAAACACCAAAATAAGATTATTTTTTTTATACAAAACCACATTTTTCTAACGATTCATTTTTAGTATTAGAGTTGTGTATTTACCTCAAAGAGTCTCAATAAACATCTTTCAAAGAATGGTTACTCTTCTCCTAAGAGCACTTATAGGAGTATGAGAAGTTATGCTTTTGGAGATGTTAAATTCATTTTAAGGGTTGAGGGTTTATGTGTGCAATTTGTGTTGTGGGGTGAGAAGAAGCAAGGAGAAAAAAAAAAGAAAAAAAAAAGAAGGGAAAAGGTGAGGTGAAAAAATAAAGGTGGAGTGGAGTTTGGTTTGATTTGATTTGTTTATTTTATTTATTTATTGTTTTTTTTTTCTAAACAATGCGTTTCATTAATCATTTAAATTTCATTGTATTAATTTTAAGGAAAAAACAATACAGTAGTGCCTAATAAATACATATGTCAGGAGTCCTTACATCCTAGTACAAATACCGAGATTGTTAAGTTGGACGTCATGTCCCGAGTTCGAATTGTGGTTACATGTGTTAGAACCAAGTTAGTTTGAAGAACTATGACCCTTCTGATTCGTCTACCTCTAATGACAACGATCTGCATTCGATCGTTTGCTTATGAAGAAAGTCAACACTCAATCAATGCTTTGAATAAAGTCAATGTTATGAACAAAGTCAACGCTCAGACAACGTTCTTAAGAAAGTCAACGCTATGAAGAAGTTAAATGTTTTGAAGATAGTCAACGCTCTGAAGAAGACACTACAACATTTTTTCTTTTTAACAACATTTAAAAAATGTTGTCAAAACACGAAAAAATGTTGTCAAAGAGAATAGGCAACATTTTTCGCGCGTCTCATATGCGAGCGTTGCCTATTACCTTTGGCGACATTTTTCTTGCACTTTTGAGCACACTATTTATAAATGTCTAGACAACTTTGCGCATCCTCTAATAATCACCATGCATCTGATTTTTCTGAAGGTCTACAAGACATGCTCTGTTTACCGTATCATCTACTTCCTCTATTTCCATACTTAATACGTCGAGTGATTACATGGGTTTGTTTCTGACATGCTTTCAATGGCAAATCTATCCAAAGATTTGATACAGAAATTCATGAAATACAAGCCGATTTTGTGCAACAAGGACAAAGGTTATAAACCCTAAAGATCTTTATAAAAGGGGCATGTTTCCTCACTTGAATACATTAAAAAAACAACAGCAATACAACCCACTTTGCATTATCAGTTTTATCTAAGTGTTGAGAAAGAAATTATGAGATTGCTTTGTAAACAACCTCTCTAGAGAATTTTTCAGAAAACCAAAACCTATCACTTTGTAGCCAAGCCCATTAGTGGCTGCCTTCCTCAACAACTTGACTGTACTAAGTTAGAAAGTTGAGAAAATTGGATTGAACTTGTAATTTTGCCCAGTAGTGGTTGCCTTTCCTCAATAACTTGATTGTACTAAGTTACAAGGTTGAGAAAATTGAATGCAGTCAGTTTGACTAGTAGGTGTTCAAGTGTAAGTTCGATTCAGTGGTGAATTAGTGGATTAAATCTTTTAGGTTGAAGGGACTAGACGTAACTACCATATTGGTGGTGAATCAGGATAAATCAGTTGTATTTTACTACTATGTTTTCATTACTTTAGTTTAACCACGCGAAAAAGTTTTTCAAAAGAAAATACAGTTCAAACCCTTTTTTTTTTTTTTTTTTTTCCTGGTCCTTCAACTTGGATTGTAGACATTGCAAGATAGGGAATTTATTTTTATTAAAATTAAATATTATAATTAACTCATTTTATAATCATATATCTACTATTTTC
>JBBPBQ010000004.1:41476863-41504047 GCA_037974755.1 Cicer yamashitae
TTTTTTTTTTTTTTTTTTTTTTTTTTTCCTGGTCCTTCAACTTGGATTGTAGACATTGCAAGATAGGGAATTTATTTTTATTAAAATTAAATATTATAATTAACTCATTTTATAATCATATATCTACTATTTTCTTTATAAAATCTCATGTGTATCTTATGGTCAAAGTCAACCCTCCATCATTTCGAAATATATTCAATCCTTGAAAATACCTTCAAATATATGATATATAGAAAAAGAACGACATAAATAATTTGTGTGAGAACTATATATATAGTCTGTTGCAGTTTGCACTCTTGGTGCGATTGTTGCTGTTGCAATATTGTGATGCATGTTTTTATGTAATTTACAATCACAATGCAATTGAAGACCGATATAGTTACCAACAATGTTGCACCTGTTTTCTCAAAACAAAAACAAAAACAGAAAAACAATATTGCAGTTGCATCAAGTGTTATATTCTATATTTTAAAACTTTAATTTAATTTTTAATTTTTTATAATTTATAATTAATAATTAGTTTTTTTATTAGTTTTAAGCTTTAAACTAATAAAACAAAGGGGAAAACTTATATAGTACCGGCCAAAATCAAATTCCATCAACCAAAACTATCCCTATTTTGGTTGAGTAGTCCATTTGTTTAATCATGTTCAATGAAATATTAAATGAACAAAGAAGATTTACCTACATTTTCTTAAACACAGTTCAGTCGGTTCTTCGTATACTTTTATCTAAACGACGTCATTTAAACCATTTAAGATGTATTATTTTTTCGACAGTTTTCTCATATATTTTAGTAAGGAACAATATAAACAGTGTCTACGGCACTGTAGGTAAGTGTTTTCCTAAATGGAAAAGACTTACCTACAGTATCTTAGACACATTATATCGGTAATTCATATACTTTTATCTAAATGATATCACAGAACAAAACTATTCTCTTAAATTATTTTCTTAAATGAACTACTTTGTCAAGAGTTTAGGTTTTAAATTCTATTCACTAATTAACTAAATTGAAAATGTGAACCTTTGATCTTTATCTGAGGCTCATGTTACATCACTGCAATTGATCCAAGTCCAAAACAGAAATGCTTGGAGTTGAACCAAGTAAGTTCAAAACATGAAAACCTACAAAAAAAATTGGAACACATATATGATAAAATATATACTAAATCCTGTCAAAAACAAAGACCAATAAGAATTAAGAACCACTTCATTGTTGCAATAAGTGTTATTTTTGTAACTCAGCTGGCTCTCCACTTCAAAAAAATCCAATCCTCCATAATGATGCTAAGTAAAAAAACATCCAGCAGTATATATAAATTTACAAGGTCATATAGCTTACAACTAAGTTTGTGATCAAAACTTTGTATTTCAATTCAACTACACAACAAATACATAAACACTAAAACATACAGCTTTATCTTCACTTTTGGCTACCGGTTGAATAACCGCTTCACTGAAACAGAGTGTTTAGTCTCGCTTCAATATCCTCCGTTCCATACTTTATATATTTATCAACATTCTTAACAAGTTTAGGAACACTTTGAAATCTTGCAATGAAGTTTCCATACGCTGGCAACAAGATTTTCTCAATGGAAATTCTTATTTCTTCCCTAAGCTGTTCATCATACACATACCACGAAGACTGAACCCTGCATATATCATCAAAAACCATGTTGAATGATTTCAGCTTCTCTTTCATTGACTTTGCTACCTCATTATGCTGCATTGATTCATTGTTGTTCAACTTCAAAATGTCCAAGGCCTTATTCCATGAGCTTCTTTGATAGTGCTCATGATGCTGCCGAATTTTCGCAGTGTATTTTTGGATCACAACATCCCCTAAAACGGTTTCCAATTCACTATTTTTGATCTTTTGAACCATGTACAGGACATTATTCATCATGAAAACATAGAACAAAGCAGGGTCCTTGTAGATTTTGGATTTGGCGTCCAAATTTATTTCTAATAACTCGATAATGCAACCCATCTGCACTGAGAGAGAAGAAGAGGAATGCACTCTATCTTCTTCAAACACTTGCTCCAATGTCTGTCGTGACTCACAAGCAACACGGAGGTAGTTCATCACGTATCGGGTAGCTGAATGAAGCCTGCCACCGGGAACACTCAACTCTTCAGGTTTAGGATCTTGGCGAATCCGATTCTCCAACTCCACAAAAATGCCTTTAATGGCTTCCCCCAATCTCTTCAAAATTGCGGTTGCTTCGTTTTGTAATGACTCAAACTCTGGAATTAGGTCACGCATTGTTTCAAACACGTCCAGGACTCTAAACAACTGCTCTGGCTTATGGCTTCCTATAGCAATAGCATCGGCGAAATCCAACAGCTGAAAGGTTGATTCCCTGCAAACATCTGTGAAGGAGAAATCAGCGGCGGAAGAGAATCCAAAGAAAACTCGATCACAGAGTCTTCGTTCGGTTGGGAACAATATCTTGAAAGCCACGTTAAAAGCTTTAATCCATCTTTCAATCTTGTCTCTGAAATCATGCCACGTCATCTTCTGAACTTCCTCTATACTAATCTTTTGTAACCCTAATTTCGAGAGAATTTTCTTCAAATATTCACTCCGGTGCCTGCTATACACGTCGGAACAGTGCTTCTCAAACCCGGCGTTAACCATCAATTTCGCTGTTTTGTGAAGGTTATCAATTGTTTCTAGTGGCAAAGAATCGATCATTAGATTCGAATTTTCCTTAGGTCGAAGCACTCCTTCGAAATTAGAATCAGAAAGATTCAAGTCATAATCATCACTAAGGTATTGTTTCAACTGCACCAAAAGCATTTCAATGAGATTTGAATTTTGCTACTGAAGCGCCTTTACACAAGAATTGAATTGTTCCACTATCATACCAGATTGTGGTGAATGTACTTCAATAACCACCATATTTTCATCTTGTAGTTCATTATTTTGTCCAACATCTATTAAAGAAAATGAAGAACGAAGAATAATAAGGGAATAGCTGAAACCTGCTCCAACAATGAATAACTACAATTTAATCTTCATGAGTTGTACAATTAGAACTCCGAGAAAAAAGTAAAGAAGATCCACTTCAAATCCGCACTGAGTTTGACGCAACAAACTGAGTGACATGATAGAGAAGGATGCACATGAAATGATATTATATGCATCTGGTTTTCCATTCATTACTTTATCAACAAAAAAAATGAATAGACAGATGTGATTGTCAATACCAAATATGCTGTGTGAACTTTGAAACGAAGACTTCTTGACTGTTGCCATAACTTTGCAAATAAAATCATCAAGCAGATTACAAAGCTGAAAATAGTGTAAAGAAAAATCTTAAAAGATTCCATTCTCCAAAGAGATAGTTGAAGGAAGAACTTGAGAGCATAACATAGCAATCCAACGAGAGCTGAAGCAAAGCCCCCAAATCTCCACAACTTTGGATGCATCACACATCTCCAAATTTTGATGAGCATCGGTTCCATATTATGTCTGAATTAAATTGATATGTATGTAAATATAATCTATAAAATTAATTAAACTTAACTAAGTTTTTTAATTACAGTAAAAACAGTTTTTTTTTTCTTAGTTACCAAAGGGAGTATATAGTTGCATAGAAATATTCTCTCACGTTAAACTAAATTGTAAAATCCAACAAAAAGGTTAAATCAGAGTTTTACACTACATTCTATATACCACATTTTATTTGTATCGTATTCATAAGATAATATAGTTATTATTATATTCACACACAAATAAATAATTTTTTATTTGGAAGTCACTAATTTCAATTTAATTAATGATTGGAGTTCAGTTTAATTAGTGATTTAATTCACTAAAAGATGATACGAGCAAAAAAGAAAAGCGTTTTGTCTTCCACTTTTTACACGTGTCTACTCCTATACAACATTCAAGAGCACATCCTCTCATGTCTCTTCAGCATCTTCCTAGAAAAGTGCGCACAACGTATTTCATGGTTGGTTCTATAAATTTCTTTCTTGGAAATTAAAGTAGAGCTGAAAAGAAAATTTGAATTATATATTAAAAATAACAGTATCAAATAATGTAAATGTAATTGATTTTTGTTTAAAATAATTATCAAAATTATATGTTTTTTATTTATAATAGTTATTAGAGAAATTATAAATGAATAAAAAGAAGTTATTAATGATTATTGAAAAAAGTTACATAAGAATTTAGACATTTATATTTAGAATTTAATTTATATGTATTAATAATGTAAGAATTTTTCACTATCAATCAATTATAATTTTTAAATCATAAGAAACACTTTTTTGTTAAAGAAATTATAACCATTTGAAATATTTAACTTTTATCATAATTATTTTTAAAATTATAGATGTGATTTTTTTAAACAATTAATATTAATAATTAATTATTAATTTTATTAAAGGAAAGAGTTGAACCAATGATCTCGTTGTCACTTTAAATCTCTTAAATCAAATTATGACTGCCCAAAAGTATATATGTAATTGATTGTGATTTAGTGACAATACATAAAAATTAAACTTTTATATTTATCATTCATAATTGTTTTTGCTCTAAAGATTTTAGCTAGCCAAGAAACTCAAAGACATTAAATATAGAGAAATGAAGTAGTGGAGGTTGGAACTTGTGTTTCATCATATTAAATGTCTTTATAACTAGTGATGTCATTATATCATTTTTCATAAATATTAATTTATTATTAATTATTTACAATCTATTTTTTTTATTAATTTCATAATTAATGTCATTATATCCATTTGTTTGGAAATAATGCCGTAAGCCTTTTCATTAAGTTACAACTAAATAGGGTTATGATAAGATTACATTTAGAGATTATATTTTAAATGATTATGATGAGATAACAATGTAAAATTATTTTACACTATCAGTTTACTATATTTTTGTTTTTTGTATGTAGATAAAATGATTTGTTAGATAAGATTATTATTATTAAGGGTATTTTAAATTTTTCTATTTTCTTGTATATATACTAGTTGTAACTCTATTACCTTTAGCTTTTGTTCATTATGTAATCCTAGTGATGTTCTTTCTCTTCTTCTTCCTCCTTTCTATGTTTATGTTTGTTTATCATTTTTAACAAAATTTCCACACAACTGCAAGTCTCGAAGATGAACTCGAGATAAAATATTCAGTCTAACCATTTCGACATGTAACAGTTGATTTAAGCATTACAATTTTAGTTCACTACCTTTAAACTCTAAAATTTTTCACATCATCTTTTGTTTTTTTGACAGAGACATTTTTCATATCTTATCTCTACCTTTTTTTTTGTGAAAACAATATCTCTACCTTTTTTAAAAAATTGATTTATAATTTTTTAGTTGAATTCATATGTCTGATGCTATCAATAGTATATGATATGATTCTCTCTACGTCAAAAAATAATTATATGATTCTTGTTGGAACTTGACAATTATTTGGACTTTAGATCTTCTGATATTTGAATCAAAAAATTTGTAAAATTTCTACTTAAGAGAGTTTTCACACAATGTTAGTGTATATAAGGTGAAGGTAAGACTTTTGGAATGTGCCTTAAGGGGTATCTAATTTTATGAACGAGAGAGCACACTCAAACTAATCACCACACGCGCACGCAGTTGCATTTAGCTAGATCTAGGTGGTGTATTACTTTTTAGTAATCAGACAAAATAATATTTTATTATTATTTTTAATGCATTTTTTTTTCTCTTCACATTTGTTGATACTTTTTTTATGTCACACATTTTTTGACCGAGTCTTCCACTAACTTCGTTCGGTTATGTGATCATCCTATTTCGTAGGTTTGTTATCGACTGACTATGCCATTTGTTATCATAATGACAGAGGAATAAAGTATGATTGTCACATGTTTAACGATTATTATAAACTACATGGAATTATACATGAAACAACTGCACCATATTCTCCAGAAATGAATGGTAAAGCTGAAAAAAATAATAAAACTGTTACTGAATTGGTTGTTGCTATTATGCTAAATTCTAGTGTTGCATCTCATTGGTGGGTGGAAATTTTATTGACTGTTTGCTATGTTTTGAATAACGTTCCTAAATCTAAAAACAAAACTTCTTCTTATGGGATTTTGAAGAAAAGACAACCTAACTTGTCTTATCTTCGAACTTAGGGTTGTCTGGCTTATGTTAGGATTCCATCCCAAGCGATTTAAACTCGTCAGTAGAGCTTATGAATATGTACTCACTGAGTATGCAGTAAACAACAAAACATATAGGTTTTATGACTTAAACACTAAAGTGATCATAGAGCAAATTATGTTGACTTTTATAAAAATAAAATCCCTTTCAAATCGAGAAATAATGGGGCTCTGGAACTATTCACGTTCCCGTGATCAGGAGCATTGAAAGCAACTAAGAAGATGAAATAGAACCTTTATGAAGTAAGAGAGCAAAATTTGCTAAATATTATGGTCTCGGTTATACGGCTCATATATTAGAAGAGGATCTAACAAACTTCCAAGAAGCTTTGTCGTCTTTGGATGAAAATTTATGGCAAGAAGCAATAAATGATGAGATGGATTCTATAGAGTCTAACAAGACCTGAAATTTAGTAGATTTGTCTCTTGATTGCAAACTGATAAGTTGTAAATGGATTTTGAAAAAGAAACTAAAATTCGATGGAACTATTGAAAAGTACAAGGCTCGCCCTATAGCCAAAGGTTTTTGGCAAAGAGAAAATATATATTTCTTCGACACATTTTCACTTGTTACAAGAGTTACATACATTAGGGTACTAATTTCACTAGCTGCTAATCATAATTTGTTGATACACAAAATGAATATCAAAATTGTGCTTATCAAAATTGTGCTTTTAAATGCTATTTGGAAGAAGAAATCTACATGGAGCAACTTGAAAGTTTTGTCATTCATGGATAAGAAAACAATGTCTGCAAGTTAGATACGTCTCTATTTAGTCTTAATATGAATGAGAAGTTGGACAATTTGATTATTTCGAATGGATTTAAAGTGAATGAAATGACAAATTTATTTACTTCAAAAATGAAAATAACAATTGCACTATCATATGACTTTGTGTAGATGACTTATATTTGGTTCAAAACATTCGCGTTGTTGATAATGTGTAATCATTATTGTGAAACAACTTTGATATGAAAGATCTCAGAGAAGCAAGTGTAATCCTGGATATTAAGATTATTAGGTCAAAAAAATGAATTTTTTTGGATCAGTCTCACTACATTGAGAAGATCTTGAAGAAATACAATTACTTTCACTGTAAACTTGTTTGCACACCATATGATACAAGTGTCAAACTCTTCAAGAACACTGGTGAAAGACTTAGACAAACTGAATACGCGGGCATCATTGGCAGCCTTAGGTATGCCACTAATTGTACTAGACCCGACGTCGTGAGACTATTGATCCACTGCAATAGTACCGCCACTATTGCAAAAATTGCGAATCGTTACTACAATGGTAAGAGACGAAAAATACGTTGTAAGCACAACACAATTAGAGAATTACTCTCAAAAGGAGCAGTTAGAATGAATCATGTACACACTGATGAAAATTTAGCTAATCATTTGACAAAATGATTACTTGGAGAGAAAGTTCTAAACACATCCAAAAGGATTAGATTGTTGTTTATGGATCAATGAGTCACTCATGATAGTAACCTGACCTAAAATATTGAAGATTCCAATAATTAGGTTCAATAAATAATAACAAGTTTTGAATTGATATGAGATGAATACGCTATTATAAATTAAAAAAAAATATGATTCATCAAGTGATGAAATGATGAAGTAATAGAAAGACTAAAATGCACTCTTGGGCCACCCAATTTTCAAAATTGCAATTTCAATCTTTTAACTTTAGCTCATTTTACAAATGGTTGACCTCTCTTAAATTTGACTCGGTCAACACTGATGTGACGTTATTATTATTATGATTCATCAAGTGATGAAATGATGAAGTAATAGAAAGACTAAAATGCACTTTTGGGCCACCCAATTTTCAAAATTGCAATTTCAATCTTTTAACTTTAGCTCATTTTACAAATGGTTGACCTCTCTTAAATTTGACTCGGTCAACACTGATGTGGCGTTATTATTATTATTTTTTTTATAATTACGTGAAAAATGTAACTCATTTTTTTTAAACTTCTAGCTCATTTAATTTTTCTTTTTTAAAAAAAATTGCCAAC
The DNA here is from genome assembly GCA_037974755.1 of Cicer yamashitae. NCBI lineage: Eukaryota > Viridiplantae > Streptophyta > Magnoliopsida > Fabales > Fabaceae > Cicer > Cicer yamashitae. The sequence goes on from JBBPBQ010000004.1 coordinate 41,485,058, forward strand.
TGTGTTTTTTTTTCTAATATTGTCAATTCATTTTTTTTTAAATTGTCACGTGTTTTATTTTGTTTTCAATTTTTAAAAAATTAAATGCCTAATATAATTTTAACTTATTATCTTTTATTTAATAATTATTTTGGTCGTTTATATTTTTTAATTTATTTCGATCATTTATCTTTTGTTTTAGCCCTTTATCTTTTACTTAATAATCGTTTCAATCTTTAATCTTTCACAAAAGAATACAAGTTTGTCATTTTATTAAGGACTAAAATCAATATTATGTAAAAGATAAAGTACGAAAAGAAATAAAAAAAAGATAAAGGAACAAAACGAATAAAAAAAAGATAAAGGATCAAAATTAATATTATGTAAAAGATAAAGGATCAAAATTATATTTTAACCAACTTTTAAAAAATAAAGTGATAATATTAAAAAAGTTACAAAAAATGAGTTGACAATTTAAAAAAAATGAGTTGGTAATTATTATTTTTTTTAAAAAAAAAATAAAACAAATGAGCTATATATTCCACATAATTATAAAAAAAAAAAATAAATAATAACGTCATGTAGCGTTGACTGAGTCAAAATCAAGGGCAACATTTATCAAATGGGTTTAAATTGCAATTTTCAAACGAAGAGACTAAAATCACATAATTTTAAAACTTTGGAGGTGAATTTTAGCTAATAAAAACTGTTAATGAGATATATACACTATATGAAGTGAAATACCTAGCTAAGAATACTCTTGCACTCTAAGCCTACACACGTTCACTTTCTTTACTTATGCATTTCTCTCAAATAAAACTAACAACAATGTTACATGTACATCCATAATATTCATACATTCATTTAACACCATATTTTTTCTCTATCTTTCTCTTTTTATCACATCACCAACATATTATATTACTATTTATTTCTTTCTCATTTAAATTGTCAATGAGTTGTTTGAGTGTCCAGCAATCCCTTTTCTAAAACTAAATATCTATTCCCAAGTAATTGAACAAGTCAATCTATCTATACTCTCATAAAAGCAAAATATGTAAAAGAGAAACACACCAAATGGTTTATCTATTTTGTGATTCATATGTCTGCCATAAACAAATGGTTGAGTCGATCTTGTATCTCAAATATTCCATACCCAATATACTTATAAGCATGGTTACCAAGAATATCCTGGAGCCTCCCAATGAAGATTCCATATGCTGGCAGCAAGTTGTTTCCAATAGATGTTATTATTTCTTTCCTTAGCGTCTTATCATAAACAAACCATGTGGACTGAACTCTGCATATCTCTTCAAACTGCATGTTGAACAAATGGAGCTTCTCTTTCAACAACTCTGACTCTGACACTGTTGTAACATTGTCATTGTTGTCCAACTTGAGAAAATTCAACACCTTATTCCATGAGCTTCTTTGGTAACCCTCAAGGTCTTGTTTGATTTTCGCAATGTTTTCTTCGGACCAATTGTAGCTGAAAAGGAAATCAAATCCTAAGGCTTTATTCATAGCTTCCATGTGACTTCTATTATTCATCATGAAAAGGTAGCACAAAGCTGGGTCCTTATAGTTTTTGGATTTGGTTGTCAATTTCCTTATCAACAGGTTCATTATTTGACTCATCTGTGCTTCTAACGAAAAAAATGTCTCCACTCCATTTACAACCTTGGGATGATTTTTTAAAATCATCCGAAGTGTCGACAAAAACCTGCAAGCAGTAGTTACGGTTGTAATGACCTGGACCGTCATGGGATGATGCTGGCCATCATCCGAAGCAACTTGCTTTGTTTCTGGTAAACGGAAAATCAGATTATTCATTTCCATTAAAAGGTCTCTGCTAGCTTCTCCTAATCTTTGTTTTACTGATACTGCTTCTTTAACGAAAGAATCAGAAAACAATGATTGGAGTTTCGGAATCAGACTAACCAATGTACCAAACACTTCAACCATTTTAAATAAACGCCATGTTGAAGGGTGCCCATCAGCAACTGCATCAGCAAAATTCAGCAGCTGAATCGTGACTCCTTGGCAAACATCTTCAAAACAATGATCTGCAGTCGAGGAGGAGAAATCTGAGAAGACATGATCGCTGAGTCGTCTCTCAAGGCGAAATAGTACATCGACAACGACCATGGAAGCAGTTTTCCATCTTCCAATTATCATGTCTACATATTCCTTTTCATACCCAGCACCCACCATCAATTTCGCAGTGTCGTGAAGGTCATTAATACTTACTGCTGGCAGAGCATCTATGGGGAAATCAACTAGTTCATAGTTATCACCAGCTCCAAATCGATTTAAATCTTTTTTGTATTTCCTCACCAGCTCCGAAAGCCTATCTATGAGATTCGAATCGTTCTGCTCAAGTGCTTTCACACAAGTCATAAGTTGTTGCATCATACTAGAAAATTGTAGTGAATTGACTTCAATGATGACCACTGGATGTTCTTCACTGTCAACATATTCATTTTCTTGTGGGACGTCGGTGGAAAGAAAGTAAGAACGGAGAATAATAAGGGAATAGCTGAAACCTGCTCCAACAATGAATAACTGCAATTTAATCTTCATGAGTTGTACAATTAGAACTTCGAGAAAAAAGTAAAGAAGATCCACTTCAAATCCGCACTGAGTTTGCCGTGACAAACTGAGAGACATAATAGAAAAGGCAGCACATGAAATGATATTATATGCATCTGGTTTTCCATTCATTACTTTATCGAAGAAAAATGAATAAACTGAGGTGATTGTTAATGCCAAATATGCTGCGTGAGCTTTGTAACGAAGACTTCTTGAGTGTTGCCATAACTTTGCAAATAGAATCACCAGGGAGATTATGAAACTGAAAATAGTGTAAAGAAAAATCTTAAAAGATTCCATTCTCCAAAGAGATAGTTGAAGGAAGAACTGAGAGCATAACAGAGCAATCCAACTACAGCTGAAGCAAAGCCCCCAAATCTCCACACCTTTGGATGCATCATCCATCTCCAGAGCATCGGTTCCATATTCTGTCTGAATTAAATTACTTTGGGTAGAAGTCCTCCCCTTCTATTGATGAAATTTCGAGGTACGGATCATGGAGGATGCTCTCCAATCACACGTTACATAATACAATTTTATCTTGAGACCTAAAGAAGTACATATTGTAATACTAAATATAAAAACTAACCATTAAGCTGATCACTATTATAGTACTTATCAATAACCCAACAATTAACCTAATTATTATATCAATTAACAAACAATTGAAACATTAACCTAATCATATAGCACTAAACAAATAGCTAGGATCAAGTCCAACAATTCAGAACTTCTAGTAACCATGTGCACACGTGATTGAATGGAACCATTCAACAAGAATTGAATTTCGATACTTAAATAATTCTACTAGTTTAGTTTTCTATCAAAATGTTTAAGGTATTTCTATACACGGAGTTTAGGAACCAATAGTCATTATTGATTGAAAATATGCATCCCATATTGACATCATTATCATTTATGTTCTGAACAAATTCAACTATAAAAAATATAAAACTCTTAAACTAAATCTACGCGGATCAATTCGGTTAAACAAAGGTAGAAGTGTGTATTGTGTAAGAATAAATTATGGTGGTTTTTGTTAAACAAAGTCATACTCATGTATGATGATTCATATGTCTGATGTTCTGCCAACATAGTTGAGAGGATGAACACATAAAAAATTGTTTTCTTAATTTGGATTCACTTCAATACCAATCATGTCGCTAGAACAACTTCCCCTACCAATAATTGCTTGTTCTATATTCATGATTTGGATCACTAAAAATATTGATGTGCATATTCCAAGGGCAATGGGATGAGCATTTGTTATGGTGTTATTACTTCTTGCAGATTTGTTTGTTGTAAAGAAGGTTTTGAGAAAGCCAGGCAAACGAGATTATAAAACAATCAATCCAAGGCTGGAGACCAGAACAAATTGTCAAGTAAGGCTATGACTCAAGAACCTGGATGGAAAATTGGTGGTGTATGATTTTGTGAAAAAACATAACCATATTTTACATTCTCAAGAAACAACTCATATGTTATCGTCTGAAGGAAAAGTTTCATTATGTTAAGTTTTTATATAAAGTTGAGTTAATTACTTTACTAATCATAATAGGTTCTTTGGTGATGTGGTCTCTCGAGATTTTATGTATTGTACTAATAATTCACATAGACCACTAGTAATATTCTCAGGATTTAACCACCATCGAAGTGCAGTGATATTTCAAGGTGCATTGTTATATGATGAAACAGCTGAATTATACAAGTGGCTCTTTGAGACATTTTTCGAGGCACATAAGCAAAAAAGGTCTCAAATAGTTTTCACTGATCAAGATCAAGCAATGGCAAAAGAACTAGTTGAAGTTATGTTTGAAACTTACCATGGCCTATGTACGTGGCACTTGATGCAGAATGGCATCAAACACTTGAAAAATTTAATGAAGGGTGACTCTCATATTTTTAGTGATTTTAAGAAGTGTATGTATGGCTACGAAGATAAAGAACAATTCGAGGAAGGTTGAAGAAATCTCCTTGTAAGGTATGATGTCAACAAAAACACTTGGTTGTAAAAGTGTACACTTTAAAGGAGAAATGGACATCTTGTTTTATGAAGAAGGCTTTTATATTAGGAATGAGAAGCACCCAACTTAGTGAAAGTGTGAATATTGCAGATATTAAAAGTTTTATAAATAGGACTTGGATATAATCAAGTTTTTCAAGCGTTTTGAAGATGTTGTAGAAGAAAAACGATATAACAAACCAAAGTGTATATATGAAGCACACCAAAAAGTTCCGAGACTCTAGAACACATATTCTTATATACTGCAGCAAATGTTTGAGCTTTATATTCCCACTATTTTTAATCAATTCCAACATAAGCATGAGTTGTTTGAAGCATGTTCGGAGAAGAGCGTGAACATACAAACACCCATAATGTTATCATCATGGATATGGATTTAGGAGAGTAGCAAGTGTCTTTTGATTTGGATAAGAATTCAATTTGTTGCTCTTATCCTAACTTTGAGGGCTTTGGATTGAGGACTTTGGAATTAAACTTTTAAAATAAATTAAAGAATCAAAGATATATTATTTTTTAAAAGTAAATAATTAAAAGTAAGTAGAAGTGTTGTTAAGTACTATTTCAACTGATAAATGTTGAAATTATTAGATTAAATATTATGTCTCGTATTCGAACTTAAACCTCACAGTTATATATGAGTTTCTAATAATAATCATATCATCTTATTTATAAATAAATAAAATTAATACAAGTAATCCTTTAGGAAAAATTAATTTAAAAATAAAATATATACATAAAAATAATTACATATAAAAATAAAATGACATTAAAAAGTAAGATGTTAGATACGAACAAAACTCTATAAGATAAGAGTTTAATTACTATATATTCACAATGTAAAACATTTACACTATCAACACATTTCAACTATTTATAGTTGTAATTTTTGATATAATTATCATAAAAATAAAAAATATTCAATGATTCGGCTATTGAGATTTACTGAAAATGTAAATAAATCTTTGGAACACAATATAAATTAAATACAAAATATAACAGAAAGTAATATCATAATTTAGAACACAATTTTTTTGTCCGACAAATACAAGTCACTTGAACTCGACTTGAATAGAAGACAATTTTTACCAGGTTTTGTCGAACACTGTAATATGCAAGACTGCCAATTTCTTAGTATCAATTTATCAGATCGTGTCAACTTCTATTTTCTCTCGCTTAAAAAATACAGTACGAAACTAAATTAAAATTAAATAGAGACAGCCGAAGGAGGGGTATTTTTCTGATGCAACAACCTATTTGAAATTTTTTTATCCTTTGCATGCAGTGTGTTGACTTAAATTCATTTTTTAATAAATAAAGAAATATTGAATTAATAAATAAAAAGATTATATTATATTAATAAAATTAAATAAAATAAAATATATATAAAAAAAAGTAAACGCAGTTGAATATATATATATGAAATAAAATAACATTTTATAATATTTTAACACCACTTTCGTATTTTTCAACCACAAATAAATTAACCATTCTATAATATTTTGTAAGGTGGAGATTTTTTGAAAGAAGGATACATAAGAGGATTTTTTTTTAAATAACCCTATTTTCCAAAAAAATTACCCAAATACTCTATTTTGATATTTATTAACCAAAATACTTTTTTTTTTTTTCTAAGTCACAAGTCGCCATTTAGAATGGCTACTTCCTTAAGGAAGCCAAAGTTCCAAATGACAACTTCCTGAAGGGTTTTTAAAAAAAAAAAAATTATTTTCAATTATTTTTCAAATAACAAAACATATATATATATATATATAATTAATATAATTCATAAAAATACATAAATACAAATTTTAAATTACATAGATTGACTAGAGCTGCCTGTAACATTTGGACAATGTTTTCGAGTATGGTCAGTTAACCGACATAGTCCACATTTTCTTGGTACTTTTTCTTTAACGTCTATTTCAGTTCTAATACGGGTACTATTTGGACGACCTTTTTTAGTTCTCCGCATTTCAGGATTGTGATACAATATTTCACCTTCATATGTGGGCCAATATCCTTCATTGGGTATAGGTGGAAACTCTTCTTTGTAGATGTTAAAAACATTAAGAACCTTGTACACGTCAGGTAGAAACACTAAATAGTTTTGACGAGTGTAAGAACATGCGGCTATGACATGTGAACAAAGAACATGTATAGCCTGAAATTTTCCACAATCACACCATTTTCTTTGAAGGTTGACTTCAAAATGACCAATTGGTCGCACCTCTCTTGGGTTTACTGTTTCATGCACCATGAAAGAATAACAATTTCGGTCGAATTGCATGACTTGGTGAGCATTAGATTTACCAACTTCATATTTAATCTTGTCCATGCAATCGTTTGTGTATACTCGACCAGAAGCTAATGATGTCTGATGTTGTTGTCCCCTTTTTGCATATAAAACTCCCAATCTATAGTATGTTGATTGTACCCAAGCAGTGATTGGGAGACTGCGTGTACCCTTGAGCACTGCGTCGATTGACTCGTAAATGTTTGTTGTCATGTGTCCCCATCGTCGTCCTTGAGAATAAGCCATAGTCCATTTTTTTGGGAATATTATCGATCCATCTTGAAGCCTCTGGATTTGCCATCCTGATTTCATTGCGGTAATATTTGAATGATGGCTCATTTAATGCATATCCTGTTATAAATGATGTAAAAATTATCAAATATGATAAAGTGATAAGTGGAAAATATACTAAGAAGAATTAGATCATTACCCATACAAACAAGTTTTCTTTGAAGTTCCTTGTCCTTGAACTCCCTCATAAAATTTTGTGCAATGTGTCGGATGCAGTACACATGTGTTGAAAGAGGATCATGTCAACCATTATTTGGATTATTATAAGCACTTTTAATGGATTCGTGTCTATTTGAGAACACAATGCATATTCTAATCCAAATCCGAAGCTGGCTGATGACAACTGTATCGAAATTTTTCGGCTTCACTTCAGCTGTTGCTGGATTAGTCTGTTATGCTCTCAGCTCTTCTTTCAACCATCTTTTTGGAAATTGGAATTTGCTGAAGATATTTCTTTAGAGTGTTTTGTGTTTCATCATCTGCTTACTAATTTTATTTGCAATGATTTGGAATCACTCGAGAAGACTCAAGTTTCGAGTTCAATTCGCATTTTTGGTATTGACTCTCACCTCTGTGTATTCCTTTTTCTCCGACAGACTGATGAATGGGAAACCAGATACATATAGCCTCATTTCAAGTGCTGCCTTTGCTATCATGTCATTGAGTTTGTCGCGGAAAACTCAGTGCGGATTTGAAGTGGATCTTCTTTACTTTTTTCTCGGAGTTCTAATTGTACAACTCATGAAGATTAAATGGCAATTATTCATTGTTGGAGCAGGTTTCAGTTATGTTCTTATTATTCTTCGTTCTTCTTTTCCTTCCATAGATACAGGACCAGATAATATCCAAGATGAAACTTCGGTAGTTATTGATGTCCTTTCATCACAACTAGCTAATACTGATAAAATTACTAGTAGCATGATAGAACCGTTGAGGACTTGTGTTAATGCGATTCAGCATGATAATTTTGTTGAGAAAAACCAGAGATAATTAGAAATAACTATCTCAATAATGCGGAATATTTTTCCCCCACCTGTGCAGATAAATGGCCAAATAGAAAATACAATTCCAATAGCAATAATAATTGGCAGAAAATTAAACATGACACAAACACAATTTTAAAGTGGAAAACTTCCGTCAAATTGAGAGAATAAAAACCACGGGACCTAGTCCAGTAAAAACTTTCACTATAATAATTAATGGGTACACCAAAGTCTTCCGAATAACAATAGGGAACATCAATCAACAACAACAACCTTATAACAACCTTCCACTAAAGTGGGTATGCCAAAGTAAATATCAGAGAAAGTAAAAACTACTCAATTGTTACCACCACCGGAATTGAATTCCTTTCCTTTTCTCTGGCTGTCGTGCGTGCGTGCGGTTACTGTTGCTGTTTTGGTTGTTTGCATTAGGAATTTGAGATCCTTTCCCTTTCTTTTATTTTCCTTTACATGGGTCAAGTCCAATAAACCATATATTTTTTTTTCTTCTTTTTCCACTTGGGGAGTGAGCCCAACGAACAAATTTGTATGTCATCGACATGTTTTGGAGCAACTAATGGAATATTCTGGACTTTGAGTCTCTGTTTTTTGATGAGTATAGTGTGTCGCTAAGGAATGAAGCAATTTTAGTTTTGAAGGAATGACAATCCGGTGGATGATGATAGAGTTCCTTCCTCTTCCTCTCTTTTAGTACAAATGGATCGGATTATCAAGGTATTAGATACTAATTTTGAAGCCAAGGCTAAAGTCTTTAACGATTCTGCTTTGAGCTGTGTTTTCTTGATGAATAGCAGCAGTTACATGCTTCAAAAGATCAAAAACAGTGAATTAGGAGATATTTTAGCGGATAATACGATCCAAAAACACCAGGCAAAAATTCAGCACAACTATGAGCAATATCAGATAAGCTCATGGAATACTGTGATGGAATTTCTGAAGCTAGACAACAATGGAATAGTGCTTTCTAATATGCTAGAGAAATCAATGAAAGAGAAACTCGAATCGTTCAACTTATTGTTTGAGGAAATATGCAGCTTCAGTCTACGTGGTTTGTCTTGAATGAACAACTTAAGGAAGACGTAAAAATTTTCATTGAGAGAAACTTGTTGCCGGCGTATGGAAACTTCATTGGAAGGTTCCAAAGTGTTATGGAACTTGGTAAGAATACTGATAAATATATTAAGTATGCAACATATGATATTGAAGCAAGACTCAATGACTTATTTCAGGGAAGCAGATGACCAACGGGTAGCCGAAAGCAAAACTAAACCTATTTTCGTGTGTATGTATTTGTTACAATGTAACACACTATTCAACATATTCTCTTTAATTACGATTTTACAAAATTAGATGCATATCATATAAATTGTGAAATTGATGTATATTTTAATCAATAAAAAAGAGTTTGTGTTAAAAAATATGCTGCTAGTACTATTTTATTTGTCTAAAATATAACCAACAAAATTATATATATTATTGTTTTCCATTGTGTCTCATTTTGTTTTTTAATAATTGTTGTATATAAATAAATTTAAAGTCATTTAAAAATATTTTTAACGAGTCTTTTATTTTCATGGAACAAGTTTTTTTTTTTATTTAATCTTAGTCACTGAACGAACAAATTTTAATGGAACAATTTTGAGAAAAAAACTTATTTTTAAATGAAATTGGAAAATTAATTATATTAAATTATTTATTTTTGTCTAGATGAAATGATAAAGAAATTTATATATAAATCTGAGGTTCCTATATAAAAATATGATATATTGGTGAAGAAGTATATTTTAATAATATTTGACTTAATTGGAGTTTTGGTCTCTCTATTTAATGGTTAAAATATAATTTTATCCTTTTATTTTTTATCTAATATTCATTTTTGTCTTTTATCTATTTTTTGATTAATTTTCGTCATTTGTATTTTATAAGTAATGTATTTTAGTTCTGGTCACAATCACAATAAAAGCTATAATAACATTCGGTTATTGGAATTATTTTTAACATTTGTCAATATGTATTCACTATAATATTCTTTCATAAAAACATTCATTTAATCAATATTAGGTTTGTAGTCACGGCAAACTCAGTGCGGATTTGAAGTGGATCTTCTTTACTTTTTTCTCGGGGTTCTAATTGTACAACTCATGAAGATTAAATGGCAGTTATTCATTGTTGGAGCAGGTTTCAGTTATGTTCTTATTATTCTTCGTTCTTCTTTTCCTTCCATAGATACAGGACCAGATAATATCCAAGATGAAACTTCGGTAGTTATTGATGTCCTTTCATCACAACTAGCTAATACTAATAAAATTACTAGTAGCATGATAGAACCGTTGAGGACTTGTGTTAATGCGATTCAGCATGATAATTTTGTTGGGAAAAACCAGAGATAATTAGAAATAACTATCTCAATAATGCGGAATATTTTTCCCCCACCTGTGCAGATAAAAGGCCAAACAGAAAATGCAATTCCAATAGCAATAATAATTGGCAGAAAATTAAATATGAGACAAACACAATTTTAACGTGGAAAACTTCCCTCAAATTGAGAGAATAAAAACCACGGGACCTAGTCCAGTAAAAACTTTCACTATAATAATTAATGGGTACACGAAAGTCTTCCGAATAACAATACGGAACATCAATCAACAACGACAACCTTATAATAACATTTCACTAAAAAGGGTATGCCAAAGTAAATCTCATAGAAAGTAAAAACTACTCAACTGTTACCACCACCGGAATTGAATTCCTTTCCTTTTCTTTGGCTGTCGTGCGTGCGTGCGGTTACTGTTGCTGTTTTGGTTGTTTGCATTAGGGATTTGAGATCCTTTCCCTTCCTTTTATTTTCCTTTACATGGGTCAAGTCCAATAAACCATATATTTCTTTTTTTTTCTTCTTTTTCTTTTATTTCAATAATAATAATAATAATAATAATAATACTAATAAAATTTGTGGGTTCCACTTGGAGAGTGAGCCCACCAAACAAATTTGTATGTCATCAACATGTTTTTCGAGCAACAAAAGGAATATTCCGGACTTTGAGTCTCTGTTTTTTTATGAGTATAGTGTGTCGCTAAGGAATGAAGCAATTTTAGTTTTGAAGGAATGACAATTCGGTGGATGATGATAGAGTTCCTTCCTCTTCCTCTCTTTTAGTACAAATGGATCGGATTATAAAGGTATTAGATACTAATTTGGAAGTCAAGGCTAAAGTCTTTAACGATTCTGCTTTGAGCTGTGTTTTCTTGATGAATAGCAGCAGTTACATGCTTCAAAAGATCAAAAATAGTGAATTAGGAGATATTTTAGCGGATGATACGATCCAAAAACACCAGGCAAAAATTCGGCACAACTATGAGCAATATTAGATGAGCTCAAGGAATAAGGTGATGGAATTTCTGAAGCTAGACAACAATGGAATAGTGCTTTCTAATATGCTAGAGAAATCAATGAAAGAGAAACTCGAATCGTTCAACTTATTGTTTGAGGAAATATGCAGGTTCAGTCTACGTGGTTTGTCTTGGATGAACAACTTAAGGAAGACGTAAGAATTTCCATTGAGAGAAACTTGTTGTCGGCGTATGGAAACTTCATTGGAAAGTTCTAAAGTGTTATGGAACTTGGTAAGAATACTGATAAATATATTAAGTATGCAACAGATGATATTGAAGCAAGACTCAATGACCTATTTCAGGGAAGCAGATGATCAACTGGTAGCCGAAAGCAAAACTAAACCTATTTTCGTGTGTATGTATTTGTTACAATGTAACACACTATTCAACATATTCTCTTTAATTACGATTTTACAAAATTAGATGCGTATCATATAAATTGTGAAGTTGATGTATATTTTAATCAATACAAAAGAGTTTGTGTTAAAAAATATGCTGCTAGTACTATTTTATTTGTCTAAAATATAACCAACAAAATTATATATATTATTGTTTTCCATTGTGTCTCATTTTGTTTTTTAATAACTGTTGCATATAAATAAATTTAAAGTCATTTAAAAATATTTTTAACGGAGTCTTTTATTTTCATGGAACAAGTGTTTTTTTTTTTTTTTTTTTTATCTTAGTCACTGAACGAACAAATTTTAATGGAACAATTTTGAGAAAAAAAACTTATTTTTAAATGAAATTGGAAAATTAATTATATTAAATTATTTATTGTTGTCTAGATGAAATGATAAAGAAATTTATATATAAATCTGAGGTTCCTATATAAAATATGATATATTGGTGAAGAAATATATTTTAATAATATTTGACTTAATTGGAGTTTTGGTCTCTCTATTTAATGGTTAAAATATAATTTTGTTCTTTTATTTTTTATCTAATATTCATTTTTGTCTTTTATCTATTTTTTGATTAATTTTCGTCATTTGTATTTTATAAGTAATGTATTTTAGTTCTGGTCACAATTCACAACAAAAGCTATAATAACATTCGGTTATTGGAATTATTTTTAACATTTGTCAATATGTATTCACTATAATATTCTTTCATAAAAACATTCATTTAATCAATATTAGGTTTGTAGTTGATAAAACTCTTCTTGCATAATTTGACACGTATGTAAACTCTTTAAAATAAAGAACGTTTATCAAAATTAATTGTATATTAGTTTTGTTTTAATAAATGTTGTACACTTAACTTTACAATTAGTCCAAAATTAAACATCGACAGTGTATGACAATAATCATACGGCTGTTTGAAGTGGTTATGATGAAAAATACTAACATTCATCATTTATAAAAGATAAAAGACAAATAAATTAAAAAAATATAAATGACTAAAACGAATATTTAGTAAAAAAATATAAATGACCACTCTCATCCATTTACACCTCTATCTAAGTCTCATGTTGAAAGTTCCGTTTCAAAAAAAATAAAATTAAATAAATAAAAAATAATAAAATTATTATTATTATTAAATAATTCAAACAAACCAAACTCATAACTTTCCACCTCACCTTCACTCTCACACTCAACCATTTCCCTGCTTCTTGTTTTCTCTCTCTCTCTCAGTAACATCCATCTTCCATCATTTTTTTTTCTTCTTCTTTCTTTCTCCTTGCTTCTTCTCACTCCACCACACTTAAACTCTCAACCCTTAAAAGGAATTTAACATCCTCAAGATCATAACTTCTCATACTCCTACAAATACTCTTGATTAGGATTTTTGGAGGTTAGAGTTAGTGAGTCGAGGAGGGATAAGGGTACCCACTTCTTGAAAGTTGTTTATTGAGACTCTTTGAGTTAAATACACATCTCTTATGCTAATACTGAATCTCTAGAAAATGTAGTTTTGTTTAAAAATCTTATTTAGTGCTTAGAGTAGATTTAAAGGATTTTTATGGTTTCTTAGGGTTAGCTAAACTCTAGAATAATTTTTCTAAAGTCTTTGAGAATATTTTTGATACTCAGATTTGTCAGCTGAGGTCCTGCCGGCTACTCTGGGAGTTGTTGGAGAACAAACGTAATCGATTCTTCATAGTTGTGAGTAGACGACGATCATTGTCATATATTTTTATTATGCTATAATTATTATTTTACTCGTGTTCTATGTTAAAGTAATTATTTCAAAATTTGGGAACACAACCTTTAAATTTTTTTTCTCGATTTCATCAATTATTAATTTCATGGTTCTTATTATATAATATGTTAGTAGTTTGGTTATTTATGAGTTATAAAGTATTTAAATATTGAATTGTTATACAGTTGAATATGTGTTCCATGAGTTATGATGAAATGAGAGATGATTTTTAAATAGTTTTGGAAATTGTTGTTGTAATTATAAAATCGTTAACGGCGGTAGGTGCACCTAGTTACATCGTTTTGATTAGGGAGAGTTACCCGTTAGATGGAGCCGCCCCTATGAGAGATGTCATCCGTAGGAGGAGAGGGCTATCAACGAGATGTAAGCTCCCTAATTGATGCGTGATGATGCGTTGCCGGATTGAGAGGAGAGGGCTATCCGTTAGATGGAGCCACCTCTAAGGGAAAGGCCACCCTTAGGAGGAAATGGCTATCAATGAGATGGAAGCCGTCTTTTGGTTCTCAAGAATTTATATGTTTACTTGTTTGATTTCCTATGTTTTTTGTTGTTGCTCATTGTGATTTCATTTTTCTATAAATTGGATTTTTTTTAATATTTCTACTTGAACGGTTAAATTACAAGTTTAATGAGTTTATCGTGCGTATACTTTACTTGAGAGATATCTATATTTTTGGCAGTATTGTTTAATATAATTGCAACAAGATTGTAAAATAATTATTCGTGCTTTTTTTGTGTTTTCTTTCTAGTTGGTGGTGGTTGTTGTCTCCTCACTAAGTCTTTGTGACTGACCCCTTCATGTTGTTTATTTTTTTTCAGATTCACAGGCAGCTGAATAGCAAGTTGTTAGTAGATTCAATTCTCGGTCATATTTTTTTTGGTAGGCCTCTTTGATTGAAGACCCTTTTGTAAAGTCTGTTGAGTCGTGATGTATTTTGCAGATATTTGAGTCTAGAAAGTCTTTTGGGTGATGTATTGAATTTTTAGATTATGCTCTTTGGATTATGATTGTATTGAAAGTTTAAACAAGAATTTTATAAATTTGAAAACGTTGAAGTTACAGAGGATACTCTATCGAAATTTTAAGAAAAATTATATATATTTTTAAATGGTTATTGAGAACTATTTAGTCGCTTGATTGTTAAGTTAGTGAGTAGGCTTACCAGACTATGAGTATAGCTTGTGCGCTGGTCACAGCGTTTAGTTTTCGGGACCTGACACATGTGAATCTAAAAATACAAGATTTGCAAAAGCAAGAAGATTTATCTCATATATACTCCTACATGATTTAGTGATTTGTAAATTTTAATCAATGAAAAAAAATGTATTAAAAAATATGTCTTAGGAAGTATGATGCTAACACTCCTCAACAAATCTTTACCTTAAGGTTACCGCAAACTCATTAAGTATTTGTTACCAAAAATATTCATTAAGTATTTAAATTTACTAACCGTCATAGCTTATATAATATTTTAGAGTTTAATGACTATATACCGACTATGTAAAATAATTTAATACTCTCATCTAATAAAAACTCATCATTTTATCATATATGTCTATTAGTAGCTATTTTTAAAAATAAGCGCATCATATTCTATTTTTATAGAATGTCAATTTAAAAAATATTTACACTGATGATATTTATATTTTTTCTCATATTTTATTTTTCATCCGATTTCAAAAGTAAATTGAGGTTTTACATACTCAAACAGTTTTATCTACTTGCTCGTAAAACCATTAATATTTAGTTTGGATTAAAAAAACATACAACCAGGATAAAAAGATAAATCTCAATGTTTTAATTTCAAACAATTATTTCCTTAAAAAAATTTACAATTGGTTACCATTTTTTTCCCTTTTTCAAAAGAATATATCCATTATTTAATCAATATTTATATAATTTTTGACCGTATTTTTTTTTTATCAGACAGTAATACAAATTCCATTTTACATTTTTTTTTAAATACATATTACTTAAGAGGTGACTTACTTAAAAGGTATCCTGTGAATAGTATGAGCAATTGAATATTTTACTATTTTATCAATGGTGAAAAGCTAATTTGAGTATGATACACAATTTAATGACTTATGTATCTTTAACGTTACCGTAGAATAGAGGATCCAAAACAAGAAAACATATCAAAAGATGTTACAAAAATAGTTGGAGGTTTGTGTAATAGAGGAAATTCTATGATCTAGACAGTGGGAGTTTAGTTATGACAGAGAATGTATCGGTCACTCCAAAAAAAAGTTTTTCTTAAAAAATAGAAAATAATAAATACTTGGATTCAAACTCAGAATTTTTAATACATTTAAAAATTAAAATTAATACTACACCAGAATCAAACATATAAGATTAATTAAAAATATTTTATATAATAATCTATTTTATGTTGACTCTCTCGATAAAAATTGTTAAGATCCCTAATATTAGGCTAGTGGCTATGGTGGCCGGCGACAGGTGTCTCCTCCTTCATTTCAAGAAATAAATGATTGAGTCGAACTTCAATGTCTGACATTCCATATTTAATATACTGATCAGCAACATCCTTACCAAGAACATCTTGAAATCTCCTAATGAAGTTTTCATATAGTGGCAGCAACACCTTTTTCAAGTACTTTCGCATCGTTTTCCTTAGCCTCTCATCGATAACAAAACACATAGACTGAGCTTTGCATATATCTGAAAAGTTTATATGGAACAATCTCATTGATTCAATAGCAACATTAGTAGTCATCGACTCATCATTCTCCAATAAGTTCAGAACCTTATTCCATGAGCATTTTATGTAACATTTAATGTTTCGTCTAACTTTTGAAGTTTGTATTTGAGTCCACTCTTTGCCCAATAGATTTAACAAGGGAGCATATTTTGCCTCCAATTGTATATATCTATTATTATTCAACATGAAAAGATATCCTAAAGCAGAGTTTTTGTTGATTTTGGATTTTGCATCCAGATTAGTTTCTAATAATTGTATCATCTCAAGGATTTGGAAATGGGCCGCAACATCCCTATGATCTTCACAAACATCCTTAATGCATTTCATTACTTCGCGAGTAAGTGGATGAACCCCTGAATCATGAACAAACTCATGCGAAGAATTGCCATGACTACGAGTCTCCAACACCATAATTTTGGCCCACAATTCAATTTCCATTCTCCTCCACTCTAATGATGAAAAAATGCTATACTCAAAAGAGTACATAGAAAATATGTGATTCCATACCCTTCTCTCATTGGGAAGAAGTATCCTTAGAGCAATGTTGAAATCACTAATCAAATTCTCAATATTCTTATTCTCAACATCACACAAGTTAACCTCTTGCAATCCAAGTCTACATAGACACTTGTTCATGAATCTGCTTCGAAAAATGCTGTACACTTTGCAACATTCAGTTTGAAACCCATCTTCCACCATGTTCTTCACAATTTTTTGAAGGTTGTCTATAATATCCTCTATCCCCATGATCTTGGACTTGAAGTGAGGAAAGAGTACTTCTTGTCTTATCATCATAAACTGCTTCCAAATTACTCGATTAAGCTTCTCATTCATCTTAACTAGTTCCCTTTTATAATCGACTAGTTTGACAGCATCACTATTTCCTTGTTGTGATGACAAATAATTCATTTGAGTGACTGATGTAAAATCCATGTTTTCTTGTGGCGTGATAAGATTAACATTTTCTGATTCTTCTAAATCTGCATGGACTTGAATGACTATACAATTTTGGTCTTGAAATTGGAGTCTAAGATGGCCACGATCATTTGGGTTACCCAAATAAAAACGAAGGATGATAAGGGAATAACTAAAACTCACTCCAACAATCACTAAAAACAATTTTATCTTCATGAGTTGTAAAGTTAGGTACCCACAAAAAAAATATAGCAAATCAACCTCGAATCCTAATAGAGTATGCTTTGATAAACTAAGCGACATAATAGCAAAAGAAGCACACGAAACTAGACTATACAAATCTGGTTTTCCGTTAACTTTATCGAAGAAAAAAGAGTAAACAGTGGTGGCCGTGAAAACGGAA
Source organism: Cicer yamashitae (assembly GCA_037974755.1). Classification (NCBI taxonomy): domain Eukaryota; kingdom Viridiplantae; phylum Streptophyta; class Magnoliopsida; order Fabales; family Fabaceae; genus Cicer; species Cicer yamashitae. The sequence goes on from JBBPBQ010000004.1 coordinate 41,502,840, forward strand.
AATACTAAATGAGTTTTAAGTTTCAGACTTGAAGTGTGACATGTGTTTGCAAACAAGATAGCAAGACATATAATTAAACTAAAAACGCTGTAAAAAAATATTTTAAACAAGTTCCACTTTCCAAATAGATTATTGAAAGAAGAACTGAGAGAGTAAAAGAGAAGTCCAATAATAGATGAAATAAAACTCACAAATTTCCATATCTTTGGCTGCTTGAGCCAACTCAAAATTTTGTTGAGCATGGTGATTCAGAATCTAGCTAAGGTTTGGTTCCCTTTTTTTGGATGAAATTTCCAAGGAAATTGAGGCGGCGAATGAAATTTGGACGAATGAAATTTATTGGTTGAGCTGCTGCAATAATTTAGAGCTTCAATTTTGTATTCACAAGCCTCAAGGCCAACTGTCCAAATCTAATTTGCCGTAGAAAATACATTTTTTTTTTGTTTTGTTTTAGAAATTCAACATATTTGTCAACAATGGATTGTGTAACCACAGATTTAAATAGATTTTTCATTCATAGAATTTAAATAGGTTTTTCTTGTCATAGAAATTCAATATATACAAATATTTTTTTTTAATCTTTTAGTTCTTGCAATAAATATACTGCGATAAAACTTTTTGATAGTTAAAATTCGAATTTCGAACTATTTGTGATAGGAAGGAAAATATTTCATTTTGTCCATGGAATTAATGCAGTTCTCGATCAATCATATCCAAGTTATCAAGCTCGGGAGATGTGTAATAGTTCAATCGCAAACTCCCTAGATTTTTCGATATATGACTTGAATAGTTAAGTTGGAGAAAATTTCTAACTTGAGATTTCTAAATTATGAAAATAACTAAAAAGACAACTTTGAGCAGACGGTTAAAATAAGTTTATATACCTACATAGTAATCATAATTTTTTTTTAAAATCCACTTTTGATCACACGTAAGTTGTTTTTAGATTTTAAATTTAAATATAATTTTGATAACTTAATATTCCCATGGTCCTATATATTAATTTTGATTTATTTTGATCATTTATTTTTTATAAGTAATGTATTTTAATGATTATCACAATCACAACAACAGTTATAACAATATCCAATCTTTGGAATTCTTTCCAAGAGTTATCAATATGTATCAAGGATAATATTCTTTCAAAAAAAAACATTAATTAAACTCAATAATAAGTTTGCACTTGAATTTTTTTTTTTTTTGCATGC
>JBBPBQ010000004.1:41504512-41562063 GCA_037974755.1 Cicer yamashitae
GATAAAATATCAAAATTATATTTAAGTCTAGGTTTTACTTTGATCTCTTAAGTTTTACTTTAATCCTTTAAATTACAATAATTAGACACTTTTGATCTATTAAGTTACAAATATTATATAACCGAATCCTTTTTAATAGTGTCTAATATTTTAACTTAAAATGATCAAAAATAACTAATTTTTCTAACTTATAGACATTATTTCTAGCTTTCGAATTACACTAAGTTTTGCCTTTAGAGAACATTTACATCTTAAGATATTGTTAGCATAAGTAATTAATATGAGTAATAAGTAAATCATTTGACCATTTCAATTTTTAGTTTTTGAGAGAAAAATAAATTTTATTCATACTAAAATAAAAATAAAACAATCATATCCAATGAACGTTAAAACAAAAAACATGTTAAGATACATATAAAAATTGCAAAAGTAAATAAAAAATAATAAAAACAAAATTTTAATCCTAACGATCAAACTAATGTCTTTCAATGGCCAATGGTCAAAATAATGTGAGATTCACAATCTTAAATGTCATTCATCTTTGAAAAATATTTGTTGGAGTTTGCTATAAGTGATTTCTAACATGACCAATTAGTCTCCATAAATTCTTTGCTCAAAATATGATGTTAACAAAACGAATTATTTGCCTATGTGAATACCACACCAAAATGGAAAAAAAAAAAAAACGGCACACCACTCATTTTACTATTTCATACAAATTAAAAAATTAGTATAAAGGAAAGAAAATAAATAATATTTGTACTAAATTACCCTTAACAATTATTGGTTTATTCACCATTATAATTAACACAAAACAATCATGATTTGGGGCAAATTTTTTATATAAATTAGTTATCAGAGTATTTTTTAAAACATCCAAACTAATAATTAGTTATCAGAGTATTTTTTTCTCCTTGTCTCAAAAATAAACCCAAATTCTTCAATTCTCTGACTCTTAGTTAAACCAATATTAATGAATCCGATATTGTAAGATTAGAGGTGTATTTCACATGGAATTTCTAGCAAATGTCTTGAGGCTATTTATTGGATGAACTGCTGCAATAATTTAGAGTACCTATTTGGTGACTTGACTTTTGTATTGACAACCCTCAAGGCCAACTGTCCAAGTCTCATTTGCAATAGGAAATACACTTTTTTTTGGTGTCTTTAGAAATTCAACATATTTGTCAACAACAGATTGTAACCACAAATTAAAATAGATTTTTCTTGTAAAAAAAACTAACAATAATTTTCATTCAGTTTACAGAGTTCCTTTCCATCTCAAACTCTTCTTTGACACTAACAACATATCAATCTTAGAAGCCAAATACAAATTAATTAACACACACTGTACCCTTTGGAAATTAAATTACCATGCCCATCAGAATTTCCAATAGAGTAATAATAATACAAAAAAAGCAATGGAGAATATTAGGATTTTTTTCAAGTATCATTGGACTAATTTCTTATGCACTTAGCTCTTCTTTCATTCATCTTTTTGGAGAGTGGAACTTCATCAAAATCATTATTTACACTATGGTAAGTTTCACAATCAGTGTCATGATGTTATTTTTGAAAAAAGGGAAACTTTCTAGGAGATTCTTGCTAAAAGCTCATTTGGGTGTTCTTGTTTTGTTGCTCACATCTTTGTACTCTTTTGTATCTGATAATAAAGCTTTGAATGGAAAACCAGACCTATTGAGTCTAATTTCTTGTGCATCTTTTGCTTTAATGTCTTTTTTGATGGGGAATAAACACAGAAACACAATAACAAGTAATACGCAGCGGATATAAAATTCCCCCAACTTGCAAGAACCCGTGAGGAGCAACAACAAATATATGGCAGCAAATTAATCAAAATAAAAGAGCGTAAAGAACACCGATATTTTAACGTGGAAAACTCCTCAATGCAAGGGTAAAAAACCACGGGTCGTCCAGACCAAAGAAATAGCTCCACTATAATCAAATAAAGGTACAAGAGAGTCTCAAAAAGAAGCACAAAGTGTGCCTACAACCAGCCAAAGTAACAAAACACTAAAGCTTACAAATGAAAAACAAGAAGAAGTAAAACATCTAAAAACCTGCTACTGTGCGAGCTCGATTCCTCCCACTCCAGAAGTCGTTTCGCCGATCCGACCGTTGAAAAAGAAGCTCTGAATGTTGCGAACCTACTATCCAAATTTCAGCCCGATCCAACGGTTAACAAATGTGCAATCGATGTTTTTTCTGAGACTGATTTAACAAAATCGGGAATAGGGTTTACTCTTCTCTTTTCTCTTTTGGTGGTTGCCTTTTCTCTCAAAATAGTCTCTCTCTTACCACCCTAATTAGACCACTCTCCACTTAAATAAGTGAGACACATGGACTACAATATTTGGGCTTTTCTCCACATAGGAAGGGAGCCCAATACCCAACACATCTCCCCCTCACAACTATGTGGAGATAATCGCCAAACCGGCGATATCACAACAAGTTTCAAACTTCCCTCTTGGTAATGCTTTAGTCATCATATCAGAACCATTATAATCAGTATGAACTTTAGCCAACTCCAATAACTTAGCTTCCAAAACATCACGTATCCAATGATACCTCACATCAATGTGTTTGGACCTGCTATGAAACGTCGAATTCTTACCAAGATGAATAGCACTTTGACTATCGACAAATAAGACATATTTGTCCTGAATAAACCCAAGCTCCTGCAAGAATTTCTTCAACCAAATCAACTCTTTGCATGCTTCGGTAATGGCAATGAACTCTGCCTCAGTTGTAGACAATGCTACACATTTCTGTAATCTAGACTGCCAAGCCACAGCTCCATCTGCAAATTTAATCATGTAGCCTGAAGTTGACTTTCTTGAGTCAATATCTCCAGCCATATCTGAGTCGGAGTACCCCACCAAAATAGGTTTGTCACCTCCAAAACAAAGCCTCATACATGTAGTACCACGAAGATACCTCAAAATCCATTTTACAACATTCCAATGCTCTCTACCTGAATTTGACAAAAATCTACTGATTGTACCAACAGCATGCGCAATATCTGGTCTTGTACACACCATTGCATACATCAAACTACCCACAGCAGAAGCATAAGGAACTCGTTCCATGTATCTTTTCTCATCTTCACTAGAAGGACTTTGTTTAGAACTCAACTTAAAATGAGTAGCAAGAGGAGTACTTACAGCCTTAGAGTTTTCCATTTGAAACCTTTGCAACACTCTCTCAATATAGTGTTCTTGTGACATCCAAAGTTTCTTCTCCTTTCTGTCACGCATGATTCTTATGCCAAGAATCTGTTTAGCTGCTCCCATGTCTTTCATGGCAAATGACTCGCCCAACTGCTTCTTTAACCTGTCAATCTTGGAAATATTTTTCCCAACAATAAGTATGTCATCAACATATAATAATAGGATAATGAAATCATCGTTAGAAAATTTTCTAACAAATACACAATGGTAAGAAGTAGTCTTCATGTATCCTTGGTCACACATGACAGACTCAAACTTTTTGTACCACTGCCTTGGAGCTTGCTTCAAACCGTATAGACTCTTTCTTAGTCTACACACATAGTCTTCCTTGCCTTCAACAAGAAAACCATCAGGTTACTTCATGTAAATCTCTTCCTCCAAATCACCATGAAGGAAAGCCGTTTTTACATCCATTTGCTCTACCTCTAAGTCAAGAGTAGCTGCCAAACTCAACACGGTTCTAATTGATGACATTTTTACCACAGGTGAGAAAATCTCATTAAAATCAACACCTTTTCTTTGACGGAAACCTTTCACCACTAACCTGGCTTTATACCTCGGAGACTTTGAGTTACTCTCAAGTTTCACTCTATAGATCCACCTGTTTTCCAAAGCCCTTTTGCCTTTTGGCAACTTCACCAAATCATAAGTGTGATTATCATGCAAGGATTTCATCTCATCATGCATCGCATCCAACCACTTTTGACTTTCTTCACTCTCTATGGCCTCTCGAAAACACTCAGGTTCCCCTTCATCAGTCAAATTCACATACTCATCAGAGACATACCTTGTAGATGGTTGTCTCTGCCTCTTAGACCTCCTGAGTTGGGTTAGAGATGATTCAAAAGCATCACTAAGATTTTCATCGTGTGATAACTCATGATCTTCACTAGTTGGAATATTTACCTCATCTCTAAGTCGATGATCATCAACACAATCATGTGGCTCATCATTCTGAACATTACCATCAGTAGTATCCAAATCAGGAATAGGTGACCGAGCTGGATCACCATCAGCTAAGGCGTTATCTCTCTCAGGTGTAGTCTTCTCCACCTTATCAATGTCTTCAATAGTTTGGTCTTCCATGAACACTACATCACGACTTTTGATAACCTTTTTGTTTACAGGATCGTACAACTTGTAGCCAAATTCATCCTCACCATAACCAATGAAGATACATTGCTTTGACTTTGCATCCAACTTGGATCTTTCATCCTTCAGAACATGCACAAAAGCCTTGCAACCAAAGACTCTCAAATGATCATACTTGACATTCTTTCCAAACCATACCTTGTTTGGTACCTCACTATTCAAAGCGACAGTAGGAGTAAGATTAATAACATGCACCGCCGTGTACAGTGCCTCACCCCAATAATGTTTAGGCAACTTAGCTTCAGAGAGCATACACCTCACTCTCTCAACAAGTGTCCGATTCATCCTATCTGCTAAATCATTCAGCTGAGGAGTCTTAGGAGGAGTCTTTTCATGTGCTATACCCTGCTGTTTGCAATAGACATCAAAGGGTCTGCAATACTCACCACCGTTGTCAGTACGAACACGTTTCAGCTTCTTGCCTGTCTGCCTCTCAACCAAAGCATGAAATTGTTTGAATTTCTCCAACACTTGGGCTTTTGTCTTCAGAACATAAACCCATAGTTTCCTGGAACAGTCATCAATAAAAGTAACAAAATAAAGTGCACCACTAAAAGATTTTACCTTTAAAGGGCCACAGACGTCAGAATGCACCAACTGAAGCAACTCTGACTTTCTAGAGGGAGGATGCCTTTTGAAGGATACTCTAGTTTGTTTACCAATTATGCAGTGAGAACATTTCTCCAAATCTACATTCTTCAATCCTGGAAGCACATCCTTTCTAGCTAAGCAATTTAACCCTTTTTCACTGATATGGCTAAGCCTTCGGTGTCACAAAGATGATTCCATATCCACAGCATTCACACTGTCTTTTGCAACTAAAGCTTTTGTCCAATACAGTTTACTAATTTTCTCCCCTCTAGCCACAACCAAGTTACCTTTACTGAGTTTCCACTTTCCAGAAGCAAAATGATTATCAAAACCACTTTCATCAAGCATATGCACAGAGATCAAATTGAAGCGAACATCTGGAGCATGTTTGACTCATTTAAGCAACAATTGCATTCCGATGTTGGTTTGCAAGCATACATCACCAACACCAATTACCTTAGATACACCATCATTACCCATCTTCAAAACTCCAAAATCACCTGAAGTATAAGATGTGAAGAACTCCTTCCTCGGTGTAACATGTAGTGTAGCACCACTATCAATTATCCACATGCTCTCATCAGATACAAGATTAATTGACTCATAGTCACGGAGAATAACAAGATCATCACTAGTAGCAGTAGTAACACGATCATCATCGCTATCATCATCACGACCCCTTTGTTTCTGCTTACCCTTCTTGCCTTTGTTCTCCTTTTTCCACAGAAAACAATTCTTCTGTATGTGCCCTGTTCTATGACAATAATGACACTCCACATTTTTGTATCTAGACTTGGACTTGCTTCTGCTATTTTCTCTACCACCCTTTGGTTCTTTTTTCTAACTTCTCCCCCTATTTTCAGTGACAAGAACTTCAGATTGAGATGAAGAACCTTGTGCCTTCCTTCTCATCTCCTCATTCAAAACACCACCCTTAGCCGTTTCCAAAGAAACAACACCATTAGGAGCTGAACTCGTTATAGAAACCCGAAATGTCTCCCAAGACTTTGGTAAAGATAACAGTAAAAATAGTCCCAATAGCTCATCATCAAACTTGATACCCATTCCAGACATTTGATCAAGGAGCCCCTGAAATTCACTCAAGTGGTCCGAAATAGACGTTCCCTCCTTATACTTCAAACTTATGAAACTATTCAGCAAGAATAATTTATTATTCTCTGATTTAGAGGCGAACATAGTCTGTATCTTATCCCACATAGTTTTTGCATTTGTCTCATTAGCAATATGATTATAAACATTATCTTCTACATATTGCCTAACAAAACCACATACCTGTTGATGTTCAAACTCCCAGTCTTCCTTAGATTTATTATTCGGCTTATTAGAACCAAAAATAGGAAGATGCATTTTCTTCACAAATAACAAATCTTTCATCTTGCCCTTCCGCAAATGGTAATTAGTACCATTTAAGCATACCATCTTAATATTCATATTTGCCTCCATCCTTCAAGCAAGTCAAATAACCCTTTAACCAAGAGCTCTGATGCCACTCTGATGGGGAATAAACACATAAACACAATAACAAGTAATACGCAGCGGATATAAAATTCCCCCAACTTGCAAGAACCCGTGACGAGCAACAACAAATATATGGCAGCAAATTATTCAAAATAAAAGAGCGTAAAGAACACCGATATTTTAACGTGGAAAACTCCTCAATGCAAGGGTAAAAAACCACGGGTCGTCCAGACCAAAGAAATAGCTTCACTATAATCAAATAAAGGTACAAGAGAGTCTCAAAAAGATGCACAAAGTGTGCCTACAACCAGCCAAAGTAACAAAGCACTAAAGCTTAAAAATGAAAAACAAGAAGAAGTAAAACATCTAAAAACCTGCTACTGTGCGAGCTCGATTCCTCCCACTCCAGAAGTCTTTTCGCTGATCCGACCGTTGAACATGAAGCTCTGAATGTTTCGAACCTACTGTCCAAATTTCAGCTCGATCCAACGGTTAACGAATGCGCAATCGATGTTTTTCTTAGACTGATTTAACAAAATCGGGAATAGGGTTTACTCTTCTCTTTTCTCTTTTGGTGGTTGCCTTTTCTCTCAAAATAGTCTCTCTCTTACCACCCTAATTAGATCACTCTCCACTTAAATAAATGAGACACATGGACTACAATATTTGGGCTTTTCTCCACATAGGAAGGGAGCCCAATACCCAACATTTTTGTTTATCAAGGCAAATCGATCTTGGATTTGAATCTGATCTTCTTAATTTCTTCCTTGGATGTTTAACTCTTCAATTGATGAAGATAAATATGATGCTATCTATTGTTGCTGCAATCTTCTGTTATTCTCTTATGGTTCTTCGTTCGAAATTTGAGTCTCGGCCCGCGATTGGAAATTTAAGAATGGAAGATGATGTAGCCATAGAAATATTTGATGCTGAAGATAACAATAGAAATGAATTGAAAAATTATAGTAATGGTTGCCAAAAAAATGAGTCTTTAAGAAGAAGGGTGCATGATGATGATGGATATAATTGGAAAAAATATGAAGAGAAATTAGAAAAAGGAAGTGAAAATCAGAGAAGTTATTATAAATGTAGTTGGCCTTATTGTGCTGTGAAGAAAAAAGTTGAGAGAAGTATAGATGGTGAAGTTATTGAGACACAATATAAAGGTACACATAATCATTGTAAGCCTAAGTCTGCAATGAAGAGGAATTCATCATCTGAATTTGTTTATTCATTTTTACTATCAAAGACTTTCCACACTGACTTGCCAGATCAATTACTTGCTTCTCAAGGCAATGAACAATTGGATTCTGATGCAGAACCTGAAAGCTCCTCAGTATCAATATGAAGTGGTGACTTGAAGCTGAGAAAAAAAATGAATATTGTTTCAAGGAAGTTGTGTGTCAGTATAAGAAAGGGAAGATTTTTGTAATAGTTAATTTAAATGTGTTAGTTGAGTTAAATGTGGTGCCTACACTAGTTATGTGTATAAATATTAAGTTTTTATTTTCACTAAGTTTTCTGTCTCTTAGTTTCTTGTGAATGTGTATTTCCTCCAACAAATTGGTATACACACCCTATGATTGATTCCGAGTCTTCCGCGAGTAAAGTGTCTTTCCAATACTTGATGACAAGAATTTTGACAAGTGGTGCATTCAAATGAAGGTGATATTCGACTTCCATGAAGTGATGGAGGTGGTGGAGAATAGGTTTAAAGAACTTGGTGAAAATCCAACTGATGCACAAAGAAATGTCTATTTTCAATCTAAGAAGAAAGTTGCAAAGCTATGTTCTACATTAGATTTTGATAAGTGTTATGCCAGTGGAGATAAATTCAAGAAGGTGTGATTGCAAACAATATGCAGACAATATTTAATCGTTGCAAATGAAAAATAAATAAAAGTTGCTGACTATTTTACAAGGATGTTAAATCTCACAAATTTGATGAAAACTTGTAGTATAGATTTAGGACCGTTAATAAAGTTCCAAAGTCTAAAGTCTTTTTTAAAGAATTTCATACTATGTCCCTTAATATTAAGTCTTTTATTGAAATAATATTTTAAAACTTTGACTCATAATTTCATTATTTTGTGTAGGCTTAAGTGAGGGATTCATGGGCCGAATATTTTGTTAATCTAGAATTCTTTTTAAAAAAAATTTCGAAATTTATTTTTTATGAAAAAAATTTATAACTTTTTTTTCTTGGAAAAATTTTTTAAATCATTTTTGTTTTCAAAAAGTTTTGTGAAAAAAATCAATAAATTATTTTTCTCGAATCAAAAAAATTTTGTAAATAATTTTTTATTGGAAAAAATTCGAACTTTTCTATCGAAAAATTGAGGAAAAAAATTAAATTTTTTGTCGAAATATTTTTTTTAAAAAAAATCAAAAGATAAATTTGAAAAAGTGGGTCCAAAGGCCCACTTAGCCCACAATTTTAGGGGCTTTTTCGTTTTGTGGGCTTTCTTTTTTTCGGTCTCAGTAACTATGAAATTTTTTACTTCTTCAACATGTAGGCTGGAGTTAATAATTAGTGAACTTGTGAAATTGACATTAATAAGTATAATGATGTTAGATCCGATGATTCTTGAGAAGGTAATGAGTGCAATACATTTTTGTAGCAATTGAGGAGTCAAAGTAATCCAAAAATCAATCAGACGAGTCAGATTTTTTTTATTAATAAAGATTACGTAAAATTATTATTATGATATTTTAAAAAATAATATAAATTTATTAATATACTAAGTTTGTATAAGGAGAGGGACTCCAACCCACCCTTAAATTCCTTGGATCCGTCAAAGTTCTATGAGGATTGAAGATTTACATGGATCTCATAACACACATGAATCGAAAGAATTGGAGAAGAATATTTGGAATAGTTTGTTCTAATATATGGATGTGAACCATTTGATGTACCTTCTTTTCTTGGTAGAAATGTATATTTGGTATCATTTGGTGATGAGTTTAGGATGGATAGTTAAACCCTTTTAAGTTAGGGTTAGGATGAATTTTGACACTTGGTGATCTGTATGTCAACCATATTTTGGAGAACCATTGAACTTTATGCAAATATTTTTAACACAATGATTCATTCTTTATGTTAGTAAGAGTGAGAATTTTTTTATACAAATAAATGAAATACAAATACTCCTAAATGGATCTCATATTCTTTATATTTAATTTAATTATATATAAATGAAGTACAAAGCACTAGACTTGAATCAAATATACAAATCCATATGAAATTAGAACTTTGGCAAGACTTCCATTTCCAAGTACTTAGCAATATATTGGTAGGTTGCTTCACTTGGATGTACACTGTCCCAAAATACATATTTTGAAGCGTCATCACACACCGGTGTGAGTTCATTACAGAGTGGAGTTACTTCAAATAAGCCACTTCCACAACACCCTTTGTTCGTTTCTTTGAAACCTGTACGATAAAAAGTTAAAAGAATACAAAATTAATAAATGTTATACACAAATTACGATCTATATCATCAATTTTTTTCACTAAAATCAATTTGTACGCTAATGATTATCCATCATTTATATATATTTTGTTAGACTTTATTTCATCCAATATACGACTCTTAACAGTAACTAAATATAGACAAAGTTACATCTTCGATCTTGTAAGTTTGATTCATTTTTTATATGATTCATTTAAAAAAATTTAACCATTTGAGTGCTTTATGCCGATAAGAATTAACTAAAAAAGACTTAATATTTATCATAATAAAAAAACATTGATCATAAATTTTTTATACCAAGATCACACGTTAACCAACCCATGATAAATATAGCTCACCATATTTTTGAGGATGATTAATAAGGCGAATAAAGGGATCATATGTGTTTGTATAAATAACTCTGCTTCCTGGAAGAATTGCTTGCATTTGAAGTAATCGCTTTGCCAAATTTTGGTTGTAAACCTTAGCCTCTAAATTTTCATCCTCCACACATTTCCTATCCTTTAAACTTACAAACTTGGCTGTTATTTGAAGAGGTATGCAACCAATTGCTGGAAGCCCAGTCACAGCAAATTTTCTGCATCCAAGCTCGTATAATTCCTACAACAATAATATTTACATAACAAATATGTTCAAGAAAATTTATAATAATTGTGTTTTTTAAAAAAGTTTTTAAATTAAAAACCCATTTGATAATTTAACTTTATATTTTTTTTATATAATTATACACAATAGTTAATTTGTTAATGTGTACACCATTAATGTACACAATAAACATCAACCAATATTGCCTATTTTTATTAATTATCGATTTTCTTAAGAAAAATATTAATAGTTAGTGGATGCTTGTCAAAAAAGTCGTCTATCTAGATGGAAAAATGTTAGTAACATATATTAAATCATAAATTACATTAAAATAACTTCTTTGGTGTTCCAACTCAAACAATTGAGCTACTCCTTAATTATGGATTTTTCTATTTAGAGAAAGAGACATTAAAAATAGGTAAATCCACAAAATAAAATGATTAAAACATAATTATTAAGAAAAAAGTTGACAGTTAAAAATAGTGTTGTGCAGTTTAGAAAAATTGTTATATAATTATGAAATTTAATCAATGACTTCTAGTTAAATTTACCTCAATGAAGATTTGAAGCCTACTCTGAATATAATCTTGATATCCACTAATATTAAACTCAAATCTTCTAGTTGGAAAGTCATAAAAATTGAAAACAAAGTCATTAGCTCCAACACTAATAATAACCAAAGCATTTCCAATTCTTTGTTTAGCTTCTTTTTCCCCTACAACACATTTAACCTTTGCAACATAATCTTTGAAATATTCAATTTGTTTGGACATTGATATGGCACCAGATAAAACAATCGTGGAATCATCGAAACCCGATCCACCCGATGCGAAGCTAACACCGGTTAGAATCTCTTCATTTGTTAGATTTGGATCCAAAAATGGAGGGATAGTGTCTTTGAGGTTTAGTTTAGATGCAAGGAAATCAATAACCAATTTTCCATTTGAGAATCTACCATTTGGCACATGAGTAGGAAAATCTTTTCCATATGGTAAATGATTTCCTTTGGCCAATGTTTTGATGTAGTTGTTGTTGCCTGTGTCTACTGTTGAATCACCAAAGACTAGAATGGATGAGAAATTTTGTCTAGAAGAAAAGTTATTGCTTGTAGCAACATTAATGTTAATGGTGCAAATTTGGATTAAAAAGATAAAGTGGATTGCATAAGCCATTGCTTCAAGTTTTGCATATGGTAATTGTGATAAGGCTTTAGCTAATAGCTACCTATATATAATGGATTGAATATGAATAAGTATCTCTTTTTTTTCAAGCAAGTGAATAACCATCTCTTGAAATTGAAGGAGTTCAATAATTTGTTATTCACAACCGGGCGATTTTATAATTTTCAGTTTTTAGTTTGAAGTATAAAACAAATTTTAACAGGCATAATTGCAGTTTAGTCCCTTTATTTTTATCAATTTACGACATCGATCTTCTTATTTTAAAATTTAATAGTTATGATCATTCACTACGGTTTTTTAACTAAAAAATAGTGATGTGACATTCTTTAAATAACATAGAATATGATATCATGATATAGAATGATTAACACCTATGAAATCGCAATATAATTAACCCTCTAAAATCTAATCTTTCAACTTAAAAAATCTTTTATTTTTGTAATTTAATTGATAACATATGAATAATTAATGTATGCAGATAGTTCTATATCATGAAATCGTATCTTATATTATTTAAAATATGTCAAATCGTCATTTTTTTAATTTAAATATTTAAAAAACGGATCAAAATTGTCAGACTTTTAAAATAGTAATTATTTCAATTTGTAAAAATGGAGCGACAAAAAATGTAATGAAACCATTTGAATATATATGTAACCTTTTTGTCTAAGTATGTGGCATTTTATTTATAAAAAATCAATGATAAATAAATTGTTGTTGGTAAGCTTAAAGTTATGACTTTATCAGCCTTAGTATTGGATGAGTCTTCTTTAAACTTAACAAAATTATAAGATAATATCTGAAATTTATCATTTTTAATTAAATTATTTTTCCTTGCGATAATTTTAGAGATTAAATTGAATAACGCAGACTAATATGATTGAGGATTGTTATTTTAAATTGAATAACGCAGACTAATATAATTGAGGATTGTTATTTTAAAAAATTATTTTAATTTTTTGTTAATTTTAATGGTTAAATTGTTCAACCCCTACAATTTGAGAGATTAAGGATGAGTCACTCACTACGTGTTAATTTCTCTTTTTGATCAAATTTGTAAATTGCAAGAGAACTACACTAAAGGAATCAAGTTGTGAGAAAGATTGGAAGACAGCGTAATTTTAGGTGAGCGAATATAACATGAACTATGAATTAAGGAATTTTCATAAATTTGATTTAAGTGTTTAATGGGAAAGGGTGAAAACTTGACAAGCTTCAAAGTCAATTTACACTATGTGCAGTTAGAATTGTGTTTTTTGACGGAATTTTCTACCTGAAGCACGCTCACGTAGATTTTTCTTCTTGAAAAAAAAAAATTATACTTCTATATTTTTCCATCAAATGATACACGCTTCATGTTTACATAATGAGTTTGTCAAAAAAGCTTACACAATGAACGAAAGCTTAAAGTTAACAAATAACAATTAACATTTTTTTTTTTTTAATAAAAAATGGTATTGATTCATTCAAATCAGAAAAATTACATTAATTAATAATATAATTTAAAATTGATAAAAATGAAAAAAAAATAAACTTACAAACAAATTAACAGCATCCAAGGTTCATAACATAAAACGACATAATAGTTACAAATATGATAAAACCTACAAATATGGAAAAATTAAAGTATCTAAAATACTCATGTTTCCGAAGCTGCAACGTTGAAGACGTCAAAGTTATTGATTGAATTTGCACTAGATCGAAGTTGATATATCAATCTGAAATGAAATAAACACTACAATAAGACGAGAAACCAAATACGTGTAAAAATCACTTACCACAATAAGACAAGAAACCAAATACGTGTAAAAATCACTTACTTAGATAAAAGATAATAAGAAAAACGATTTAGAGGGATAATTTCGAAAAAAAAATTGGTTTTAAGTCATTCATCTTAGACGAAGAAAAGATAAATACAAGAAAAGAGACTAGGGAAGCAACTCCTAAATTTGTGAGAATAATGTCACGAGGCCACAAAAGTTCATTAACGGTTAATATTTTTTTACTAAAAAAACGATATTCATTTATTGAAATTGATTACATCGACAATACAATTTAAAAGCGCTAAAACCGAAAAGAATGAATTTGCGGATAAACTTGCAGCACCCAAATTAATAGAATAAAATAGAAAAATGGTTACAATTGTGACAAAGCCTACAAATTTGACATAATCAAAGTGTCTGGAATACAGAGTTGTGACGTTGATGATGTTGAAGTCATTGACGGAATATAAATATACAATTGATCGAAGTTAATCTGTCAATTTAAATCAAACAAATATTGCATCAAAACGAGAAATTAAATGTCGCATTAAAACGAAATTAAATGTTGCATTAAGACGAAAAATCTAAATATATATAAAAAAAAATACTTATTTAATTAAAAGAATAAAGGAAAAATAACATGTGGTGATTTATGCCAAAAATAACCTTAGACTACTCCTCTCTAATACATAGATAAAGTAAGGATAGAATAAAAAATAAAATCTTCTTCCGGGGTCGGTTAGGTCATTCCCGTTGTTACTCGTTATTATAATCACGGTTAACATTTATTGAGTACCATAAATTTGAGTTATTTAGCAAAAGATATTGTTTGGAATAGGAAAAAAAAGTATCTCTATTTTTTCTTACTATTAATCTTAAGCATGTTTTATTTTTCATATACGATTCTAAATGTAATTTAGAAATAGAAAAGTGGATTGACATTATTTTAGGTTTTCTTAAAAATTAATTCTACGAATTTAATTTTGTTTTAAATTTACGTTTAAAAGTATAAAAAAAATTTGCATTTAAAAGTATAAAAAACTTTGCTATCTATTTTGACATTAACTGCAAAATACACTAACCATAAAATTTACATTGTATTATAATATAATATATACAATTTTTTTACAAATACATATTAAAAAGTACATTTGATTATATAATTCAAACAAATTTTATTTTATAAAATGACGTTTGTTGAAAAAAATTCAAATATAAATTATGTTAGAAAAAATTTAATTTTATAAAATAAAATTTATTCAAAAATACATTTAGAAACGTTAATACAGCACATGAGAAAAAAAAATTAAGATACACTTTACTTTAATTGGTGGGTACATATAACAATTCTCAAAATTATTCATTCTTTCCGAAAGAAGTCATATGAAGTAACCAAAACAAATGGCCCATCATATGTTACATCATACAATTATGGATTTTTCATATTTTGAAAATTGAAACAAAATAAATTTTTCTTTAAAAAAAAGTTAGTATTTGCTTAGCCTACGCTAACTCTAACGCCGGTCATAACCTATGCTAAGACACCCTTTTTTTAAATGTTAAAAAAATTCCCAATTTTTTACCATATAACAAGACAAGACGGAATAGTAATTTTTCCACACTAACGTGTGTTTCAGATTTTTTTTTAATAATAAAGACTATTTTATATTTAAAGTGAATTTGTGAGGGTAATGGGATGAATTTCCAAGTAGATTCTTGAATATATTAATGCTTTAGGTGAAAGAATGAGATCACGTAAGAGAGTAATGGTGATAATATTGAAAAAATTTTACCTCATATCTTTTAAATTAAGTGAAGTTTAGGTTGTCATTCAAAGAATTATGGGTAAGTTATTCATAATGATATGACATCAATTAAAATTCGACATTTTTACGGATACTTTATATTTTTACATTTACCCCACTATTATTATAAAGAACAAAGATTCAAAAATTAATTCAATAAGTCCCTCATGAGATCGAACTCATTTTAATGCTTTAATGGGATGAGAATAATTGAGTTTCCAAGTAGATTCTTGAATATATTAATGCTTTATGAGAAATAATGTTCTCAGTAAGGGTGTACATGGGTGCGGGTCGACCCGCTAATCCGATCACCCAACCCAACCCAATTCGATTTTTACCTGTACCCGGTCACTTTCGAGTCCGACCCAACTCAACCTGTTGGAATCCGCTTATATTTAGTTCGGGTAATAGGTTTAACAATTTGAACTCGTCGACCCGTAGACCCAACCCGGTAACTAGTTATATATATATTTTTTTAAATTTTGTTTGGCAGTACTTGTTCAATATGGTTTCAATATTCTTCTTCTTTAGATTTTCAGCTTCTTGAAGTGTTTTGAGGAACTTGTCAAGTACTTGTACTTGAAGTTGAGATTGCTTAGAATTGATGAATTTTCATATTTTATTGATTTACTGTTGTTGAATTTATTTATTTATTTGAAGATTGTTGGATTTTTTTTTTTTTTTTTATGTGAGAGGTTGATGATTTTTTAATGAATTGAATGATGTGATTGAAATTTTATAGTTTTTGAGATATTCAAGTATTAAATACATTTTTATTCAATATATTTTCCCGTAAAATAAAAAACAGGATATTATTTATGTATAACCCGTCAACCCAACCCGTTCTTGATCGGGTCGGTTCGGTTCGGGTTAAATGGAAAAAATACGAGTTTAGAACTTAACCCAACCCAAAGATAATTGATTGGGTCGGGTATCGGGTTTTGTCAAAATCGGCCCAACCCAACCCACGTACCCCCCTAGTTCTCAGGTAAGGAAGTGATTATGTCCTGTTGATAATATTAGAAATTTTTTACCTCATATGTTTTAAATTATGTGAGACTTAAGTTGTTCTGTAAAAAATTATGAGTAAATTACTCATAATGATGTGGCACCAATTAAAATTTGACATTTATAATCCACTATCTCTCACATTTATAAATATTATTTTACTGATTTTTATAGATACTTTATTATTATTTTCACATTCACCCCATTATTATTGTAAAGAATAAAGATTAAAAAAACTAATTCAATAAGTCCCTTATTAGATCGAACCCATGTTAATGCTTTGATGAGATGAGAACAACTTAGTTCCCTAGTAAATTCTTAATATCAAAATGCTTTGTGTGAAAGAATGAGTTCACATAAGAGAGTGATCATGAAAGATTGATAATCATGAGAAAGTTTTACTTCGTATCTTTTAAATTAGGTGAGGTCTAAGTTGCCTTTCAAAAATTATAGATAAATTACTCATAATAATGTGACACCAATTAAAATTTGACATTTAAGATCTACTATCCCTCATATTTATAAATATTATTTTACAAATTCAAAAAGTCGCTCACAAGAGCGAACCCATTTCCATGGACACAAATAACTAACGCTCAACCGCTACAACAAGTAGTCACTATAATTATTACAAACAATTTAATACTATATATCATATATTCAAAGCTATATTATTTATTTTCAATAAGAAATAAAGTTGTATAATTTTATTATATATTTACTTGGTCTTTATAAAAAAAATATTGTTGGTAATCTTAGTCTTTATGTTAAATTAATTCATGTAAATTATTTAATTTTTTGAATGATGTGTTCTAAACATATTTAAAATATTATAAACATTTTTTCTATACACATTTAAAGTTTTTTAACAAGGTGTAAATTCAATATAAACTTTCTAAGCACCAAAAACTCAAGAAATAATACATAGAATATATTTGCAAAGTTTAGTTGCATTATGATAAATAAAAAAATAAAAAAATAAAAAACTCGATTTTTTTTATAGAGGTTACAAGAGACAGTTCTTGATTCTAAGTAGTCTATATCGTTCATATGATTAATCCAATTTGATCAAACTGTTAATTTTCCCTACGTTATTCATAACACTCATACAATTAATCCACTTCGATCAAGCAGTTGGTTCTTTGATCTAATTAGTTGTCTCTTGCACTTACACAGTTAGTCTTGTTCAATCTAAATGTCGATTCTTCAATCTAAGTTGTTTGTAACACTCATACCACTAATTATATACTAAAAAATGCAAGGGATTTTAATTTGACACGACAGATTCCATGTATCACAATAAAAACTAGGATTCACTTATTGTCCAGTACTAAAAGATCATATAAGATTTCATGTATCATAATGCAAACTACGTTTCACCTATTTTCATATGAGTGTTATGGACAACTAAGATCAAATAACCGACCTTTGGGTGAACTTGATAAGTCATATTAGATGGGCAACTTAGTAATATTTCAATTGAATAAAAAACCTAATAAAAATAAATTTTGAATAAAAATAAAACAACAATAAACGTAATTCCAATTATAGTAATATTTTATATATAATTAAACAAATATGATCCGATTGATATACAATTAGTTTGATAAAGAAAAAAAAATGTAACAACTCGAAAACTAAATCATTTCAAAGTATTCAGGACTAAATGCTAATAAACATTTATAAGTTTGGGGTTGTCAGACTGTTTTGAGAAGTTTGGCTTGGAGAGTCAGGTACTTTGTAATTCAAGGTATTTGAATTAGTGGATTAAAGCCTTCTGAATGAGGAACTAGATGTAGCCAAGTTAGTGGTGAACTAGGATAATTCTATGTATCACATTATTTATGCTTTCATTGTTTGCTGCCTCTGAATCTGATTGCTTCTACCCCAAGTAAGTCACCAAAATCGAACTAGTTTTTTTATTTATTTATAAATTATCAAAAAGTTATCAACTTTGGAAAATACATTTCAATCTCCCTTCTCGTGTTTGCACCTTCAGGTTGTTCAATACCTCCAACATCTGTAGAATGGAGAGTGCACCACAAACCAGAATAAGAATCATGGAAGAAACTATTTTTGGAAATTATGTATTTGTTTGATGAACTCATGGAAATTGAAAGTTGTATCCAACCATCGAAAAAAATCAAATGCTGACTACCTGATTGAAGTGACAAACGAAGATGATGTCGCATACCTTGGAATAGATTAAAATGCTATTAGATGTATATGACACTTATGAGTATAATGAAATGTATGATGTATTTTTTAATATGATATTTAAACCAAATTCAACATATATATTGGTTGTATCGTTTATTGCGCATTGCATATTATTGTTTTTGGTTCTGCATATTGCATTTTATGCTATTTTCAATCATATACACTAGGATAGTGTATTTTTACGTAAATAACTACGGGATGAGAGGATCAAAAATCAAAAACACAGTTTCAGAAATATATAAAAACAAAAAACTTACTTTTTAATGATTAAAAGTTGATGAATGAAAAAGTGAGATTATAGTGTGAATTTGAGATAAGAAAATGAATTATAGTTGAATTTAAGAGAAATTGGAGTTTAGAGAGTTTTTTATTTGGAAACTAGACTGAAAGGAAAAAAAATGCATTCTACTCTATATATTGGTAGTAACCATATGCTGTGATTCCGATAAATTACCAAAGTAAATGTTGCAATTCAGTAAGAGGCAATTTAGATTTTTAAGGCGTTTGGCATACTCATGGGAGATAATTAGTTCTCCACAAATAATGGCGTGGATCCAATAAAAGAAATAACGATAAGAAATGGAATGAATGGGGCCATATATACAGTCTTTTAAACCATTTCAGGATTTGGACCAAGCTGAAAATTAAGGCTTACTAACTTTGGATATCTTGAGATGGACATTTCACCAAACTCATTTTCGGGCCCCTCCCATATTAAAATGATTGAGTTATTATCTTCTAATAATGTGCGCTCTATGTCTAGCGCTTGCAATTTTTTATTGATCTTCATATTTAAAAATTCAGTGTTTTCATTAATTGTTTGAGTCTGAAATCAAATCAGTATCTTAACGATGGACATCATATTGGTACAATTTTAGTTCACTAATTAAATTCTTGATTTATGAGTAAAAGTCGTACATTATATGAAAAAATGAGGATGGAGGGTGAATATTATATAAGTGAGATGACTCATGTATCTAATAGATATATCTAATAAGTAAAGTTTTGGATGAAGTGTAGTGTAATTTACTTATGTGGTTGCTCTTAACTCAAATGATGATCTCCATCACCCTCTTGTGACTTAATAGTAGTATCGGTGGTTTCACGTAGTCAACCTTTGGAATTAAAAGTCTTTTTAAATATATGGTTTGTCAATGTATCATATTACTCCAATGCAAAGTGTGATGAAGAGTTCCACATTAAATTCAAAAACGAATGTGGTGATTTTTCATATCTCTTACGACCCAATGTAAGACACTAGATCAATTCAATTAAAACACTAGATCACTATTCAGACTAGTGGTCACTAATTGAATCGAATGATTGTTGATCGGTCGATATATATTAAAATAAAAAATAAAAAATTATGACATAAATTTATATCATATTTTTAATTAAAAATATACATTCTATGTTTAACTAAAAAACTATAATATATTAAATCAAGATATTAATTGATGGAATTAAACGTTTGTTAAAAATATATTGATACAACTATATGAACATATGCTATATATTTTTTGACAAAATTATATATACATATATTGAACCACCCACCCCATAACATGTATTTCGATTATTTACACAAGTTATAACATAGCCCAATATTAAGAAAAGCTAATGGGAGGAATAGGTTTTGGGTTCTACAGGCTTTATTGAACCACCCATCCCATCCGATCCCAGTCCAACTGGTCGCGCCGATCTATGGAACCAAAAAGACAATTAGACTATCCTATAGTTATAAAATTCATGTATATAGAGGGCTTGTGAAATATTCTCATTCATATAAATAATTTGTTTTCATTTGTTATATATATATATATATAATGAAATAATGTAAAACAATTTTTTTAAAGCAAATAAAACTTTATATATTAAGGAGTAAGAAGTACTTCAATTCAGCTATGGTTGTTTGAATCTAAGCCGATTCGTATAAAAATTACAAAATCGTCTATAAAAAACTGAAAAATTTATAAAATCAAAAGTTATTGAATGTATTTGGATTACTTTATATGAAAATCACTCGGATTGGATTTCGATTTCAATTTTGAAAATCAAACCTAACTACATATATAAATATATAAATCTCAATATGTTATATTTTTGTTTTTTAATTACTTATCAGATTAATTTAATTTTTTTTACTGTTTCATAACTTTAAAACATAATTTTAGGAAAATTTCAAACATATTCGATTATTGTTATTTTGTAATGACATTTTATTATATTAAATGTTATATTTTGCACAAAATTTATTATTTTAGGGTAACTTTCTAATTTTAATATTAATATAGTTTTCTCGCATTCAGAAAATGGATCAACAAAAAATCAAGCCAATCTAAATAACATTTAATTGAATTGGAATTTTTAAATGACTCATCCAACCAAACCAAACCATGTGTGAACTACGTCATTTAATTTCATCAAATGATTTTTTATCTCAACAAATTCAAAATACATTGTGAACACCTCTAAACTCAATAGCTCAAAAATTAACATTTATAGAGAAATGATTAAAAATATTTCAATGGTTTCATACACCAATCATAATAATTTCAATCTCAATTCTTTCCTTTCCTCGCTACAAACCATCCTCAAGAAATTGTCTTAACTTGTGAAACAATATTTGTATGATATGCAATAGTTTTAATGATTTCCATTTTTTATGATCTCTATCTATTATTATTATTATTATTATTATTATTATTATTATTATTATTATTATTATTATTATTATTATTATTATTATTATTATTATTATTTATTTAGTTATTTATTTTATTTATTTATATTTTTTTAACATTAAAATAATAACAAATAAATAAAAAATTCAAAAATAACAATTATGAAAATCGAACTTGCGACCACAAAATCAAACCCAACCATTAAAACCACATAGTCATCGAATCATATTTTGAATTTGATCCACGTCAAAAAAACATATTTCAAATAAAAGCATTATATATAATTAACCATTGTTTAATTCTTCCAATTATATATTTTGAAAACTCCCTCTCAATTAACTCTTTAAGTAATGCAAAATTCTCTTCCATTTTTTTTTATAACTTCACAATATATGCTAGCTTTCCAAATTCACAAATGCTTTTCCTAGTTGTTTCTTGCCCATTGTGGGTAACCCTTTGACTAGCAACTAGTTAGGGTAAAACGCACAATAAAATACATACGTATTTCAATTTTCCACAACAAAACTATTTCCCACATAGAAAGGTGAAGCCATAAGAAAAGGAAAAAAGAACATTAACAAACTAGGTAATGTCCATTGGCAATAAGGACACAACAAATACATTTTTATTTCTATAAGCAACACATGGCGGCGAGTAATGAATGATAAAATGAAGTAACCCCACCACCATAACATGTGAATGTGACTATGAGAAGCCAAGACAAACAATTGAAAACCACTCTTTGTGGAGGGTAGTTTCGTCAATTTAAGTCCTATCACAATTATTATAAAATTATTAAATAAATCCTCATTGGCATTATTATGAGTGTACATATGGTTCTCTACCATAATATATAAACACAAACAACTCATCCTCCAACCCATTCTCCATTTTATAAATAATCCATTGAAATTCATAGCTTGAAACAAAGGGTGTGTTGTTAATTTGTGAGACTCATTTTGAGACTCCAAAACACAATAATGGGTAATAGCTTAAGGTGTTGTTTGGCTTGTGTTCTTCCATGTGGAGCATTAGATTTGATCCGTATAGTTCATTTAAATGGCTATGTAGAAGAGATTACACGTCCAATTACAGCTGGGGAAGTTCTTAAAGCCAATCCAAATCATGTTCTTAGTACACCAAGCTCCGAAGGAGTTGTTCGTCGGATTTTGATCCTTTCGCCGGAGACCGAGCTCAAGAGAGGAAGCATATACTTCTTGATCCCAACCGCGTCGTTGCCGGAGAAACAAAAGAGAGTTACAAGAAGTGTTGTCGAAAAAGATCTCGTAAGTAAGAAAGTGGTATCCTCTAAGAGGAATAAAAAGTGCGACGATAATAATATATTATCGTCGCAGAAATATTGTGAGTCTAAGGAGACGAAAAGCTCAAAGAGAGATCGCCGTCACAGCCGTAGCGGCGTGTGGCTGCCTCATCTGGAAAGCATCTCCGAAGACTTGGTTTAGTTTTGAGTTTGTGTTGGAGTCTTAATGAGGAGGGATGGAACCAAAAATGGTTCAATACTTGAATTATTAAAAAATATAGCAAAATTACCCCTTTTCTCTTTTTTTTTTCTTTCTTTCTTTGGAAATTATACGTGAGTATTAATTTTGTGGATAAAATATTACCTTGCTTCTTGTTTGATCTTTTTATTTTTGTTTTTGGGCTTGAATATATATCAAATTCTTATATGTTTGGTTCTTAAAACTTTAAGAATAAATTAAAGAAAGAAAATAATCGAGAGAGTGGAGAATTGAAGAATTCAAGTTTCTATGTATGTTTCCTATATATTATAAAAAGTATATTGTCTTTTTGTTAAAGTGATGAAGGTTTAATAAAATATGACCTTTAATTGAAGTTAATTTTGAATAAATACTATATGCACCCACAAACAGTAAACATATTTGCTGGCACTCATTGATGATCCAAGGTTAGATCCATATTCCAATGATTAAGCTGAATTAAATTTGGATATTTAATTGGAAAATGTACGTCAGTTAGGCACACATGTCCCCTCAAGGAATCTATTAACTCAATTTAACATATAAATGGCGTGGCTTGATAATATTTTTAAATAATTTTAACGATTAGATTAGGATTAGTTTAGATTCCTACCCAGTAGCTATCAATTTGAATTATTTACAAACTATAAATTGACAATATTATTTCAATTACTAACCAAATTTGTTTTGGTCTAGACTTAAAAAGTGATATATATGTTAATTTTAGGTGATGAACAGTTGTAATTGGAACAAACTAGGTCGAATACATTAGAAAAATGAACAATTGATATTTGTTCCTCTCAAAAGTCAAAGTAAATCTTAAACACATAATTAACATATTAAAAATTATAGATATGATATTGTAATTAAGGCTGATGATTGTAGGTCTAGGCCTTCTAATTTTTCATTCTACAGTTTTTTGAATCAATCCAAGCTCGAATAATAATATTTAGAGAAATGATAACTCACATCTCAAAATATCATGAGTTATGTAATTGAGTACTTCTATAAATACTTGAGTAAAAAAAGATACTTTTATGAATACTTTTTAAATACAATTTTTTTTATTGATTTCGATAAAATATTTAAATAGAATAAACACTCATTTTGGTTTTTGAAAGTGAATCTTGAAGAATTAAAAATAAAAATAAAAAATCATGGTTACTCACTATCATCTTTGACGTGAAGTTTTGGTCAAATGTTGAATTGTCCAAATTTTTTTGACACCTCAAACAAATAGGTGGCGTAATCGTTTGACAACTCAGACAAACACCACACGTTTAAAAACAACTCAACGAGGGATCAAATTGAAGAAAAATCCCTAAATTGAATGTATAAATAAGATGGAGGTGGAACCCTAAATTCCTTATTTCTATGTGCAAGAGAGTGGAGCCATGGTGGGAGATGCAAGAGGGAGGAGTCAATCTTCTTCTTCACATGTACAAGTTAATTCGAAAGTACCAACTTGCCACTGTCAAAGAAGGTGTGTTCTTCGCAGAGCCAACATTGATTTTAACCTAGAAAGGTTGTTCACTGTAACCTACTATAAGTTTTTCAATTTATTCATAAATATTTTAAGTTCTTATTAAACCATTATTAGATTCCTATCTTCCTTTGTTATGATTAAACCATTTTAAGTTTTTTCAAAATTTTTAGGATAATAAGTCGAAGTGCTCTTATTTCATTTGGAAAGATGTTTGGGAAGATTTTATTTTTGGAGAAAATCGTACAATAGATACTGGAAGGCAAATTGTGATTACAAATAGTAGAGATAATGCAATACAAGATTTGTGAAATGTTGGTCTGAATAAGAAGATTGATAGTTTGGTAGTTGACACAAAGTTAATGAAATTTGTTGTACTTGCATCATTTGTGATACAAATGTTGTTCTTTGTAGTGTTTACTTGTTTTCACAAGGCATAATTTAGTGTTAATTAGGTCATGTCGTCTTGTTAATGAAGTTTAAGAGATGCAAATCTTGTCTATTGTAGTGTTTTGTAGTGTTTAGGTGTGATTTTACTTTTGTAAAATGTGTTTTAGTATATAATTATGTTTCTTTAACTATGTTATGTTTATTTTATTAGATGTGCACACAAATAGAAGTAACCCAGTTGCACAATCCGTCCATCCATCTTCAGCACCTATCCTTCAAGCTTTATCCTGCAACTTTCAATCTTCACTATGGATAAGGTCCTCTTGGAGGTCCCCTTGTGATATGATCTTATTTGTCATGATTCACTTTAAGGATCGTTCTAGGTTGGAAACTTACAGATTTGAGTCAAAAATCACATATTGCTGGAGAATGCGATAAACAGAGCTACGAAACTCCGAATCGGACGATTCCAAAACGAGGTTAGCACGTTCTGAAACGCAAGTTAGGATGTTGAATCACCGAAAACAAGTTTGTAGAACTCGAGATATGATCGCAGGTTGCTGAAAACGAAAATTGGTAGAAATTGTGTATTAGGGTTTGATGCAAAGGAAACTGAAAATTATAAAGAAACAAAAGATGGATTAGGTTGAGAAGATGAAGAAGGCGCCACAATCAAGGATGATTGATAAGCCAATGAAGAATCGCCAAAATGGTAAGGAAGCCATTGATAAGACTCAAGCAAGTTCTAATCCAAGAACTTAAAGAGGAGACCTAACTCACTCACAATTCTCATTAGAGAAATTTTAATTCATTGGGTCATGAACATTTTTATTGGCCACGCATGAAACGTGATGTACGCAAATTGTGTGAAAGATGCATTGTTTGTAAGAAATCTAAGTCCAAAGTTATGCCTCATGGTTTGTATACTCCTTTACCAATACCTAACTCCCCTTGGATTGATATTTCTATGGATTTTGTTTTAGGTCTTTCTCGGTCTAAAAGCGGAAAAGATTCAATTTTTGTGGTGGTGGACAGATTCTCCAAGATGGCTCACTTCATACCTTGCAGAAAGTGGATGATGCGTGTCACGTGGTAGATTTGTTCTTTAAAGAAGTAGTTAGACTTCATGGTGTACCTAGAAGTATTATGAGTGATCGAGACACTAAATTCATTAGTCACTTTTGGAGGACACTTTCGGGTAAGCTTGGAACTAAACTTCTCTTTTCCACTACTTGCCACCCACAAACTGATGGTCAAACTGAGGTAGTGAATCGAACTCTTTCTTCTCTTCTAAGGGTTGTAATCCAAAAGAATATTAAGACTTCGGAAGAATTTTTGCCCCACGTTGAGTTTGCATATAATAGGGTTGTTCATAGCACTACTCGTTATTCTCCCTTTGAAATTATTTATGGTTTTAACCCTCTCACTCCTCTTGATTTAATGTCTTTGCCAAGTAGTTCTATTCTAATTCATAAGGATGGGAACGCCAAGGCTGAATATGTTCGAAAATTACATGAGAAGGTAAATGCACAAATTGAAAAGAAAGTGGATAGCTATGCTCAACAAGCTAATAAAGGAAGCAAAAAGGTTGTATTTGAACCAGGTGATTGGGTTTGGGTTCATTTAAGGAAGGAAAGATTTCCTTCTCAAAGAAAATCTAAGCTTCAACCAAGGGGAGATGGACATCTTCAAGTGCTGTCCAAAATTAGTGATAATGCCTAAAAAATAGATCTTCCAGGTGAGTATAGTAATAGTCCTACTTTTAATGTGGCTGATTTGTCTCTGTATGATGCAGATGAAGAAGATTGCAATTTGAGGGCAAATTCAGTTCAAGAAGGAGGGAATGATGAGGACATAGAATGCATAACAAAGGAAGGAAGCATAAAAGATATTCAAGGTCTTGGAACTCCAATGACAAGAGTAAGGTCAAAGAAGGCAAATGAGGTTCTAAATAACTTGATAACCACTTTAATTGAAGCAAGTACAACTCATGAAGACTTGAAGCCCAAGATAGTCAATTGCTTAATCCAAATTGAAGAAGTTAAGGAATGAAGGCCGATTCTATGTGTTATCAAATTTTAATATTAGTTTTAATTAAAGTAGTAGACTGAATTAGTAAGAAAATTTGGGTCTAATTGTAAAAACTTGAGTTGGGCCAAATTTAGAGAACTTGTAAGGAGGTGACACTATAAAAGGCAAACTCTTATCTTTTTTTCAGGGGGATTTTAGAACATTATTTTTGTGAGGCTTTTGCTCTGTAGAGTTCTTGAAAGAATTCACTTTGAACTTATCAATGTTGTTAATCCTTGTGGCGTTCTATTTGGCTTATCAGTCCCTAGATTGTGACGCCATTATGTTCTTGGTTCTTTTATTGAATAATAATAATTTTGAGTTTCCTTTACATCAAACCCTAATACACAAATTGTGCCAATTTTCGTGTTCAGTAACCTGTCATCATATCTCGAGTTCGTCACACTTGTTTTTGGTGATTCAACAACCTAATATGTGTTTCAGAACGTCATCTTTCACCTCGTTTTGGAATCGTCCGATTTGGAGTTTCGTAGCTCTGTTTATTGCATTCCAAGCAATACGCGATTTTTGACTCAAATTTGTAAGTCTCCAACCTAGAACAATCTTTAAAGTGAATCATGACAAATAGGATCATATCACCTTGGTGTAGGCATAAAACTCATAAAAATAGGTTGACCATTAGATGATCTTCTAGGGTATGACACACGAATCTTCTAGTTGATGATGCTCAAATTGGTGGTGGCCTCACCCCAACAGAACATTGCTTGTTCCCTGTCCAAATAAATTAGCCATTGATGCAAATGATCCTTGAAAAATTATTTCTCATAAAATTGATCCATTTATGGGAAACCCTAGATTATCACATCCTTTAATGTTATGTCCTTGGATGCCACAACTTGAGCAAGTTATTTCTGGATATGATCTTCTTAACTTACTAGTATTCACTAAAGCCTCGTTGACATCCTTCATCCGTCGCCTTTTTGGCCTCCCTCGACAGTTCCTTGTTGGTGGTGGTACAAGTTCCTACTTGTACAAGTCCGAGTATTTAAATTGACATCCATCTCTTGCATTTAGCTAATTCAACATTTAGTTAATTCTTAGCTAATGTGGAACTTAATCACTCACACTTGATTTCCAACAATGTCTCCCTCAAGTATGAGTCTCTCACATCCTACACTTGCATTGTCGTTATTATCAATGGAACCTGCCTATTAATTACACCGTCATGAAGACTATCGATACAATCCAACACTAGGATCAACTTCCGCTCCCCCACCAAGCTGAACCGTGGCTCTGATACCACTTGTTGGGGAGTTTGGTGGAACGTGACAGCATCAATAGACAAATCTTAAGACAATGAGTATATGTGTCATCTCTCTTATATATTCAATATTTCCTCTATTCATAGTCGATGTGACACTCACATTGAATTACAACAAGTTCAGCTCAAATGATAATTGTAGAGATATTTGATGTGCTTATGTGCATGTTCGATATTCGAATAATACTCTTCTTTCTTCATATTTAGTATGTGTGAGTTTCGCAACTACACTATTTAAAAAAAAAAAATTATTAAAGGACCTTAATTGATTATATTACACATTTTTTTCTTTCCTTAATTGATTATAACCTTTTTGTTCTTTTGGAAGAATTCATTATTAATTAGACTTCTTATAAAAACATTCGACTAAAAAAAGATAGAATTTAAGTAATTGATAAAGTAATTATTTTATAATAGAAGTTATAATTATATAATCAGATATAAATTAATAGTTTCTAATTTATTAACCGTCAATGATTTATCTCACATATGGTTGTTTTCTCTTAAATAGGTGGAACATGGTCGAAACATTAGCGACATCGCCACGCTATACATACATATAAGAATGAAAAAACAAGCTGGCATATTATTATTTAACAACTTCTACATTTTTTTTGTAATAAGCAACAACTTCTACTTGTAAAATTAATACAAGTCCCATATTATTTTCCTTATCTCAATTATATTTTAGTTAATCCCTCGAAACTCAGTTCTTCACGTGGATTCCCTCTCCTATCTCCCATACCAATAATAGACAATTTTTTGTGCCCCTTTCTCTAAGGCCCCAACTCATCTGTATATAATTACTATTATAATTAATAATTCTATTGGACCATACCACCTACTTGTTGGAATTTCAATCCTCTAGATCATATACGTAGATCGATGTCCATCTGTTATAGTGAACAAACATCATAAGTACATTCATTGCTGTTTGTTTTGTTTTCTTTAAATCAATTGATTCAACTTTAGAACAACATACGTACGAATACCGGATTGATCGTACTTCTTTTAAGATAAAAATCCTACCATATATTTTTTATTAGTAGGCAAAGCGATAAATATTATTAATAAACTTACACACTTAAGTAGAAATGTTGAGTTCAAACGGAGATAACATATAAAATGTAAAATATGTAGTCTAATATTATCAATTGAAATAGATTTTAAATATATATATTCACATACTAATATGTAGTTCTGCTTGACGTCAATTTACTTTTAATCAAAAAGTTGATATCTTTAATTTAAATTTTAATAGAATTAAATGGATAAACATTAACAACGTAAATTTTACATTGTCAATTAATATAAATCATTAATTATATCATTAATGATCGATAGAAATTACAATCATGTGATTATTTATATTAACTGATATTATAAAATTAATTTATCTACAATAGTGTTTTTTTTTCTTCTTATTTTAAGATGCTTGATTGTAATAGAACTAATTAATTTTAAACGTGTTGGCTTGTTCATAAATTTAAAAAAAAAAAAATTATAAATGTAACTAAGATATTTTGAAGTACAAGGGTAAGAAAGCGGCATTTTGAACTTAAATAGTTAATCTTGTACAAATTCGTAATGTTTTATAACTTCAAATCTACCTTATTCAATTTTGAGACAAGGAAATGCTATCTTAAAATTTCCATATGAAAAATGTGACATTTAATTTGATTCTTTTATCACAGCTTTAATTTGATTTTCTTTTTACAAAAATAGAATTAAACTAGGAAATCAAACAAATGATGCTGGTTCCTTTTACATATATAAACTTTAAATCATATAAAAAACTAAAAAGAAATGTCCTCGATTAGCACGCAAGTAAACACAACGATTCGTCTCATAGAAAACACAACAATCAGAAGTTATAAAAGAAGGACATTGTAGAAGGAAAATTAATAATTTCTTGCATAAGAGGTTGAATAAAAGTATTAGGAGAAATCTAGATATGATCATGTTGACAACTACCAAGGAATCCATCTCAAAAATCATCGGTAGAGCAAGCAATATGCTAATTCAAATAGCCCAAAATTTAGCCCGACATTATCGAGTATGAGCCTAGTATGTCGTAGAAGCCCTTTAAGAGTCTCCCATTTTTAATCGGAATCAAATCACCTCAAATTGAAATACAGTTTTGGTTTTCTATTAGAACAACCATTATTAATTTTAAGGTTTGATTACAGTTTTGGTCCTTCTATTTTTACTAATTCACAAAATCAATTCTCTTATTTTGAAAGTTGATAGTTTTTGTATTTTCTTTAGATTTTTTAAACTAAAAATCAGTGTTTTGAGATATTTTTAATGACGTGACATACAATCTAATGATGTAAAACCATCTAGATGCATCAAATATTTATATGTTATTTATTAAATTATAAAAATAAATAATTTTCATAAGTTGAAATTGAAATTTTTAGAAGGTCTTATTACAATTCATAGGTATTAATTATTCAACATCGTTGTATCATATATCACTTCATTTAAAATATGACTCATCATAATTTTTTAGTTAAAAACGGTAAGAAATAAACTAAAACTTTTAAATTTTAAAATAGAAAAACCAGTTTCACGAATTTCTCCTGAAGATAAAAAAAATTCTCATCAACCATGATTCAATTAGAAGTAAATGAAGTTGGCATGGTTTACCACCACATATAAAAGATTATGCCTAATGATAGTCTTTCTAGCGAAGACTAAATTATTTTTTATCTTTCCAAAGCTCATAAACTGTCATTTCAAATAATATTTTCCCAAGAGCCAGGAATGGAGCCTATGTCAGGATTAGGAAGGTCCCATTGAAACCATTGATAAAGACCAATAATAAAAAGTTTACTCCACTCCAAGCATATGTAGAGATAAAGTCATTCCAGAAAATCTTAACATCTTTGTAATCCCTTCATACATATGAAATCATTGTTTCACGATAATTAGAAGAAAGATTATTACTAGACATGTCTCTCTATGACATCTCTCATTATTGGCCACGATTTTGTCATGGGGAAGCTTCCACAAAAATACTCGTAACCGATTTGGTCGTTGCCAAGATCAAACATGTTCAAAAATATCAACTCGAGGAGGGTTTTAGTGCATCTTACTGTAAAAGATCATATAAGCAAACTTCAAAGTGAAATTACCATTTGATATTAGATTTCAACAAAAAAAATCAAATTTTCCATTTGAGGGAGGTTTGATCACCGCTATCTTGTCACAAATATTTTGAGACAATATTTTAACAATGTAAAACTCAAATACATTTTTAATATCCACTCTTACATGCTATATGAGTACATGACTAATTCCACCCATACCATACAAAATCTAGCTATGGTACTATATAAGATTTTATATTAAATCTAACTTTTTCTTAAATAATATAAACAATTTCAAGATAAAACACAAAATAAAATATGAACAAAAAAAAACACCATAATTAATGCACTTAAAAACAGGAGTGAATGGAGTATGATGAAGTAATTAAAAAATTCAGTCAAATTAATAAATAATGCAATAAGTAATGAGAAAGAGGGAGATCCCAAGGAGGGGGAGTAACATCGAGCCTTGCGCGGCATTTGGTTAGGACAAAGCATATCATGATGCTAAGTTCACGGGGTTCAGTAGCTAAATCTAATCTAGGAGTAAAACTTGTCTCAATCTCTAAAACATGCGCACAACTCATTCTACAACTCATTCTTGGAGATTGGAAATAGATATTCTATTTCTCCACAAACACAACGTACACTTTGACTTAATTAACCAATGATCGTTCAACCTCTGATCCACAACATACATAGTATGTTTTTGTAATATGTTTGAAATTGGAGCTAGATCTCTTTTTATGGTTGCCAAAATCAATTTTATAGAAATATCTATATGGTTAACTTAATGGAGAAGAAGTGCAATTAGGAGAAATAATAAAATCCCTGCTTTTTATGTAGGTGAAAATCCAAAATGTTTTTTTTTAAATAGTAATAATTAGTTGTTACTTTTTTATTAGAGTGTTGCGCTAATTAATCCCCATTGTAACCAAAAAAGATCATGCTCTAACTAACTAGAGGACTAAGAGCATCTCTAACTTAATTTTTTTAAGGAACTTAGTCTAGGTGCTTTTAATATAGACATTTTAAAAATAAATAAAAATCAAAGGTGGACTCTTATGGTTAATGTTAATGTTAAGATTAGTATTCAACCAGTTTTTTAAGAATTGAATAGAATACAATTAGGGTTGTTAGAGTTAGTTAGTTATCTTTGGGTTAATATAGTTATTTGCTCAATATTAGTTAATTTCTTTGTATAGAATTCATTGTATTTATTTTTTTAAAAATTTAATAATATGAATTTTAAGGAATTTTTCTTTTATCAAAATCTCCGACTTATTTTCAATATGAGATTCATCTTTTAACTTTATATATGACCATGTTATTTCTAATATGGAATTTCATCGCCTTAGTTGCAATTTCAGCGATACCGTGCTTCTGCAAATGACATCATCAAAGATCATTTTGAATCTGATTTAGAGCAAGAAACATGAATCTAGATATGAGAAAGAAGTTTCAACAAAACTTTACAATAAGTATTCGAAACAAAGCTATTCATCCTATGATCTTTTAGCTGCAAATACTCTCAATCTGTCTTTTAAGTCTCCACAGGCCATTGAAGATACTCACTTCAAGAAGTACATTGATTTTGTCTGCTATCACCATGAGGTTTGTTTCACAGTTTTTGACCCACACAAATCTTTTGCAAATGTCTTGCACTTCAATTTTAATTTTTTTGAAAAGAAAGATATGAAGAAGACAAAGAAAATCAAAGTTCATGATCTTTTAAAAGTTCTTTATCTTTTATTAATATGAACTCTAAGAAAAAAAATTATTTTAATATAAGATGTTTTATTTCTAATAGTTAATTTGATATAACAAATTATATAATCTAATTCTCGTTGTTATATAAAAAACTTAATATTATTGCAAACTGGAAACAACACAAATGAAACATATTATATATAGCGTGTAGTTAATGAGGTCCACGATTGGACCATATGACTATATGAGACTCCACACATTTTAATTCTTTAAATAGGTTTATACATTAAGTTGTTTAACTCACAAATATATCTTCTCACTTTTCAACATATCACTTATTCTCTCTTTCAAGATTCTTTAAATATACAACTCTAACTAAATTTATAGAACCCAATATTACACGTGGCACACTAAAGTTAAGTGCACAACAACAATTTAATAAGTGATCAAGTTACAAAATAACCATGAAAATAAATTAAGAGTTTAAAAACAATAGATTAATCACATTAAACACCTAGTAGAAATCACGATTTGTCTAAAGTTAATGAATGACCCAAACTCATTAAATCAGAAACTTTTTCCTTTCTCTTTTTGGTAAGTCAAAATCCCTAACTTTGTCCTTTGTTTCAGTTGATGCAAAAAAGGATCATTGACTTTTCTAACTACTATTCTTTGTGTGACTTGTGCAACAGATAGAATAACCACCTCTA
This sequence comes from Cicer yamashitae, assembly GCA_037974755.1. NCBI lineage: Eukaryota > Viridiplantae > Streptophyta > Magnoliopsida > Fabales > Fabaceae > Cicer > Cicer yamashitae. The sequence continues at coordinate 41,537,944 of JBBPBQ010000004.1, forward strand.
CTATTCTCTTGTGTATATTTTCTTCTATTTTGGATTGAGTTCTTTTTTCTTGGTAAATTTTGTGAAAGATACATCAAATTTTCCCTTTAATTTTCTATGCATTCAGTTTGTGTCAATTGTATTAGTTAGAGTATTTACTCATTCTCTTTTTGTTCCTTATTTAAGAGACTTTAAAAAAGTTTAAGAGACAGTGAAATGCCACATCTTTCACCTTCAATGTCAAAATTTAATAAGAAACGAGACCAAATGATAAAGATACTCTAATACATTTTTAAAAGATAATTATGACAAAAGAAGTCTCCAGAATAATGTGTACTAGTTGTTAGAAAATAACAGAAGGAAAAATTAGGTTAATATTCTTTTGTTTAATCATTAAAATTTATAAAGAAAGTTTTTTTGAAAAATCTTTTATAAATTCTCAAACTTATCTCAATTGTATTATGCAACAATTTTTGCAAAGTATAAATAAACCCAATGTTTATTCCCATTTAATGCTTTTCAAAATTCAAGTTTAAAATGAGCTAGTTATGTCTACCTTTTTTAGTTCTAGATGCACCGTAAATATAAGCATTGAAGATTGAACACATACTCCATCCATATTAAATCATTTGTCCATTTATTTTTAGTCACATAATTTTGTCTCATGTATATATTGTATACTAATATTGTAATATTTAAGTGTTCCTTATTTGATGTTCTAACCTTAAGTGAATCTTGTAGATCATTTTCTACTTAAAAAAATTATATTGTGAATGTTATGAGGTTGTCTATGTAAACTATTATTGTCCAAATCTGGGTAAATAAAATATTGGTGTTCGATATGAATCTATTGGACCACTTGATAAATCTTAAGCACTTACGCCCTTTGGCATTGACACTTGAGTTGTGTTCAATACAAATTTATTGGACCACTCTGTCAATCCTAAGCTCATGTACCATTCTGCCTTAATGCTTATGGGTTGTGTTCTGTACCAAGCTATTAGACCATTGAACCGACCTACCCATCAAGGTAGAGAGGACCTACACTTGGTCAGAAACATGGTAGAGATGTTATATTAGCCGGCAGAAAGGATAGTTGACCTAACAAGTTCATAGGGATTAATTACCTTGGTTGATTTCATAAATCAGGACTATGACATGTACACATCTTAATTATCTTTGAGTTGTTTCATTATTCTTAATAATATATCAAGAACTTACATTTTTTATGTACTTATAATTAATTTATTTGTACATATGTTCTCTCTTTGAACACATGTTCATAAAATTGATGTTTTCAAAGATTTAGAGTTTGACATCTATAAAGAGTTATCTGCATAGAATTATGACTAATAATGACATACATATTAGAACACTTGTAAAATATATGTATAGACATTCATATATAAAATACACATACCTTAAAAGAACATTCAAAATTTTAAATCTATTTCATTTAATTGCACGTTTTCACTAACAAATCTAAAGGTTAATGTTTATCAATAAAGTACTAATTACAAAATTAATTATCATAAATAATGAAAGTGAACTATATACAGAACCTAAAATTATATATCAAATAAAATTTTCTCTTTCTAATTCTAATAGTTCCTACAACTGTTCCATCACACAACTGCTATAACAAATCCAGGTTCTTCCTGATATGTACAATAGTTAAACATTTTGCCACACCTTTCTATCACGAGGCACTTCCACAATGGTCAAAGTTTCTTGCTTATTAACGACAGATTCTACATGCAAATCTTGATGACTAGCCCCTGACCTCTTTTGTTGTTGAATCACCAAAACAGAACCATCAAAAGTTGAATCAGAAGCCACTAACATATCTCCAATAGGTCCAAGTTCTGGATATTCATTCCATTCTGTTAATCCACTAAACAATGAGGATTGATTTTCATGTCTTCTACCAACCAATATCAAATCAAAACAACCTTCAAGTGACCTTATAACATTAATCATTTCAACACAATCCCTTACTATTTCCTCTCTATAGTCATGTCTTTTAATTTGTATGCAATCAACTTTAAACTTATGAATCAAATCACCATCAGGGTCTTTATTGATCAAGTTTTTATTCTTCTTCCTCGGCTCCATTAATCGAACCAAGGTGATCCGAACACTTGGGTGGCCAGCCATTCGCATCGCATAGGCTAACGCTTCGCGGTCGTCAGAACCATCTATAAAAACGATTCCAACACTATAAAATGAAACAATGGTTAAAGGGTTGTTTTTACTCAAAGTTCCACGTTCGATTAGAATTCCAACAGAACAAGGTGCGGTTCGAAGCAAATGACGGTTTAATGCTCTAATTGGAGGTGATGATTCTGTTAATCCAGTTGGTCTCCATTGTATATGAAAAGGAACAATCAACAAACAAGCTCTTTTTTCAACAACTTGAGTACATATTTCATCGTGCATTGTTTCATAAGGTGAAATCGAAGTATAAAGTTTCACTACCAAGTTTCCTGATTTTTGTTGCTCATATGATCTAAATGCATTTATGATATGTTGTGAATGATTAGAGTGTGATGTATGTGTCTTGTTTTCTGGTTGATGATCTATGAAAAGTGGAGTTGATCTTCCTTTTAGTTCAATAAGATGTAGGACATAGAAACAAATAGGACTTTCCAATGTTGGGTTTGAAATTTCTAGAAGATTAATGATGGTTGGAGTGTTGTCTTGATAGTGTATGCATGTCATGAGACATAGTTCAATATTTGTTGGTGTGCTTTCAATGGTTCTTTTTCTGTTTATGGATAAGTACCTCTTTGATGGGTCATATAGGAATTTCACAACGGGTGTTGTGGCTCCTGTTACCCATAGTATAGCTATTAACACATTACCATATGCTTGATCATCAAGAATCTGCAATCAGTCATGTATCTTCAATTCAAATTCACTATTTTGGAAACAACAACAAAATTATGGTTTTAATTTGCAGTCTACAGTGGCTATTGCGGTCGCAATATTGCAGATTTTGAAGTTGTCGCAACGACATGACAATTGTAACTTAGACTGCATCAGCCGTATTTACCTGCATTTTCCTTAATATAAAGGTTTGCGGCATAAATGTGACGACAATTTAAAATCATGGAGGAAATTAATTCAAATCACTCAAATTGGGAAGTTAACTAAGACTTGGTTTGGGAGGGGAAGGAAAAGAGGAATTCGTAGAAAGTTTAAAAATGAGAAAATTTAGAAAACAAAAATTAAATGTTCTAAAAAGTAAATTTTTGTTCTTTTTCTTAAGTTTGAATGAAAGTATTAAATTTTGTTATTTTCATAAACAATTTCATTTTTTTCTTATATTACCCTTAACTATTTCATATTTAAATCCATATTATTTTCTTATAAAATATAATAATGTAACCTTTGGTGAGACCAAATATTTTTATACACTCCAAAATACTTCAAAACTATTGTAAATGAGAAGGGAAATAGAAAGAGACAAAATGGAGATGATCTTGTCTTCAAATTGAGGGGTTTTCAAAAGAAATGGAGGTATAAACACAATGAGATATTGATAAGAGAAATAGACATAGAGATATTGATAAATCCACTTTTTAAATATTTTTGAAAATGGGTCACACCATTATTCTATTTGTGTCCATCTCTTTTAAAAAATTTAAATTGATCTCTACATTTATTTTGAAAAATTGAGAAGATTGGAAAGTGTTTTCCCTCCTACCACACAAGGTTAAAGATTATTTTAGTTTTCTATTACAGGAAATCTTTATCCACATACAAAGGAGTACAATATGAAACATATATAATAACATAGATATCAGATACGACACTAATATTGACACATTGTCACAAATAATAATTTTAAAAAATTAATTAATTAAATATAATCAATATGTCAGAGTCATATCGGTGTCTGACATCAACAGGTGTCGGTCACCAAAATACGGAAAGTGTCAATGCTACAATTCAATCATAGAAAATCATTGCAGTAAATTTTCTCACATGGAAACTAACCACTTGCATCTTAGAAATTTAGAAGAAATGATGTATTAATGAATTCCTTACCCGAAGGTGTAGAGCAGTTTGCAAGTAAAGCAATTGTGTGACACCATGAGAACCCATAAGTAGTCCTAAAGATAGAGAATCAGTAACTGGCATCTTCCAATAAATTGAAGGCACCATAATTCCAACAATCTTCCCAACAAATCCAAACATAGCAATAACTTGCACCAATGCAAAACTACGAGCCTCTATTAAAAACACTTTGAACCTAGCACCACTATAAAGATAATACAATGGCATTAAAACATCTGAAACCATTGTTTCCAATCTTTCAGCCAATGCTGACCCTAATGGAGGCCCATCAGGTACAGCCATACCAAAAATAACAGGCCCAATCATAAAATGCTCACCAATAATTTCACAAAATAATGCACAGCCCAACAACATTAAAAACACCGAAAGTATGTATGCTTCTTTAATTGGTTTCCCTTGAGGTGTTTTTCTCACCATCCACAACATTATGGGCCTTAGAACACAAACTATGAAAACAATCAAACCAATCATACAAATTGACATCAAATGGTAAGAGTTGTCTTTTCTATGTCTTGTTTGTTTCTCTGTGGTCGCAGCTGTGACCCAAAATAAAGATATTGATCCACCAATCATTGATGCTGAAACTGCTAATCGACCCATATCTGAATTTAATAATTTTAAATCAGCTAGATGAAGTGCGGTAACGTGGAATGAAGTTGTTGATAAAAAAAATGCAATGTAACACATGGAATTGTAGAGGTTGTGTTCAGGGGTTAACGTTGTTCGTAGAAGAAGTGCAATTAACATGGAAAATATTAGTGGGACAATAAATGAACATATTCCAAGTACCCATGCTTTTCTTCCTGTTCTTTTAACTATACTTACATCAATTTTAACTCCAACTAAAAACATGAACATCATGATACCAAAAAATCCGATTGTTTCACTTATGTAGAAGGTTTTTAGTGGAAATAGCCACTTTGATAAGAATTCACTTTGTCCAATAACTGATGGTCCTAGTATCAACCCAGCCTGAATACAAATTTCAAAATAACAAAATAAATTGTTAGCATTTTTAAATTTACATCGGATACATTCCCAAACAAAATGATAAATTTATTTATTTTTTAACTTTTTTTTGTTTAAATACAGAACCGGAGGAAGTATTAGTAGTATAAAATTTATATCTATCTCTATGTTTGTAGATAACAATATTTCTATCAAAATTTGCGAAATAAGTGTGAATACAAAAATATATAAAAATTGAACTAGATAAATTTTGTAATTAACGTGAGATACTTAGTCTACTAAATGTGACAACTTTGTGGTATTGTTACAGATTTTTTTCGTAAAATAAATATTTTTTGTAAATAAAATAATTATTTTTGAAAGTACATTTATTTGTTACAGCTTTTTAAAAAAGTAAAAAAAAAAACTGAAATCTGATCTAAACTTGATATTTTTGAGATTGAGAACATGTTTTTAGTAATTTCTAAAAAAAAATTATTTTTAATAATTGATTTTAAAAAAAGACGATTTTCACTACTGACACATAAACACATAACAACTTTTTATTTTTTTTTTAAATCTCTACATTATCAGATACCAAAATCATTTTTCTTAAAATCTGTAACAAACCGACCGTTAAATTGACTGGTTCTTCAATTTGAACTATCACTTTAAAATTTCTTTAACCTCATGAAACAAACTTTAAAATTTTTATTTTGCTAGAAAAATCAAAATAACTACAAAAATTACATATGGAATATTACCCTGACCTTAAATTTGATGTATTTAACATTTAGCAACAAAATTATAAACAATTTTATTTTATTTTTCTAAATTTTGATCGTTATATCAAATTTTTGTAGCAATACAACATATTTCAATTTTGAAAAACATATATAAGAAAATATTATATTACCAACATTTGTGAAAAGAAGCTGGATTCTCCAAGAGGGGTAAGTAGGAATTGTAAAAATGTGGTGAGAAGAGAAACTAGGGAGGCTTGGAAAAAAAGCACTGGCAATGTGTAACTAAATGGATTATCTTCATAAAATATTCCTCTTGACCTTGAATCAGTTGAGTTTTCGCATGCCCATACTATTCCATTTACTGGCTTGGTAATGTTGGCATCTACGGTACCTAGGCCTGTACCTAGGCCTGTAGCCATGTTATATTAATTATTACAACAAATTAATCAAGCACGACTAATTTAGAGAAGATATTATGTAATTAATCTTCATAATTAATTATGAGGAAGGGGATTAGGAGAATGAGGGAAGGAAACATAGGGTGAAAGAGAGAACCCTTGAAATATTGTAAAGCTACTAATCAATGTGTTGATTTTTATTTGGATGATATAATGTAGTAACTTTGTGCGAACTAGAAGTCATTAATTATTAATTTTTTCAAGTGGTAACGCTGAATTGTGGGTTTGATGTTTTAAAATTAGTTTTGTTTTGTGATTAGTCTATGGTGATATTTTTAGTAGTTAATTTGTGGTATTGAATTGGAATTGCTATTGGGTTCAACTTGAGTTTATTAGCTTTAGTTTAGTACGATTAATTTAGATTTACACAAAAGGATAAACCCTATGAGGTTTGCCCGGTAGAATAGAATTATGCTACATTTATGAGTGGGGGATTCATTTAAAAAAGTAAATTCTTTGAGGAAAATTTATCTACTTCAAATTATATGATGTGTTTTCTTATAAAAATAAATAAATAAAAATTATATGATGTGTTTGATTCAGTTTTTTTTTAGTTTGGGATGACTTTAAATTATAGTCAAATATAAAGTACTACTCCTTTCTAACTATAAATAAAAATGAGTCACAGTAAGTTGATGTATTTGATCTAAAATTAAGATTAAATACATTAATTTTTTTGACTTATTTTTGTTTATATTTTGGGATGGAGAAATTAGTTTGATTATGATATTAGATTTATTGAGATTTAATTCATAACCATTTTTGTCAACTTTAGAATGGTTGTTACAAACTGTTTTTAGTTAGTTAATTAGTTATCTTTTGTGGATAACTTACTTTGCAAGCAATTGTGTAATACATATAAGTAACACCTTGTATTGTGAAAAACCAATTCAATAAGAATCATCTTTCTCTCTTCTTTTTCTTCTTCCAAATTCTATGCAAATTAGTGTGTATCATTTTTACTATCAACTTGAATAAAATGCTTGTTGTGCATTACCTAGTGTTCTAACAATTGGCATCTAGAGCTTGGTTAAATCAAGGGAAACACGAGTGAAAAGTGAGGGGAACAATCAAGGGAAACACTGAGTGATAGACTCTTGATAGGCAAAAATGAATAGCAATGGTTTTGGATCAAATATTCTGGTTCTGGATGGCAAGAACTGGGATCAATGGAGTGCTTTGATGAAATCTTTATTTGGAGCACAAGAAGTGAGTGAAATTGTACATGATGGCTATGAGGATTTGGTGGGGAATCCAACTGATGCACAGAGGACTGCATTCAAGGAAGCCAAGAAGAAAGACTGCAAAGCGTTGTTCTACATTCAGCAAAATGTTGACAATCAGCATTTTGAGAAGATTTCTAAAGCAACAAGATCCAAAGAAACATGGGAGATCTTAGAAAACTATCACACTGGTGGAGAAAAGGTGAAGCAAGTGAAGCTACAATCATATAGAAGAAAGTATCAGATGATGCAGATGGAAACAGATCAGAAAGTACATGATTACTTCTCAAAATTAACAGCCATAGTCAATCAAATGAGAACTTATGGGGAAAACATTACAGATCAGATGGTAGTAGAAAAGGTGGTGAGATCTTTAAGTCCAAAATTCGATTTCATAGTTGTAGCTATTCAAGAAGCAAAGGATGTGAAAACTATGAAAATTGAAGAGCTGCAAAATTCATTGGAAGCACATGAGCTCCTAGTGCTTGATAGAAGTTCTGAAAGATCAGTTCAACAAGCATTTCAAGTTCAAACTACCGAGAAGGAGGGAAATCAGAAGGATTTCAAGAAAAAGGGAAAGAGAAAAGCAAATTGGTCCAACAATGGTACGAACAAGATTGAAGACAAAGCTGAATCTTCAAGGAACTGAGGCTTTGGCAAAAGTCAGAACAAGAAGATGGATTTTGACAAAAGTAAGGTGCAATGCTTCAACTGTGAAAAATATAGGCACTTTGCTGATGAATGTTGGTTCAAGAAAGATCAAAAGACTGATGAAGAAGCAAATCTGGCTCATGGAGATGATTCTAGTATAGTGTTGATGATGGCTACTACTAGTGATGAGAAGATTAAGAATGAAGAGTGGTTTCTTGACTCTGGATGCTCAAACCACATGACATCACATAGAGAATGGTTGACAAGCTTTGATACTAGCAAGAAAACAAGCATCAAACTGGCTGACAGTAGAAACCTTATGGCTGAAGGTAGTGGAAATATAGTGATCAAAAGCAATGATGGCAAAAGAATCATTATTGCAGATGTGATGTATGTTCCTGAGATGAAGTGTAATCTCATGAGCATTGGTCAACTGGTGGAGAAGGGATTCTCAATGACTATGGATGGTGACTCCTTGTAATTGTTTGATGCAAAGAAGAATTTGGTGCTCAAATCAAACATGTCAAAAAATAGAACCTACAAATGCAACATCTCAAGTGAGAAAATGATGTGCTTGTCTGCAGCAGTGAGTGAAGATGTTGAAGGCTTATGGCACAAGAGGTATGGTCACCTAAACTTTAGAAGTCTTAGTGATTTGAATTCCAAAGAACTGGTGTATGGCCTGCCAAAGCTGAATGTCAGAAAAACTATTTGTGAAGTATGTGTGAAAAGCAAGCAAAGTAGGTTCCCATTTGTGTCTGATGCACCTAAAAGAGCTAGTGCAGCACTGCAAGTAGTTCACTCTGATATATGTGGTCCTTTTAAAGTATCTTCATTGGGGGGAAGCAGATACTTCATCACATTTGTAGATGAATTTACAAGAATGTTGTGGCTGTATACAATCAAGTTTAAGAGTGATGCCTTAGAGGTATTCAGGAAATTCAAGAACTTGATAGAAAAAGAAAGTGACCAATCTATTAAGATCTTGAGAACTGATGGTGGAGGAGAATACACCTCAAAAGAATTTGAAGATTTCTGTGTCAATCAAGGTATTGTGCATGAAGTGACAGCTCCATATACACCTCAGCACAATGGACTTGCTGAGAGAAGAAACAGAACTCTACTGAATATGGCAAGAAGCATGATCAAGCAGAAAAACTTACCACACAAGTTTTGGGGTGAAGCAGTCACTACAGCTGCTTACATTCTAAATAAATGTCCTACAAAGAAGCTGAATTTGAAGGTTCCAGAGGAAGCTTGGTGTGGAAGAAAGCCTAGTGTGAAGCATTTCAAGGTTTTTGGATTATTGTGCTATAAACATGTACCATATGTTAGGAGAAGCAAGCTTGAAGACAAGAGTGAAATTATGATACTTATAGGTTATCATCCTACAGGTGCCTATAAGCTTTATAATCTTGTAACTCAAAAGGTACATATCAGCAGGGATGTAATTGTGAATGAGGCTGAGAAGTGGAAATGGGAAGAGGAACCAGTATACAGCAAAGAGAATCAACAAAGCTACATTTATCCTGATTCAAGTGATGAATCAGATAATGAAGAAGTGAACAATAATGATGCAGATGAACCAGAAGAAGTGACAACAACTGTGAGACCTCAAAGAATCAGACAAGCTCCAAGCAGGCTGAATGATTGTGAAGTGATTTATGATAATGCAGTAAATGATGAAGGTGATATCATTCACTTTGCATTGTTAGCAGACTCTGAACCACTCAATTATAAAGAAGCACTGAAGATAGATGTATGGAAGAAAGCTATGATGGAAGAACTCCAGTCAATTGAGAAGAATCAAACATGAGAGCTAGTTAACTTGCTAGATAAGAAAAAGAAAATAGATGTGAAGTGGGTCTTCAAACTGAAATTAAATCCTAATTGGAAAATTTCAAAGCATAAGGCCAGGCTGGTGGCTAGAGGTTTCTTACAAAAACATGGTATTGATTACAATGAAGTGTTTTCTCCAGTTGCAAGGCTTGAAACTATAAGATTAGTAGTGGCTCTAGCTTGCAAGAGAAAGTGGTCACTCTATCATTTAGATGTAAAGGCTGGTGGCTAAATGGTTCACTTGAAGAGATTGTGTTTGTGTCACAGCCTCCTGGTTTTGAAGTACAAGGCAAGGAGAACATGGTGTATCGACTTCATAAGGCTTTGTATGGTTTAAATCTGGCCCCTAGAGCCTGGAACCAGAGAATCGATCAATTCTTAATTCAAATAGGTTTAAAAAAGTGTTCAGTAGAGTTTGGTGTATATGTGCAAAGTTCAAGTGAAGAAGAAACCATGATAATCTGCCTGTATGTGGACGATTTGCTCATTACTGGAAGCAAAGCATCAGAGATTGAAAAGGTGAAAAACAAGTTGAAATATGAATTTGAAATGACTGGTCTAGGTGAACTCTCGTTCTTCTTAGGAATGGAATTTCTGAAGATGAAAACAGGAACACTTATGCATCAGCAGAAATATATAGGTGAGCTGCTTGAGAAATTTGAAATGAATAGCTGCAATTCAATCTCAAATCCATCAGACACAAACTCAAAGATTGATGAGTATAGTGAGGAAGAAGGAGTCGATCCAACAATGTTCAGACAAATGGTTGGCTCACTGCGATATATGTGCAATAGCAGGCCTGACATTTGCTACTCAGTCAGTGTAATTAGCAAATTCATGCATGATCCAAGGAAGACTCACTTGATAGCTGCTAAAAGGATACTTAGGTATATAAAAGGAACAAAGGAATTTGGTCTGCTATTCCCTAATGGTAAAGATACAACAACAGTTGCATATGTTAATAATGTCTACATTGTTTGTGATGATAAGTCCATAAACCTTGCATGTCAAGATTCAACTTGGATTATTGATTCGAGCGCCTCATATCATGTTACTCCTAGGCATGATTTCTTCTCATCTTACAGTGTTGGTGATTTTGGCACGCTAAAAATGAGAGATGAAGGAGTATGTAAAATTATTGGTATGGGAGATGTTTGTGTTGAAACTGGGATCGGTTGCAAGCTTCAATTGAAGAATGTTAGACATGTTCTTGATATTCGTCTCAATTTGATATCGGTGAAAGCCTTGTTATTAAGGGTTATCACACTTACTTTGGTGGTGGTGATATATGTAAAATAACCAAAGGGTCCTTAGTGGTTGCAAAAGAGCAAAATTCCACTTCTCTATATAGGATGCCTACAAAGCTATGCAAGGAAGAAGTGAATGCAATTGAAGATGTCTCTTCTGATTTATAGCATATGCGTCTTGGTCACTTGACTGAGAAATGACTCAATATACTTGTGAAGAAAAATTTTCTTCTTGTGAAAGGCACGTCCCTAAAAACTTGCACTCATTGTTTTGCTGGAAACCAAGATAGAGTTTATTTTCATAATACTGGTCCTCATAGCAGGCAAAATATTCTTGATTTAGTTCATATTGATATTTTCATGATGGATAGTAAATCTCTTGGTGGCGCATCGTATTTGTTACTTTTATTGACGACTACTCTAGAAAAGTGTGAGCCTTTCCTTTGAAATCTAAAGACCATGTACTTGGAGTCTTCAAGCATTTTCATGCAAGTGTTGAAAGAGAAAAGGGAAGAAAATTGAAATGTGTTCGATCAAATAACATTGGTGAATACAAAGGTTCGTTTGAAGAGTATTGTAGAGAACATAAAATCAGGTTTGAGAAAACAGTTCCAAAGACACCTCAGTATAATGGTGTTGCAAAGAGAATGAATTGTACAATTAATGACAAAATCATATGTATGCTCTCTCAATTTGAGGGAATTTTTCTACGTTAAAAATTGTGTTTGTCCCAATTATTGTTGCTATGTGAAATTGTATTTTTTGTTTAGCCATTTATTTGCACAAGTGAGGAAAAAATATTGCACATTATTGAGATAATTATCTCTGATTTTTTCCAACAAGGAAGACTTGGCAAAGTGTGGTGTTTTAGATTATCATAATGTCTCGCTTTTTGGTAGCATGTGGTCCCAACTTTTAGTTTGGTCGGACGTTCATAGCATTTTACATAATTGTGTGGTTTCTGATACTCTCCAATTTGAAGCTTTATTTGGTATTAACAAGAAACAAAGACAAAAAATTAGATTATTTGTTTTGCTTTTATTTGAACTATCTGAAAAGAGTGTAATCACTATATATTTAAACAATAGGAAAGCAATTTGATCCAAATCAAAAGGTTTGTTTTTGACATTGTTCATCGATGGAATAACCTATTAGAACATTTAAGTGTGGTACTCTTAATCTTTTTAGTTAATTTTAGGTTCTTTTTGTATGGTGTTAGATTTGAGTACATTTTCACTTTGATATTATTGTCAATTGTTCTTTTTACTTTTTGATGCGTCTTGTGCTCCGAAGAAATAATTTTAGTATATATATTTTGGTTTTTTTTCAAACACAAGAATTTAGTCTTTATATTTTTTATTTAATCAGAGTTGACTCTAGAAGTTATAGCTGACTAGGACAGAGAAGATCGTGCACTCATTAGAATGTGATTAAAAAAGAGGACTAGTATTATTATTTGAGTCAACCTTACATAATCATACTAAATTGGCTCAACATAAGAATTTTTTTTTAAGAAACTCAACATAAGAATAATTACCACTTATAAACACATTGTCACACATTAACTCATTAAATGTGAAACTCTAAACAGACTCCCTTATGCCCAAGATTGAACATTAGAAGCATCCAATGTGGTACCTGAGTGGTTTGATAGCAGTGACCTAATAGTATGTGGTTCGACGGATCTTGGATTAGACTCATAAAACGAGCAAATGCTTTAGAGAATAGAGGAAGTAATATAAATAATTGATAAACAAATTAATGGTTGATATTATATGTACATACAAAATAAATCATAAGTGGTTACAATATCAACATTTGAAATACTCATTTTACTATATATATGCAGGTAAGATGAGTCAATTTCACGGATCCTGAACAGTCTTCCCATCATCTTAAAATTTCGGTTGAACCTAATCCAAATCTTACAAAATTAATTTGTAAGATGAAGATTATTCACCACTTATAAATCTATTATCAAACTAGAATATGTGAGACTCTTAGCAACTGATTTCTAAATTATTTTTTTTTACACACAATTACAATATTAGGAACTCAATTATATTAATGTTTCAAATTTTCTGATGGGAAGGTTTTTTTTTTAGTATATGATGCATAGTTAGATTAATATTTTCCAAACAATTTGTTTGGTTTGAAATGTAATTGGAATTACCCACTTTAAATAAATGATTACAGAGTCCATTTCTAGTTGTATATGAAAAAAATTCATGGGATGAGATGAACTTATTTTATATATTTATGTGTCTTGCTAACAAATATCTTCGAGAGCACTTGTTAAAAATTCAATAAATAGAAAGTTAATATTGAAAAGAATAAAATTTAAATTTTTAGAAATTAAATACATAATTTTCAATACAATTTTAATATAATATTTTTATATTTAAATGTATAAAGGGATTTATCAGTCTTTCTTTATATTCAATAGGTTTTCTGATGAAAGATTTGACACTTGTTAATATTTTCTTTTACTTAATAAATATTTAGATGAAGATTAATACCACTAAAAATAGTAGTTTTCATTCATTAATGCACTAATTTTTGTATTTGTTTAAAGGAATTTAGTAGTATTTTTTTTATACTTTATAAATTTTTAAGATTAATACTACTAAAAATAGTAGTTTTCATCCATTAATGCATGGATCCACTCTTTCACAATTAATTGATAGTGCACCTTACAACTTTTTTATTTTTTTTTTACGAAAGTCCGCCATATAACTTGTCACAACTTTTATTATTTAATTCATTTTGTACATATGTAAGGTGCATTTTTAAAGTACTCTTTTTACCTTAAAACTTTGATCGTCGATTTAAAAAACACCATTTGTATCTACTTAACGGTCAAAACTCTAATGACGATGATACACGGCAATTTTAAAAATTATAAGTTAATTATTTTTTGATTGTTAATGATTCGGTCAATGTTAATTTGATAAAAAAAAAGTTAATGTGTATTTTAAAATTCAACTCGTCAAAATCAACATCAATGAAGTCATTGTTTAACTATAAGGATTAGAAGAGCCGTTAACTTATATTTCTTAAAATTATTATCGATAATCGTTAGAATTTCAAATAACTTTGCAGCAATGATCCACGATGAACCATTTATCAAAGTGATGATCCCATATTTGTCTTTATAGTCGTTGAATATTTTAAAATTGCAAACATGTACATCTACAAGTGTCTCTTTTATTAAACATTTTGATTCTTAAATTTGATTTTAAATAGTGAATTTAGTCATCAAATATATTTTTCATTTGTATATTTATTTTATAAAATTGCCTACAAAAGATGTACTTCCTTCGTCTCAAAATGAGTAGTGTTTAAGATTTTTGTACACATATTAAGAAATGCAATCATTAAAAGAAAAATAAAATTTATTTTACCAAACTACTCATCTTTATTATTGATGGATTTTTTACTATTAATACAAAGTATAATAATTAAAACTTTGAAAATTATGTACATAATAATAATTGAAAAGTATTATAAAAAAAATTGTTAAAGTTTAAAAAATTAAAAGTAAAATTTATTTTGAGATAAATTTTATTTGTTAAAGCGGCAGATATCGAAGAAAATGTTATTTATTCTTGTTATTTTTTACTGCTATGAAAAAAAATATATAAACATAAAGATTAAAAGTTAGTGTAAGTAGTTTAAGTGCCCGTTTGATCGACACTATAACTAGACAGATATGATACACGTATCATATCCCCTTCCTAATCTTTTGTTTGATGCAGGTATCGGAAATGATACGCTAATCAAAAATTTTAAATAATCAGGCTGCAGCCGCATTATCTTATCCTTAATTTGAGTTGGGTTAAAATAATCAGTTCTCAATCGGATATCATTTAAAATAATCAGTTCTCAATCGTATATCATTGTTCGCGTTTCTCTCTTCTTCTAACCTTAACGAGTGGTGTTCGAGTCTCCCCTATGGCACTCTTCCATTTTTTTTTTTTCTTCATATTTATTTATTTTTTTTCTTCATATTTACCTAATTTCTGATTGGTGACTTTAGATTGATTTCCTATGTTTTTGGTTGTTTTCTTATTTATTTTATTCTATAATAATATAAAAAATTGATAAAAGATAATAATTATTTTCTTTTCGAAATAATGTTATGATAGTAAGGGCTTGTTTGATTGTGTTTTACTTTTTAGTTTTTGAAAACTATTTTATAAATAAATTTTAAAAAGTTGTTTTTAAAAAGAAAATTTTAAAAAAATTGTTTGCTAACTTTAATTTTTAAAACAGTATTTGACTAGAGAATTAAAAAATCTGAAAAATAAAAAGTAAAACACCATTTATCTGTTTTGCTTTTGTAGTTTTAAAAAGTATAATATTAAAAATAGTTTTACAAAATAGTTTTTAAAAACAAGTAATCCAAATAAATTGTTTAGTTTTTAAATTTTAAAATACTAAAATAGAGTTTTTGGGATTTGAATCAAACAAACTCTAAGTCATTCTTCAATTGATAGATAGAGAAATCACAATTTTTTCAAGTATATAAAATTACTTCATAAATTATTTACATTTTTATGATAGTGAGTCATTATTCAATTGTGATAGATAGAGAAATCACAATTTTTATGATAGTGAGTCATTCTTCAATTGTGATGGATAGAGAAATCACAACTTTTTCAAGTATATAAAATTACTTCATAAATTATTTACATTTTTTAGCATTTTTGTTTATTTATAAAAATTTATATGAATGTTATTTTGAAAGAAAAAAAATTAAATAGATTATAAGGACAAATTCGTCATTTTATCAAAATATAAATCATATCATCTTGTTATCCGTTGTGTATCAAACACTGAATAGGATAAACTAATTTTATCAAGTTTGTTATCATGTGCACATCAAACACAGGACATGATAACTCTTTATCCTACTCATATCTTATCCTGTCTCTATCCTGCTACTTATCCTATTCTGTGCCTATCCTATCCGGTCCATCAAACGGACCCTAAATGTATTGGAAATTGCTTACATGATCTATCTATGGTATCATGGTTCGTCACCGACATATGTATCAACACGTCACAAACTTTAACAAGATCTCGTCATCTTATCTATACAGATGTTAACTATTTACGTCATAATTTGGATCTCACAAAATATAAATTGAAAAAATTAATTATCTATCTCAAGTACTAATTTAATAATAACGATAATATGTATATATAACATATAAAATGAGATGAGTTTTATACTAAAAGAATAAAAGAGTTAAATTTTGACCATACAACCATATATGAATGGTTAAGATTAGAAAAAAAGAGTCATGTGACTTTTTTGAGTGATCATGTGTCACTTAAATAACTATTAATCATAACGATTCATGTACGATTGTATGGTAAAGATTTAACTTTTTCATCTTTTCATTATAAAATTCTTTCATTTGATATGCTCCTTATATATATAGAGAGAGAAAGAGGACTAAATAAACAAATTAGCATTTAAAATTGTAAGACCACTTACAATAGTCGATGATTTTTTAATAATGACAAATACATATTCGAAATCGTAAAATATCATTTAAAATATTTTAAAAATAAGCGTCGTTTAAATTTTTATATACATATTATTGAATATAATGTATATAAAAAAGAGAATAGTCATTTTATCAAAATATAATTAATTAATTTTTGGTATATTTTTTATTATCATAAATGTATAGTGGAATTAGCATAGCATGCATAATATTAATTGGATGATATAATTAAAAAAAAATAATTAAAGTTACATTAAAAATTTAAAAATAATATTCATTTAAAAACATTTTTCTTTTGTTAAAATGTCACGCATTATGAAAAGAATGAAATAGCTTTTCTGTTAACTTATTGTATTACTACATTTGTCCCTAATTAAATCAATCTTTCAATTTACCATATGGATTTGTTGTTATTTTGTAACGATAGTAAAACTCTGTGAGCAGAAAACGATTCACTAAAAATTTCTTGGAATCAAAAGGTACAAGTTTATTGCAACAAAATTTAAAAGAGATTCATTCACAAGGAATGCCACTAGAGAAAGGAAAGACTTGTATCTAAAAATGATCCCCTAATCATTCCTTCATTTGCTCTATTTGTACTGACAAGAGGAGTATTTTCTGTTAGGGATTCTTTCTCTCTTGCCCCTCCTTCGTTCCATGATGCAAGGATCATTCACCACGTGTCCTTGATTACCTTCTTTTTGTCTTTTTCCTTCAGCATCCATCTATTGCCAGCTCCATATATTATTCTTTAATCATCACATTACTCCCCTCATTAACAAGAACCTTGTTCTCAAGGTTAGGATAATTGGTATGAAACTCAGACCAATTTTCCCAAGTAGTTTCGGTTGGTGACACGCCTTCCCACTGCACTTGTACTTGGCACATTGGTTGGCCATTTTGAATGACAGTACGGTGATCAATAATGGCAAGGGGAAAAACTATTGGTCCTTGCTCAGTGGTAGTCAATGGTAGTGGCAGCAGCTGTGTAGAATGATCTCCCTTACATAATTTCAAAGCAGAAATATGGAACACGGGGTGGATTTTGGTAGGAGGAGGAAGCATGAGCTTATAAGCAACCTGACCAATTCGTTCTATCACAGGAAAAGGACCAAAGTAACACATACTAAGCTTGTGATTATGCCTTAAAACAACTGAGTGTTGTCTATATGGTTGCAATTTGACAAGAACCATATCACCAACTTGAAAGTCAACAAAACGACATTTGGTGTTGGAAAACTTTTTCATAATTTGTTGAGTGCGCGCCAGATTAGATTTGAAAGTTGTAATGGTATCATCTCTTTCAGTTAACATTTGCTGCAGCAAGGGAGGATCAGCATTGTTAATTTCATAACGAATTAGTGTGGGAGGATCGCAACCATACACTACTTTGAAAGGTGTCATTCCAATACTAGTGTGGAAGGAAGTTTTGTACCAAAACTCGGCCCAAGACAACAATTTGGACCACTGTTGAGGTGATTCACTAGTGAAACAGCGTAGGTAAAGGTCAAAACATTTGTTAGCAGCTTCAAATTGCCCATCAGTTTGAGGGTGATAGGCAGTGCTCATAACCAAGGTAGTGCCACTGAATTTGAACAAATGTTGCCAAAATTGACTGGTAAATACACGATCTCTGTCAGATACAATTGTCTTAGGAAAACCATGAAGTTCCACTACTGTGTGAAGGAAAACTTCAGCAACTTTGGAGCTATTATAATCAGCTTTGAGGGGAATGAAGTGGCTATATTTGGAAAGTCTGTCAACAACCACAAAAATGACAGTGTAAGTATTGGATGAAGGCAATCCAGTTATGTCTATTGATAAATCCTCCCAAATTTGTTGTGGAATGGGTAGTGGTTGTAGTAACCCTGCTGGCAAGGCAGTAGAATGCTTTGCTTGTTAACAAATTAAGCATTTCGAAATGAACTCCTTGATGTCCTTTGCCATAGTAGGCCAAAAGAATTGAGAGGCTATGCGAGCTTTGGTGCGTGTGACTCCAGCATGGCCCCCAACAGCAGAAGAGTGAAATTCAGTCAAGATGATGTGAATCAAGTCAAGCTTCTAAGGTATCACCAACCTATTTTTCCAAAATAACATGTCATGCTTGACCTGATAATGTGGTGTAGAATTGGTTCCCAACAAGCATTGATTTTGAATCTTAGCTAAAGAAGGATCATTATTCACAGCTGCAGATATCATTGAGATAAGTTGAGGAGTTTGCATAGACAACGCCAAGTAGAAGGAACGGGATAGACTATCAGCGGCTATGTTATCGACACCAGGTTTGTATTCAATAATAAAATCATAGCCAAGGAATTTGTGAAGCCAATGTTGTTACTATGGGGTTTGAATTGACTGATCAGTGAGGGATTTGAGGATGCGTTGATCATTTTTGATAACAAACTTATTGCAAATGAGATAATGATGAAATTTTGCCAAGGCTTCGGTGATGACATACAACTCTCGCACATAAGCAGATTGTTTTTGCATTCGAGGGCACAATTTCTTTGAGAAATAAGCAATAGGATGGCGAGCTTGAGTGAGCACAACTCCAATGCCCGAACCTGATGCATCTGTTTCCAAGGTGAAGGGTAATCGAAAATCCGGCAAAGTCAAAACAGTGGCTTGTGTGATGGCCTGTTTAAGCTTATTAAAAGCATCAGTAGCAGCTGGTGTCCAAATAAAAGCATCTTTCTTTAATAATTCTGTCAGAGGTGAACCAATAGCAACATAATTGCGAATAAAGCGCCAATAATAACCAGATAACCCTAAAAACCCACAAAGCTGATTGAGTGAAGTAGGTATTTTCCATTCCAATACAGCTTGAACTTTTGAGTTATCCATCGCAACCCCTTGACTGGATATGATGTGGCCTAGATAATCCACTGAGGTGAGACCAAAACAACATTTGGAGAATTTGGCAAACAACTCATGTTGTTGCAGCAATCCTAACACAACTTCCAAATGTTCAAGGTGGGAAGACCAAGAGTGGTTGTACACAAGTATATCATCAAAAAAAACCAGTACAAACTTGCGTAATTGGTCACGAAAAACAGAGTTCATAAGACTTTGAAACAAAGTCGAGGCATTGGTTAACCCAAAAGGCATGACAAGCCATTCATACAAACCTTGATGAGTTCTAAAAGCAGTCTTATGACGATCCTCGGAATGGACTAGGATTTGGTGATACCCAGAGCGCAAATCCAACTTAGAAAAGTAAGCGGCTCCAAACAATTCGTCTAACAATTCATCCACTGTGGGTATGGGAAAACCATCCTTGATTGTAATCGCGTTTAATGCACGATAATCAGTGCAAAAGCGCTAGGACTCGTCCTTCTTTTTTACTAACAAAACCGGTGAGGAAAACAGACTCGTGCTGGGCTGAATAATGCCTTGCTTCAACATCTCGGACACCATCTTTTCAATCTCAACCTTCTGACTGTGTGGATAACGGTAGGGTTTGACCTTCACAGGGTTACTCCCATCAATGAGAGGGATCGAATGATCTTGATCTCTTGGTGGCGGTAAACGTGTGGGTTCATCAAATACATTCCAATAATTGTGTAACAAAGTAGCCAAGTGAGTTGGAAGATTCTCAAGAAAAGTTGTTGATGATCGTTGTGCTATTGAATGGAATTGCAATGTATATGATAAATCAATAGAATGAGTATTCTGAAGACGACGAATATGATGAAATTGGGACTGTCCTGGTTCTGTGATTTGATTACCTCTAAGAGTGATGAATTTGTTGTTGAGGTAGAATTTAATAGACAAAGCCTCGTAATCCGCAATTTGAGGACCCAAAGTCTTAAGCCAAGGCGCGCCTAAAACCAAATCAGCGCTAATAATGGGTAGCAAATACACCGGAAGGTGGAGAGTATGACCTTGAATGGTTACTGGTAATTCCTTAATCAACCTAGAAGCTGTCAAGGTGCTACCATTGCCCATTAGGACTTGAAATTGAGGAGCTTCGTGGATTGTTAGTTTCAAGCATTGAGCAATACGTGGTTGGAGAAAGTTATCAGAGCTACCACTATCAAGTAAAACTTGTATTTGGACGCCTTGAATTTGACCCTGGAAACGAATTGTGTCAGCACTATACGCTCTTTTGAGAGCATGGAATGAGAGATGGTGCTATGCCTCAAGGATAGCTAGTAATGGATCAGAATCTGGAGGGTCTGTTTCTGGTTCTGGTGGATCCGAATCATCGACTTGCAACAAGAGGTAGTGTTTATTAGGACAACGGTGAGTAGGGGAAGATTTTTCATCACAATAGAAACATTGTCCTTTGTCTCACCGGAATTGAATCTGAGCTGCCGTGATACTACAAATTGGATGAGCTCGGGAAGTTGGAGGTTGGGTTTGGGAACGGGTTGAAGGAGTGGGTAATAGAGCGTTTGTGGGTCGGGTCAGGGAGTGTGGGCTGGAATTGGAGAAAGATTTTGTGGGTTGGGTGGTGAACTTAGTAAGTGAGGTGTATTTTTCCTCAAAGAGTTTGGCTAGGGATATGGCTTTGGATAATGAGATCGAATTTTGGGCTATAACATCGCAGCGAAGGTCAGGCTTAAGCCCACTCACAAAACAATCCAAAATTGCATCTGGTGAGAGACCCTGGGTGCGATTAGCAAGTGTGGTGAAGGTGGAGTAATATTCAGAGATTGTGGTGGTTTGGGTTAATTTGAAAAGGGTGGATCTGGGAGATTCATACACGACGGTCCATATTCCAATTCCAAAGCACAAGTGAAAGCTACCCAAGATCTAAAAGGGTTGTTACGAGTAATCATTTGATACCAAGGCACCACATCCTTGTCCAAATGCATTGCAGCTATGGTGAGCCTGTGGTTGTCCGGCGTCGAGTAATAATCGAAGAATTGCTCAGCTTTAAAGATCCAGTTTAATACCTCAGTGCCGTCAAATCTGAGAAAATCAAGCTTCACGTTGCGCACCTGGAAAGGTTGCTGTCACGATGAGTCGTCGGAGTTCAAGCTACCATTCAAAGCAGCAGAGAGCTGGAAACTGCCAAGTTGTTCCTCGACCCGCTCGAGTCGCGTCATATCAGTATGACGGTGTTGCATGTAGTCGTTATGTCGTGCATCGGCGTCCTCCATCATCTTCTGCATCGCGGCGTTGATGTTGTTGATTGCAGCTTCCAAGCCTTTCATACAAGTATTTTCCACCATGGTAAGGTCAATGAAAGCACCAAATCTAACGATAGTAAAACTCTGTGACCAGAAAACGATTCACTAAAAATTTCTTGGAATCAAAAGGTACAAGTTTATTGCAACAAAATTTAAAAGAGATTCATTCACAAGGAATGCCACTAGAGAAAGGAAAGACTTGTATCCAAAAATGATCCCCTAATCATTCCTTCATTTGCTCTATTTGTACTGACAAGAGGAATATTTTCTGTTAGGGATTCTCTCTCTCCTGCCCCTCCTTCGTTCCATGATGCAAGGACCATTCACCACATGTCCTTGATTACCTTCTTTTTGTCTTTTTCCTTCAGCATCCATCTGTTGTCAGCTCCATATATTATCCTTAGTCATCACATATTTTCCCGAACATACCTTTTTTAATTTTACTATTTTATCTTAAAAGATAAAAAGACAAATTGAATATATTTATGTACAAAGAGCATTTCAGGAACATTAATTTACACATTAAATTTATTTTCTATTTTCATTAATAAGAGTTTAAAAAGCAAAAAATATTTATAAATAAAGACAAAAATAATATATATTATGACGTGACATGTTAAATAAACATGTCATATTATACGTCGATCCTACATCAATATCAATTTTATAATTTATCTGTGAAATTTAGATCATTTTAGCGACAAATTTACAATAGTTATAATTGTCCAAGAACTTTTTACTAAAAAATTATTTCCTCCGTCCTAAATTATAAGTAAAAAAAACTCACTTTTATTTTATTAAATTATGTTATTTCAAAAATACCCTTTTAAGAATTATTGAATTTATGTTTTTCAAAAATTAATAAAAATTGTTTTTTTCAAACAAACATATTATCAGTAAAACTTACACGTAGTAAATATGAAGAAACAGATATTACTAGTTCAAAATATTAGATACCCCTCACATCTTCTACCATATGAATTTACGAAACTAAAGAAATTAATTTAAATTAGATAACAAAATGGAAATAGCAAAATGGTTTTGAAAGGTATAACCGATGCTAGATTATTTTTGCTAATGAGTTTGATGATATTTTCTCAAAATATAGAGACACTCTAGCTTTCTACTCTACTTCTTTCACATTGAAGTTTCTTAAAAGACTTCTATAAAAAAAAAAATCTTAATAAGACAAACTAAAAAAGTTGACCACTGCCTAACTTATGTAGTGCTTGTTCTCACATTTATCATGTTGCACCTTCCTTTCTTATACCGCCGTTAAGTTTTGATGAAATGAAATGGACTTCTTTCTCTAAAAACACAATAAACAAATGCATCTTCCAATGTATAGGGAATCACTCTACATAATAGGTATAAAATAAAAATTTAAACCTTGAACAATCCTATTCATACACTACTCTAAAATAAAATAAAAATAAAAATAATAATAAAAAATAAAAAATATATCATTAATATAAACTGTGTTTATATCTATCGTATAATAAAATTAAAAGATGTGATAATTATTTTTTATAAATAATTACTGTTGGAAATGATGAAAAATTAATGGAAGAATTGTTGGTAATAATGGTGACATTAATAGGCTAATGTGGTTGTGAATTGAAAAAATGAGAAGTCCCACATAGGAGGGATACCACACTTTAGAAGGGTATATAAGGTGGAGGTATGTACCTTGGGGTGTGCCCCAATTTTGTGAAGGAGGGAGAACGCAAACAAAGTTGACCACCACACACGTGCGCGCGCGCTGCCGCCATCCGTCCGGGCTCGGGTCTTGGCTTTGGTCTTGTATTATTATTATTATTTATAAATGAAAAATATAAAAAAATTATTATTTAATTAATTTTTAAAATTAAATGCTTACTTGCGTTTTATCTCTGATTGTTGCGTTAATTACGTAACTGCCATCCACCGAGTCTACCTAATGATCTGATCCAGTCTTCCCCTTTTGCCCGGTCAAAACCCTAACCCTAGATGCCACGTAACTGCTGTTGCTCGGTCATTATTCAAAGTCAAAACCCTAGCGCATGTTCAGGTAGTCAAAGGCGCACGTTTTAGGTGGGCAGCGGTTTTGGAGCACACGTTTCCTGAGGTCAAGGTTTGGAACGGTCAACAGGAGCGCACTGATGGATCCACCAATTTCTCTGATCCAGTTGCGGAATTCTTCTATAAATAGAGGGCTCCCCTCAGTTGAAAAAGACACACCAAAAGCACTCCGCTTCTGAGGCTTTTATCTCTTCTCCCCCCCCCCCCCCCCCCCCCCCCCCCCCCCCC
>JBBPBQ010000004.1:41562187-41607748 GCA_037974755.1 Cicer yamashitae
CCGTTCTTCTTCTTCTTCTTTTTTTTTGAGTGGCCTTCGTGCCATATTACGAGTGGTAGTCGTTAGACTGCCATATTGAGGGTGTAATTCGAACGATTTTCTACGGTGCAG
Organism: Cicer yamashitae; assembly: GCA_037974755.1. Classification (NCBI taxonomy): domain Eukaryota; kingdom Viridiplantae; phylum Streptophyta; class Magnoliopsida; order Fabales; family Fabaceae; genus Cicer; species Cicer yamashitae. The sequence goes on from JBBPBQ010000004.1 coordinate 41,562,299, forward strand.
TAGAACTCCGATACAGTGATCTAGGCTGTTTTATTTTGGGGACTTCGTGGTTGATAGTCTGCCTTGCATCTTTTGGGCAGTGCCTCGAAACGTCTTAAAGAGAACGACCTAGTACGCGACTCAACGCAGTAATATTTTCGGTGGCATAAATTGTTTTTTCAAACTTTTTCAAAATTCAAAAATAACAATTACAAAATAAGATGAATGGACCAAAAATTTATATTTTATTCTAAGTTTTGAATATATGAATGGACCGAAAATTTATTATCCTTTGGAATATCTCTTAATAATATATATATAAAATACATCAACTAATACTATTTTTAGTTTATATTTTACTTTATTTCTTTGAATATTAATGTACGGCAACAAAGAATTGGATGGGCTCAAGAGATGCAAGGTCGGCGGAGAGGGAAACTTGGGAAGGCATGTGTATCTATCTACGTGATGACAATAAGCTAAGGACAAATCAATCTCAAGCATAACATAAGGGGTAATAAATAATAACGTGTGCATCACGTAAATGTCTCATTCATTTCCACTTGTCCCTACATTATCACAACTCTCATTAAATGAAAGTGTCAAAAATCTTTTTTTTTCTTTTGCAAAATTGACCTCTTTTGCACATGCCATTTAGACTTTGTACTAGGATACGGCAAAAGGGTAATAATGTCTTTTCGATGCAAAGGACAAGATTGAATAGATTACTGACCTACTTGGATAGATGAGGGTAGCAACCTAGAAACATCCATATATGTGAATAGATAGAGAAATTGAAGAAAAAAAAGTAAGTAGGAAAACACCAAAGTTGACCTTGACCAGCTTACTTATCAAACAAATAATTCAGCACCCACGTTTGACTAAGTGAATTTAGAGTCCTAACACAAATTACTTTATATTTTAATTTATTTTTAATTAAAATTAATTTTAATCACCGAAAATTAAAGATACACTAAATATAATATCGAGTTAAATTCATAACTAGATTAGTAGATTTACATTTACAGTTCTTATCATTAAAATCCCTTCCTTTAAAGCACACTTTTCAAGTGAAATCCATATTCTTCTTTCTCATGTGATATTGATATGATTTTTAAAAAATCGAACAAGTCTTAAATGATACGATCTCAAATTAAAATATTTACATACACACATATAAATAAAATAAAATAAAATTGAAAGAGAAATAATTTAATTACTATCACGTAATATTTTTTTTATGTCTAAAAATTTGTGTTTATATATTGTATCTATTTTTTTTTATATGTCTAAAAATTTGTGTTCAAATATTGTATCTATATAAGTAGATCTCAATAAAGCATCTACTATCACAAATATAAACCAAAATATTTATGAGAAAATGACTCAATAATCATTAAAAAAATTAGTCTTTACAACTTCAGTCACATTTGACAAAAAAAAAAACTACTATGCTATATATTTTGCTAGTGAACAATGGCCAATATAAATGAAATCAAATTAATAAATCTTACAAAAAAAAATTAAAATGAGGCTCTATTCCTAACCAGGACAAGCCACAAAGTAATGAAAAAATTCCACAAAAACCTTGTGTATGATGATATAAAAGCATTGAAATGTATACTATACCCACCCTGTGTGGCTGTGTAAAAATTTACAAAAAAAACAAGCTTCAAAAAAACAATGCAATAAATGGAATGAAGTTTATCTTATTTGTCAAATAAATAAAATCCTAACCCCTTCTCCAAAATTTCCAACCTTCCATGACTTCTAAAAATGAAAGAATCCTTTGATCAACATAGCAAAGATTCAAGGAACATGTCATCTTTAGGTTCATCCTTGGCTCTAGAGGAAAAACCATTCTCAGATATTTGTTGTTGTTGTTGACGATGATTCATGTACGAATCCATCGGATTTCCAAACCCCGAGTATCCATAATTTCCTTGACCGTGAATCATTTCAGGGTTAAAAGGCGATTGTCCTGATGGCCTTTGACTTTGAATAGTCTGAAGAGGCCTTATGGCAGCAGCAGCTGCAATGTTGGAATTTGAATGGTTATTCGGCACCGGCCGGTTGACAGCCTGACTGCCGCTGCCGCGAGCGGCGGGGACATCATGGTTATGTTTCCCCTCATAAGTTGTGATCACAGCCCTTAAATCATGTGAGGCTCTCTCAACATGTTTCCTCACTGGACAACCAGGGTGTGTACATTTGTAGTAACTCCTATAAATCATAAATCAAACACAAAATTAGATTAACACAATGTACAAGTACCATTTTTTTTCTTCTACATGACATGCATATATATGAGATAATGACAAATACTACTAAAGTTTCCAAATTTGACCAAGAAATAATAAAATTAGAAAAAGGAAAGAAATATTGATACAAATAGAGCCTATATAGCATAGAATTTTCAAAAAATTTAGCCATTATTGCTAATGTACCTAAAAAAGATAGACATGTACCTAAAAAAGATAGACAAATAAATACAATTCATTATGCAATTGTAATGTTTTTACCACATTTGAGTATGTAAATGGGAATGAAGAAATCTATCAATAGATACTCAAACTAGAATACTTTTTAATAAAACATCAAAGTATAGAACAAAAAATGAGGGTTTTTTTTACCTTGGATTTGGATTACCCTTAACTACTTTCTGTCCATATTTCCTCCATCTATATCCATCATCTAGGATATCAATGTCACTTGTTGTTTGAACAACAACCCTAGGTTCTCTCACCGTTCTACTTCCAGAAGCTGAAATTCCCTCCTCATTTTCACCTTCAACTCTCCTGAAAAAATTATGCAAAATTAAATTAGCCATAGAATACAAAAACTACACAAACAATTATATAAAATATACCACACAATAAAATAGTGCCATAGTTATGATGCTACGAAACAAGGAAAACTCTGATCTATCAGAGTTTCCAGAGATTAGTCTCATAATCGGTCCAAAGGGCAAAAGCTTGTAGGAATATCCTCGTAGACTCGTTGGAGTGTCAAAATAACGACGAATTCTAAAAAAAAAATCTTACCATCTTTTAGCATCAGGTTCATCTTCATTATCATATTCATCACCACCACCACCTGATTTACACTTCTGAGAACTCTGTTCAAAATCATCATCCCCTATTGAAATTGATGAATTCTCTGGTGTAGCACCAGAATCCAATTGTCCATTACCATGCATAGCATATGATTGATCATGAATTTCATTGCTGATGATAGGATTAACAGGAACAATCACAAGAGAATTTGAAGAGTTTCTTCTTGTAGATTGTGGCTTAGGATGATTATGAGTACCCTTATAAACAATCTCAGTAATTTGTCCTTCAATTGATCTCTCAACTTTCTTCTTTGTAGGACAATTAGGGTATGTGCATTTGTAATAACTTCTAGGATTTTCACTTCCTTTTACTTGCTTTTGTCCATATTTTCTCCAATTGTAACCATCATCTGATTTTTTGCTTAATGTTTGAGGTTGTTGTGGTTGGTTATTGTTGGTGTAATCTGATTGAAATCCATTGTTGTTGTTGGTTTGAACATTGGAAATTTCAGGGGAAAAACTCTGCATTGAAGAGTTGTTGTTTTCAGTTTGAATCATATTGTTTCCAGATGAAAATCCATCTTGTTTGCTTCCTTCTTGATAACTCCATGGTTGGTCCTGTTACATGAAAAGGTTGAACATTTTTAGAGAATTGAACTTTTCCAATTTCAAAACCTATTAGTGAAATGAAATAGTGCATGTTTATCTTAGCGGTTGAGTTTTACAAAATCATAACGGTATTACTGTGATTATGTTGAAGCTCTAAAAGTGCTAGTTGTTTGAATTGACATGACTTTGGCATAATCACAATGTGTCAGCATGATTTTAGTAAAAATTACACTTAGCATCTTCAACAAAATTACAGTATTAATATCTTCAAACTTTTGATTGAAGACATGTTCTGGTGTCTGACAATGAGACAACACCGACACATTATCGATACGTTAATTTCATTCAATTAATTCATTTTCTCAAATTGTGTCGGGCGTCTGTGTCTGTATTCATGCTTTCATAGCTACACATTCGAAATCCAAACAAGCACATTTGAAATACTTGCATAAATGAATAAGGGCTTTTAAAATTGGTGACAACATACCTGTTGAACTCTAATTGTTGATGATTCAAAATTTGTTGTGGATGCATCAACAGGAGGTCCTTGTTGAGTTTGAAAAGAGAAATTTGAGAAGCTTTTGTTTTCTTCATTGACAATTTGTTGATTCCCCTCAGAATTGTTTCTCCAATTGTAGCTATGAGCAGAAAAAGCACCAGTAGTAGGAGATGGCAAAATCTGTAATTACACAACAAAAGAAAAAAAAAATATCATACTCAATAACTCAGCAACAAAAAAAAAGTAAATACAACAAAAATCACAAACCAAAAGAAAGAACCAAAGAACAACCTTAACAAAAACATGTCCAAACTTCAATTAAAAGTAAATCTTTTGTTTAATATCAATTCTATTGATTATATATCAAAAAAATAAATCAATTACCTAGTCAACTAATATCAATTAAAAATACAAACTTCAAAACTTTCCTCTTGTTCAAATTTTTTTAGCAAAAATAAAAAACCACATAGTAAAATAAAACCAATAAAAGAATTTCTTAACTAAAAAAAAACATGTTCAAACATCAAATTGAATCTCTTGTTTTACATCAAACCTATTAAAACATTAAACATATCTCTAAGATGATGAAAAAACCAAGTCAACCCATGTCAAACAAAACAAAACTTGAGTAAAAAAAACATCAAAACAAAAAAAAGATACCAAAATAAAAAAATAAAAATAAAATATTAAAAAAGTGAAGAGAATGAATGAAACTAACATTGGAAGAGTTTAACAAAACAGGTGAATCAAGTAACTGAGCAGGACTCAAACCAGGAGGAATAGAAAAATAATTAGAAGGAGAAACAGAGGGAGGTGTTAAAGGCAAAGAAGGAGGGGGTGTAGACTTGAATTTAGGCACACCACGATCACAAAAACCATTTTCACTCCTTAATTTGTTATCATCAATAGGTGAAGCTAAAAGGTCAGAAAAAGATGTTGTCATGAAAGGGTGTGATGAGAAGGTGAAATTGTTGAAAGAGTTTAAAGAGTTGTTGTTGTTTTCTAAACTACTAGAGGATGAAGCCATGAGAAGGTGAAGAAGTTTTTTTGAGTTTGGAAAAAAGTTTTAATATTGAGAAATGAAATGGATTATATATAAGGAGAGAAAAGAAAAAAATGGGGTGTGTTCATGTACGTAATGCACAAGGCTTTTGTTTCTATTGGATGGCGTTATTTCTGAGAAGGGTGTGAAATGAACAGTTTTGTTTGACCGTGGAAAAATTATTTTGGCACTGTGTTTATTTTTTTGGGATTGTCTTTCTTTCTTTTAATGTTTTTTATTTGTGTCTCATAATTAGTGTCGTACTTTTATGGATATTAAAATAAATTGATTTATAAAATATAGTAATAGTTTTATCAAATTATTAATTATTATTATTAAATTAATTATTTATGTGTTTATCTTTATCTTAAATATATAATAATAAAGTGAAATAGTTTTATCTCATAGTGAAAATCACTTTTATCATTTTACATATTAAGAAAATATTATGAATAAAATAAATAGAATAATAATTATATTGAATTATTTTTATTAATTATTGATTATTTTATACTGTCTTAAATATAAAATAAAAATTATGTTTTGGAAGTAATGTAAAAGTCATAAGATAGTTTGCAATAATAATTGTTTAAAGTGACTTATTATTGTAAGGGGAATAGTATGACAATTTGTGAGTGATTTAAATGATATTAATAAAAAGAAAATTTTAATAAATGTCATCGGATTCTTGTTAATACACTAAAAATGGAAATGTAATTTTAGAAGTGGTACATTCAACTTTTTGAAATTTTAAAATTTGACTATTTTTATATAAAATTTTTCTTTTATTTTCTTTTTAAAATTCTTAACAAGAGTTATAAACAGATTTGCTAGAAAAAAATGTAATAAATACTATCTTAAAAAGTGAAAAAGATTTAAGCAAATTAATATTTTTATGGTCAAAGCTTGTGGGTTTGACTGATGGCAGCTAGTAGCACTAAGATATGCTGCTTGTTTGTGTGTGAAAAATGCTATGTACTGCAACTTTTTGGTATTCTAGAATGTGTAACTGTAGAGGATTTATTTTTCTATAGCTGAGGCAGTAGGTACGAGACTCATTCACGTCTCACCAAATAAAATTACATGAATCCTGAATAGGTTTCAAAAGAAAATAAAATTAAAATAATCATTGCATTTATTTCTAATATATTTTATGTAAGACTTTGTTAGAGCTCATCATTGTTTATTTTTACCTTGATCAGTTACTGTTGACAAAATGCTAGAAGTTGAAACTGATTTTAAAAAAATATATCTCATATTGCTTATTTTATTTGCCAATCATTTTAACCTTGTTTTTATTGTATTTCTGTTTCAGTATACCGGATTTGAAAATTTTGATTAGCGGGCAAATCACTAAAAAATGCATATATATTTATGTAAAAAAAGTACATTAATATATAAGTGATAAAATATCGATATAATTATCACTAAGCAAAAATTTGGAGAATATAGAGTACAAATCATTACAAAAAATTAAAAATTACATAAATTATATCATTTTACACACACAAAATTGAAGTCACTATAACGGATACCAATTATGTTTTTCAATGTATTCTTGTATTTTAAATTATTGTGAGATGTGATTTTTTATTTTCAATATCATTAAATATATCTTCTATTTTGAATGTGACCAACAATCATTCAAAAATGTATCTCTCATATCAATTAACAATTAAATATTCACAAATAAAATTATTTAATAATTTTTAGTGGAGACAATATAGTTAATTTTTAATAAAACAACAACAAAATTATTCGATAACTAAAAGTGGCATATACAGGTGGGGGCAACTGCCTCTGATTACCTTACATAGATCTGTGTTAGTTTCAGTACACCATTAAAAAAAATAAATTTATTTTAAGTGCTTGTATAACTTTTTTTTTCCTTAATGAAAAAAAAATAGTAGTAGAGATTGAACTCTTATTATAATTTTAAATTAAGGATTTAATTTCTTTATTAGTCGTTAAAAAAATAAGATACAAAAAAGTTGAGAAAAGAGAAAGAATTATCACTAGTAGAATTTTATTTTTTTAAGTCGGTTAAAATGTACATTTTAAGTCGGTTCCGTGTCCGAGTTAATAGCAAACGACTTAAAAAACATGTTGTTTTTTAACTCGTTTCATGACCCGACTTAATAGAGTTTCGTCCTATTAACTCGATTCAGCTTAACCGACTTAAACTCAGTTCAACAAATCATCTTTTTAAGTTGGATCTTTTGATCAACCGACTTAATAGATAAAGTTAAAATAATTATTTTTTTAATAAATTTCTCATTTTGTTTTTATGCTCTTGATCTATACATATATACAATATTTCTTATTAAATTTCAAATTAGAGTTTTATATTGCAACCATAATTTTATATAACCATCTAATAACCAAATATACAACATCAGAAGTTCATACAAAAAAATATAGAGTACAAAGAAGATGTCTCCCATTTCTGACTAATCTTGACAAGATGTCCATTATCAAAATTACAAATTCACAATGTAACAATATTCAATAGACATATATTAACATTGTCATTTCCTTCAATTAATTCCAAAATAAAATCCACACAACGTTTTCGAACTTCTTTAATTTGATCCGGATGAAATGATCTCGAGTCATCAATTATCTGAACAAAAAATAAAACACAATCAATATCGGTTGAATCCTAATTTTTCATCATAAGAACATTAAAAAATACAATCAATAACCACTTATCATTTTTTATCATACGAATATAAAAATAAATAAAAAATAAACACAATCAATAACAACTTGTAAAAAAATTACGTACCTGCATCCATGGATCAACTCTTTTACAATATTCAACATATGTAACATGACATAGTAGTCACACTCATACATTTGCCATGTTTAACAAATCATCATGCCATATTCGTTTCCCATAACAAATAAGATGATTTCTTATTTCTTCAAAATGTAGCCGGTTTCCATTTAAACATTAACACAAAGACAATAAATCTATCCTTCATTTTTAAGAAGTTTTTTTTAAAGCAAATCGTAAAAATTCTCAACACCTATAGACTTCACTCAAACTAACATTAATCAAACTACTATCCATAACTACTTTTGTTAAAAATAAATAACCGTAAATATTAAGGTAAAATAAAACTAAAATAATTTTATTGTGCTTTACTTTTTATTATTTTGATTATTGTTTTGCTATCTATTATATAAAATTATATAAAATGGAACATGTAAAATATGTTATTTAACTAGTTAATAAAACCGAAAAAATCTCTTACATCCGTCTAAACAATGAGTTAATCTCTAGTCTCCAAACAAAATGATAAATAGTGGTTTAAAAATAAAAAATTTGAGGCATGTAATATTTTTTTTTTACTTTATATATCAACAATTATAATAATAGTAGAAAATTAAAAAAAATTATACACAATAATATCTCTAAGGGTGGCAATAAAACGGGTCAAAGTTTGTGAAGTTATTTTAAAATGGCAAGTGTTCAGAAATTGCAATTGCAAGTATTCAATTAGAGTTAGAGAATAAAAAAGGTTGAGAGTGCAGTTAGTACAATGGAGAAAGATAAAACGCTAGCATAGTAGAAGAAGATAAAACGCTAACTTAGATTTTTTATATTTTTTAAATTTGTCTTTAAATCGGTTATCAATATAACCGTGTTAAAGATAAATGAAGAGATATATATTAATTTTTTATTTTTATGTTTACCGCTTCCTTTAAATCGGTTGATAATACAACCGTATTAAACGCGTTTCATCTATTTACAAAATTGACACCGCTTTATTTTGTTAACTAGTTTACTTAGAGAATCGACTTAAACTTATATCCGCTTCTATTTATTTGGTTGGATATATAAAATATGAAAAGAAAGAAATGCAATTAGTTTTCAAAAGAAAAGGTGTGACTAAATAAAAACAATATATAATTTTATATTTTAATTTCGTTTTCTATTAAATTTAATTATATTTTTATTTTTATCTAATTAACCAATTAAAATGCAATTTAATTTTAATTTTTTAAATTTGTTTAAGTTACTTTGTATTAATTTTGATAAAATTAATTTAATTTTAAATACACTTAAATAAATAGATTTGATAAATTACCCTCACTTGTATGTTTGCAAGTCATAATTACATGTAAACTTTTATGTTTGGATTTTCATAATTTTCTTTAAAATTTAATTAAATTTTTGTTTAATTAACCAAAATAAAATACTTAATTAATTTAATTTAAAATCTTTTTGAAATGTCTAAATATTTTTATTTTAACATCAACTTGTATAATTAAGTCACATATTCCTACCACCAGTCTAGAACTTTATAAAAAAAAATAAAGTAACTCCAAGTTAAAGATTTGGAAGGAAATTATAAAAAATAAAAAATAAAAGAAGAAAAGGAAAGATTAAGAAATATTTTTACAAAAACTACTAATAATCTATCATATATTTATAAAGTTAGGCTATTCTGATTTAAAAAAAAATTACAAGTGGCACCACAATATACATCCTAATTCCCTCCAAATTCTACTTTTCAACTTCATTTTAATTAATTTAAATAAACAATTATAATTATAATATTCATTCCATTTAGATATTTTATAACAAAAATTAGGATATAAAAGTATCCGTGCTTTATAAAAGATAATAGATAGATATGAAATTTAATAATTAATTTTAAAATATAATATAATATTTTCAAACAATTTAATTTACTAATTACATTCAGCACTATAATAAGATCTAAATATATTACCTTTATTTATATATATATATATATATATATATATATATATATATATATATCCAAATAGAGAATTTTTATCTTTGAAATAAATAGCTAAGCTACCAGAACATCAATAGAAGGAGAGACTTTTGCTAGAGGCTCAAAAGAAAAACTATATGAGACAAGTAGCTTTGTCCGCTTTGTTAAATCATGTAGGTGTTTTTTCTTCGTCTAGTTTGGGTGATTCTTCATCTCAGACAGATTGGAGGCATTTGACTTTACTTAATAATGATGTGAAGGAGGTTGGTAGATAAGTATTATAGAGGTCAGGTTAATTCAGTAAGAGGAGGAAAATATTATAGTTGAAAAATTAATGGAAATGGAAAAGAGGGATATGGTGAATAATATTGGAAAGAATTCATAGGATTTTAGAAGTGGAGGGCGGTAGGAAGTATTTGGGGGTAGTAAGGTTGAAGATCAAGATGTTGTGTTATAATATTAGAGGCATGAGAAAGGTTGAAAACACAAAAGAATTGTAGGGGTTAACAAAACATTAAAAAAAAAAAAAAAACCTGATTTAGTGTGTGTTAAAGAAACAAAGTTTGAGGTTGTGGAGGAAACGCGAGTGAAATATTGTGGCGGTCAAAAGGATTTGGATTTTCGTTCAAACCTTCGGTGGGTAGATCAGGAGGTATTCTAACCATGTGGGATAGCTCGCGGGTCAATATGTCGAGTTCATCCATCTTAAATCATGCACTACTTATGGATGGGTGTGGAAGGATACTAGGAAAAAATTTGTGTGATAAATGTTTATGCATCATGTAAAAAGATTGAGAAGCGAGATATGTGGAATATGATAGTAGATAAGATTGAGGAAATTTTAATGCAATTAGGAGTGAAAAAGTGAACAGAAAGGGAGGAGCGATTATACCCATATAGAAGACATTTTGTGTTTTAATAATTTTATCGAGCAATAAGAACTTATTGATTTACCTTTAAATGGTCGGGATTTTACTTGGTGTCGTTTGGATGGAACGATTATGATTAGATTTGACCGGTTTCTTTTATTGGAGAGGTGGGGTTGTCAGTTACCCAATTGTTTATAGTGGACGTTGGATAGAGGATTATCTGATAATTGTCTGCTATTCTTAAGTGATAGTCGTGAGAATTGGGGTCCAAGACCTTTTCACATGTTGAAACGTTGAGAAGAATTTGATGGTTATAAGGCATTTGTTAAGGAAGAATGGGATAATTATTCGGTGTTTGGTTAGGGGAGCTTTGTGTTAAAGTAAAATTTGAAAAATATTAAAAATCATTTGAGAAGATGGCATAAAGAACATTACAGCAACCTGATTAACAAAATAAGGGTGACTAAAGACGAATTTAATAAGTTATATATTATAGTTGAGTCATGTGTTCTATCAGACGTGGAGATTGAAGAGTGTCGACAGTTGTGAGCTAATATTTTTTCTTTATCTCGGTTGAATTATAGTATTCAGTGGCAACGTTCGCGTGTGCAGTGGTTGGAAGAAGGAGATGCAAATACAAAGCTCTTTTTCATGGAATAATTTTCAATAGGAGGCGTCTTAATTTGATTCTCAGTAAATGGATTATGGAATGTATTTGTTCAACATCAGTTTTTGTGTTGTTGAATGGGAGTCCTACATAAGAGTTGGTTATGCGAAGGGGATTGAGACAGAGTGATCCCTTATATCTGTTCTTGTTTCTAATAGTTGTTGAGGGTTTGAATACTCTGTTTAGTGCTTATATGGAAGCCAATCATTTCAAAGGTTTTTAGGTAGGCTTAAATGAGTTCGTGCTTCCATTAGAGCTATCAAGGCTAATTTATTGTGGTTTGAGCTTGTATCTGACCTTAAGGTTAATTTTCACAAAAGTATGTTGGCAAATGTTAATGTTAACAGCTCCTGACTTCAAACTGCGACAAAAATGCTTAACTATAAGATGAGTGGTATTCCATTCAAATATTTAGGGTTTCTTATTGGTGATAATCTGCAAGGTATGGTGTTTTGGAAGTCGGATATTGAGAAGATTCGATATAGGGTGTCAAGGTGGAAGTCTAGAACTCTGTTGTTGGGTGGTCGTTTAGTACTCCTCAAAGTTATCTTGTTTGCTTTACCGGTTTATTTTCTTTCCTTTTTTAAGGCTTCTTCGGGTATCATTTCTCAACTTTTATATATTTTTAAATCATTCTTTGGGGTGGGAATGAGGAAAAGAGTAAAGTTCATTGGGTCAGTTAGGAGACAGCGTGTTTGCCTTTAGACAAGGGTGGGTTCGGTGTCTGAGATTTGAAAGTTTGTAATAAAACTTAACTTGGTAAACGATTTTGGAGGTTAAAAACAGAGTCAGATGGTCTTTGGGTTAAGGTGTTGAATAATAAATATGGAGTGGAAGTTAGGGGTTTCGAGGGGGCAAGTCGAGAGGTTATGTGTTGTGGAACGATATTTTTGCGGGAATAGTTGGTATTGAAAAGGATTAGTTTGAGAAAAAAAAATTGTTTAAAATTATTGGGAGTTAGAAGATTACTTTGTTTTGGAAGGATCTATGGTTGGTTGGTGGGGTTTTGCGTGAAAATTTTAGTAGGTTATTTCATTTATCTTTGCAACAAAAGGAAAATGTGGAGATCATATTAGAGTTATTGCGACTGGAGGGTGCTCAAGGGTGGAAATGGTAGAGACAGTTGTTTGTGTGAGAGAAAGGATTAGTGGAGGGGTGTAATACTTTATTGGCTAACGTTCATTTGCATGTTAATGTAGCAGGTAAGTGGTCGTGGAATAATAAGCAAGGAGGATTGTATTCGGTAAAGGAAACGTATTTTGTGTCATTGCGCCTACATTTCAAGACCTAGTCTGACATCTTTTTATCCATTCAAAAGTATCATTATTTGTGTGAAGGTTGTTTCAAAATAAGTTACCTACAAAAGATAATTTGTTCCGTCGAGCAATTATTTATTTTGAAGTTCAACAATGTGTAACAGGTTGTGGGGAAGTTAAAACAGCTCATCATTTGTTCTTTGTTTGCCCTTTTTTTGGATCGTGTGGTATGATTTTTGAATTGGCTTGGACTATCTAGTATATTTTCTATGGACGCAATCAATCACACTAATCAATTTGATGATATTTTTCATGTGGTCGTGTAATGTGTCAAATAATTAATTTAGTTTGGTTTGCGGTGAGCTGGTGATGTGGGCGATTTGAGAATCATGAAATGATGCGATTTTTTGTTCACATGTTTTGAATGCAAATCTTATTATTGAACATGTTAAACTTTTTGCAAGGGGGTGAATCAAATTGCATGTAAAAGAATTTTGTTATGAGTATAATTAATGGTGCCGTCATCCCTTGGTATAGACATAACTTGTAGTTAATTATTTTGTTTATTATTTGAGTAGTTTAGTTTTTGTGTTTTTCTTTTGTTATACAATAAAAAAATTGTAAATTTTATTTTGTACTTGTTCTAAGCACCTATTGTACTTGAAAGATTTCGTTAATATATTATTTTTTGTTTGTTATATATAATATATTACAAAAGTGGTTGAATTAAAAAAAAATACATATAATACTGATGTAAAAGTTTATATTTAACACATCTGGCATATTTTTTAAGAGGTACAGTATCAGTATCACTATCGTCAAACAAAAAATGAAGAAAAATTATGTTATTACTTTTAAATATGGTAATATTATTTTTTAAGAGTAAAGACCCACTTTGATTTTTGCAAAATTCTTAAAGACACACTTTAGTCTTTGAAAAGAATAAAAACACTTTTTAATCCTTAAAAAAATAAACCGGTCCAATTAGTCTTTATGTGAACCATTGTTAGAAAATTAAGTTTTTCTTACTAACTTGTCCGATAACTCATCAACCTGATTTTCTCACGTGTAATTTCTATAAAAAGAATGCCAATTAGGTCCTTGACAATAATTAAAAATAGACATATAAGTCCCTGAAAATAATTAAATGAACAATTTAATCCCTGCAACAAAAAAATCACTAAATTATAATCTAATTTAAAAAACGCCAATAATATCCAAATTAAACTACAACGGTATCTAAAACATAACACACAAAAAAAGCTACCACGATGTGATCCTATTCTTACTCAAGTAATTTATTCTAATTTGTTGACCTGATTTGTGCTAGCCACTTAAATTTGAATAATAAATTTACATAAAATAACAAAGAACAGGAACAAAAAAAACCACAATATGACAAAGTAAGAATCGAAATTTTCGTCAACAATAAACAAAATATCCACAAATCGCAAAGGTCAAATAAAAAATTCACATAAAATAGCAACAACAAAGCAAAAATCGCATGAACAATACATGAAATCGCACCTTCAAAAAAACGAGCAGGAAGAACAATAACACACTTTCAGAACGAGAGGGCGAAGAAGAAAAACGTGAGAATGAAGAAGAAAATGCAGCTTCTGAAATAAACGACAGAGACGACGGAAGTCACACATTCAGAATCACGAAGCTCTATGGAATCAAAAGGGTTTTTATCTTAGACGTGTGGTTTCTCTAGATGAAATAACACTAGGGTTTATTTTTCCCTAAATTGAGCGAAGAACTAAATGGTCCCGGTTTATTTTTCTTAAGGACTAAAATGTGTTTTTAATTGGGTCCTTCAAAATTTCTCAGGGACTTATTTAGTCCGGTTTATTATTTTTAGGGACTAAAAAATGTTTTTAATTGTTTCAATGACTAAATTGGATCTCGCAAAATTTCTTAGAGATCAAAATAAGTTTTACTCATTTTTTAAATTTTGACGACATATACATTAATATTGTTATATTGTGTTGCGTAGTAAATTGATATATACTTTTTTTGGAATGAAACAATAAAAACTATGAAGAATTTACTTATACATTAATATTATTATTTCATGATAGTATCTCTAAAATATTTTTAATTTAATTTAACTTTTTCTATTTTCACAAACTCAATTTATTAATTATGGAGATTTAGATAATATAATAATTGTTTATTGGTATTGTGTAAATTAAATGAGTTCAACTTGCTTATTTTTAATATGCGTAATTTGATTTATTTTTGCTTATAACTTTTTTCGATGAAATTGTGTATAGAGCAATATTTTTATTGATGTTTGAAAATGATAAAATTATTTATAGTATCCATAATATAAAAATTGTGCATAACAATTTTAATGTATATTTAATGCTATAATTTTATATATATGATATCCCACTATTTAAAATTTCTGGATTCGTCTCTATTCACTAGTAAAATAAAAGGATATTTCAACTACTCATCAATTAATTGATATAGAGGCAGAGATAACAATGTAAGTCACTTGTACTCGTACCAGTTATCAAATTAATAAAATTAAGAAAATATTCTATTAGTTAAATATAAAATTTTTCTACTTGAAAGACACTCTAACCTGTATATAAGATATTAATTATAAGAGTTTAACCTTATAATTTAAAATGATGAAGTTCAAATTTTCTCAAATTTTCTCAAGAGACAATAATAAAATTACCATTAATGTCACTTTAATTAATAATAAATTTTATTTTCCAAAAATGTCATTTTAATTAATAATAAAGTTTTCTTTCTCAAATGTTTTTCTCAAGAAAAGAAATACATTTTACCCAAAATACAAAATTTTAGTGTTAATACTTTTTTGTGTATCATACATTATGAATTTTCTTTTAACATAATTGCTAAAAATATTGTGGAGAAATAACTTTTTTTTAAAATATTTGTGAATATTTACAAATATCTAGAGATACCTCCAAACTTGTTAAATTTTCGTCTAACAAACATTCGCATAAATAGACATCATTTTATCTAATAGGATATAAATCGGTTCACAACTATCCATATCTGGATATCTATTGTCATTCTTATATATAACAAAAAATTAACATATTAATAGATATCATACCTTAAAAGAAATATCAAATTTATATTTTGGTAAATAATTTTGTAATATATGTTGCGGCATAAAATTTCGAGTGTTTCTTGAATTCAATGGAGTCGCCACCAAAGTTTATTTTAAAATAAAGAAAATATTAGAAAACCCTTAAAAATAAAAAATAAAAATAAAAAATGGTCTTTGAAACAAAATTGAGTTCGAGAGTCGATTATGCATAAGGAATGTATTAGCACCCTGCGACATCTGTTAAAATACGGTTACCTATAATTAATTGTACAAAATTAATATTAACTTAAATATACTTATTTCTCCTTATTATTAAATATGAATATCAATTGTTTTTTTTGAAATAAATATGTGCTTTAAAAAGACAGGAAATAAAAAAAGAGATTTGTTTTATTAATGTGCTTGACAAGAGTGTGATCTTGCTCCTACGTATCTCCCGGTGCGATGGAGAAATCAAAGCTACGTAGTTCTTGGGTGGAAAATGTGGATGTGTTGATTGCTTTTAAAGAAATTGTGTTTTGTTGTTGAAAAAAAAAAGTTGTTTTGACGAAAAAAAAGAAAGAAATAGTTTATTTGATTTTAATAATTATTTTTTAAAAAAATGAGTTTTAAGACTATCAAGTTGTACAACTTGTGTCTCAAAAACTCAAGGAGTAAAAAAATATCTCATCTAGTTAATCCGTTTAAGAGTATTTTTTTTTTTTTCGGTTTTAAAATTGAGTTTTAAAGCCACCAAGTGGTACAAGTTGTGTCTTAACAACTCAAAGATGAAAACATGTCACATCTAATTAATCTAATATTTATTTATTGGGAATGTTTTATTTTTTTTTTAAAAGTAAACAAACACACAGAGAGAGAAATGAGTTTCATTGTTAAGAGATAGAGAGTGAGAGAGAACATACACACAAAAAAAGGCCACGAAAAGAGAGTTGCCTGAAGTGGTGGTTCGTCGAGGGTCGAAGTTGACGTTGATGGCTGAGTGGACGCTCTAGCGGTAGTGCTCGTGGTGGTGGTTCGCCGGAGGTCAAAGTTGACGGAGGTGGCTGTGTGGACGCTCTGACGGTAGTGCTCGCGATAGTGGTTTGCGGAGGTCAATTTGATGATGGTTTCCTAAGGGATTTGCAAAGGATGATGAAGGTGGTGATGTGTGGCTCATGCTCTCTCTAACTCTCTACATTTTAAGAAGATGGTGATTTTCTTTGTTGATCTTAGAGGCAAAGAAGAACTCTCTTTCCTCTATTCGAATTTTTTAGAAAAATAAAACTCTCTGTATGATTTAATTTTTGTTCTCAATTTATAGGCTACAAGAATGAATCGTTGCGTCCATGAGATAAATTGAGTTCCGGTTTTTCTATTATTTTGCATAAATTATGGAGTGACAAGTGAAGATGAGACTTCTACTTTTTGGTGTAGTGCAAAGTTGGTGAAGATGGAACTTCTACTTTTTAATGGAGTGTAAAGATGGTGAAGATTCAAAAGGAGGGAAACATAAAAGCTTAAAATGTGGAGGAGGGAGACTTGTACTATTTCTACCAAAAACATTGTTTTTATTTGTTTTTTAGTTATTGTTACTTTTTATTTATTTATTTATATTTTTATGATGTAAATTGAACATTTTGTTAAAACATCAATGAGAATGTGAGCTCAATTATTGGAAAAGATTTATGAGTTTAATTTTGATTTTTTTTGAAAATTTTTTAGTACAATAAAATGTGATCGTAAATATATAAAATTAAAGACATTATTATGACGTATTATTTTTTTTGAATTTTTTTAAATAGTCGAACAAAATTGGAGTACTACAATATACAAATACCACAAAAATTGATCATATATGTTTGATGTCAAATATATAAAAAATTAATCTGTATATATTAAAGAAGTGAATAAAGCATTTCTACATACTTTAATTTTTTAAAATTGTAAAAAAGATATAAAAATATATATTTATAATTAATTTACATAGTAATATATTTTTCTATTTATAATAAAATATTATATATATATATATATATATATGTAATGTTTATTTTATTTATTTATTTGTTCAACGAATTCTTAATCCTTTATGTAGCAATATTACTATAAAAAAATAATTAGAATTACTTTTTCACCTCAATCATAATTGATTTATAATTTATGTATATTGTTATTCCATTCTTAAAATCACTTGATAAATAATTGGGATAATCCAACCAATTTTCTACAATAATTTTTAGTAATTAGAAACTTAAAATTGTCATAATTTGTAATCAACAATTAAAAAATTAATTATGTTATAATTTTTATTTATAGTATTATTCATATAACATTTTTTTAAAATATGACTAATAATATTTTTATAAAAGGAGAAATGTTAAAATCCGTCCATGCATAATACATGTTATTACACTAATATAACATAATTGAATAATTAAACATAAATGGTAATCATGGGGAATTTTGAGCACCTAAGTTCTTGGTGTAGAAGAATTGTTGTTATTCGTAAGGCTACATCAATTTTGGAAAAAAGTTTTGGAGTTGTCTAAATTTTAGGGTAAGATGCTTCTTATTCTCCATTAGATTTCATGTTCATTTGTTAATTAACAATACATTGAGATCTTATTTTTCTTGATTCATAGTCATACCAAGCGGGTGAATGCAATTATTTTGATTTGTTTTATGAAGGAGTAGCTAATGAAAAAGATATGTTTCTCATGAAACAAAATAAATATTTGAGATATTGAGGCATACATTTGAAGAAGAAAGAAAACAACACAACAAAGAAAAGCTTAAAGTTGCTGAACAAACCCAGAAATCTGTTGAACAAGCCAAATTATTGATGAGCAAAACCAAACAATTGATGAACAAAATCAGAAAATTGTTTCTCAAAATAAGAATATTGTTGAACTTGAGATGAGACTAAAAACTTGTAAGAAATTAATCAAAATTTGGAGGAATGATAACTTTGTTCTATTAAGTATCTGTCGTATGTGTTAGTGTAATTTAAAGAAGAAATATAATGTTTTGAAGTTGGTTTGGTGGAATGTCATGTTGGGAAATATGTAATTATTATGTAATATTGTGTTTTAATGGATGAAATTGTCAACTTGGCTGGTTATTATGTGGAACTGAATGACTCATTTATACAACTTGTGTGTTAAATGATTTTTATACAACATGTATGTTAATAGAACTTTGATTAGAACCTGTATGTGAACATAAGATAAGTGATATAATTTGGTCCTTTTACTTTTTTAGTAGGTTCAATTTGGTCCCATAACTCAGCCATTTGTAATTCAAAATACATCATGTTCATATCCATAATTCAAAATATCACAATCCCAAAGTTTAAATGATGTTTATAATTCAAAATACATTCAAATATCATAATCCCAAAGTGATTCATGACGTTCAAAACAACAACGGTAAACAATCTCCTAGGCTTTCTTCATTGAAAGTGTTGGTTGACTTGTTGAAATCCTTTTACACTTTTTTGGTATAGTTTTAGGGACTTAGTAGCTTGACTGAGTAATCTTCTTTATGCGCTTGTTTGCATTCTGGGAAGTGGTTGGTGTGTGCAAGGGTCTTTTTAGTGATTTTAGTTTGAGTAGGTGACTGTTTTATGGCTTAAGTAAGTGTAAGTGGTTGTTTTATGGATTAAGCAACTCTCTTTATAGGCAGCTTTTGCCTAATTCTTGATTCAGTAGATGAAGGGGGTTGTTCAGTGGTTGTAGTTGGTGCAACAAAATATGTTGAAAAGACTCGTGTTAGTTTATGTGGATAATTAAAAAATACTTAAAGCAGTATAAGATGTTACAAATAGAGTCAATACACATCCCTCCCAAAAATGACCTTGTCACTAGTTTGCTCATCGTCTCCCAAAATCCCTAAAGTCGTTTGTGCATGCTTATATGTATTTTCTTTCAAATTTCAATTGTCAATGGTTGATATGAATATTTTGTTTGAGAGCACTAAAAATTAAAATTGTTACGGTGAAAAATATGTTGTGGGGGAAACCCTTTTAATTTTCCAATTTGACTTCCTATAGTTCATATAGTTTGTGGCAACCCACAATTTGATTCATAATGGTATACTGTATGATGATTCATAAGGTTAGTTAAGTCAGTTTTCTCTTTAGTCCAACTTCTATATGTGTATTTGCAGGTTTTCAAATTTTCTTGTATATCTATGGAATACTTAGTTGTCTTACCACCTATCTCCTTCTGTAAACTTTGATTGGTCATTTCCCTTTGATTGACATCACATTTGTTAAGGTTTTTCATTTGATCCTCAAGGACCAAAATCATCTTATGAAAATCTATATTTTGTTTTACCAACATTTGATGTTCAATGACAAAATATTGCTTATAAAAAATGGGCTTACACAAAGCATATATCTACCTACGACCTCATTGATAGCTACAAATAGGACATCGTATAGTTTTCAACCAACTAATAGCATTAAACAAACATAAAAGTATAAGATTAGGTAAAAACTAAATTGTAAAAAACTTTTCATGTATTAATATACATTAAATGTGATTGCTACTACTAACTCTTTTACGTAAAAATGCTTGTGTATATTATTTATCCCTTACTCTACTTTAGTCCACATATGAATACATGGAAAACACATTGTCGAGATATGGCATAACGACAAATTGTCGACAACCTATATTTATCTCACATTCAAGTAACATATCACAAATATAATGACAAACACAATGAATATAAATCTATAAAAAAAAAAAGCTATGAAAATATGTCATCCAAATCACTTGGTTGTACATGCAATATAGTTGCACAACCAGTAATATGTAGTTGGCCATTAATATTTCTTTCTTTATAATTGGTAGTAGCTGCACGACTAAGACTTTCAACTTAACACTATTACACAACTACACCCCTGTTATATGTATTAATACTATCTAAATAATCTAATAGCTTAAACGGAAGGGTGAGCATGAGATGAGTTATTCGGGAGAAATAGAACACAAAGAATGCAAAACGAATTAATATATACCCTACATAAATCTTCAACATCATCATCATCATTATTAGGGACACATATGTTTTCAAGTATCATTTAAAAGTGATACGCTCATTGTTATCATTAAAGGACACATATTCTCCTATAATAGATAAACCCATAGAAAAACACATCTAAGGGTGTAAATGAAACAACTCTTGTCCTTACACTAAGTTTTGCATTAGTTTCATCTCACATACTAACTAATTCGCGTAGCAAAACTCTTTTAAATGTTATTGGTCACCAACCATTGGAATGGAGTCACTTGAAGTCGATTCTTCTATAAGTCATTCATATTTTTATTGTTTTTAATCAACATTTTAGTTTCAATTGCATGCCTTATTGGTATTTGAAAATGAACTATACAAATTTAACCTTGCATCAATTATACAAATTTAAAAAATCAATGTTGTTGACCAAAGAAAAAATTAAATCAAAATGTACTTGCATTTTGATTGTTTGAGATATAACTTTATGTAATTTGCATGTTTCAGTCGATTCATTGTCTGTTGTTCTTATACGTCTTATACAAAAAATTATACGTCCTATACAAAAAATATGTTTCTACTAAAATAAATCACTTATTATTATTGATGATAATTAACTTACTTTATCAAATACACCATGTTTCCAATAAAGTAGGAAACTTAATTAAAATTAGATATACGCGCTAAAAAAACTTGTTATCTATTATACATATTAAGAAAACTTGTTAAGATTTGTAAGACCCGTATTTTTCTCTATTATCAATAGTGTGAGAAATATATTTTTATTTTCAAGAATTTATAATGTGGTTGTTATTATTTTATTCTTTATTCAATTTATTATTTTTGAAAAGCATATATATGTGTATGACATGATTTATTTAATTTGACTGAGTATTTTGCTAAATTGTGTGAAAATCATTTTTTTAAAATATTTCCTTGTGAAGTATTTAAAAATAAATATTTATAATAATGACACGATTTAACTATTTTTAGAAAACAAAAATAATAAAGGTATTTTAGATTAGTCAACTGAGTTAGTGAGAAAAGCCATATAAATCTCTAGTTATTAGGTCAGGTTAACAAGAAGAAGAAAAAAAGATGCATAAGTCCCTAGTTAATAGCTACTTTAGGTTAGAAAAAAAAAAAGGAATATTCAATCCTAAATAGTGTGCAAGAGAGGGAAAACATCAGTGCAGCCATGATGAGAGAAAGAAGGAAAATCGGTTCTGGTGGTCTATGGTTGTGCAAGGAACTTGCTCCGTTCAAATTTTAGTATTTTATCTCTACCTTTGAACTTGACTTATTTGTGTAATCTATTAATATTTTTACTTTCTCTCTGATTTAATTTGATAAAACTTTTGATTTTGAAATGATGACTTTTTGATGCAAAATTTATGTTTGTAAATTAAAATATTAATTTTTATGGTAAAGTTGTTAATGTTGTTACTAATCAAAAACTGATTTTTAGTAAATGATTTTATGACGATGGATAATTTTGAAAACGGTGTTTGATATTATTATTATTATTATTGTTTAAGAAATCCTTTTTAGTTTAAAAGCAAAATTGTGATATGCAATTTATTTTCTTAGAAGTGTTCTTGATTTTCTTATGATATAGAAACCTATTTTGATTAGAGAATAAAACTAAAACTAAAAACTGTTATATTTACATATACCAAAAACATATTTAAACCAAATATTTATCTATGTCAAAAATTAATTTCCATCCGGTAAAAGTCGTTATAAAGGCTAGATCGTGTTTTAATTAATAGAAATGGTTATTGGCTACAAACTCAATTTTTTATTTGGTTAAAATTCTATGTTGTAATAGTTTGATTGTTGAAGAAATTTTTAGAAACCTTATTGATGTTAAAAATAATAATTTTTCCATAAATAATAAATGTGTTGAAAGTTGTTGTTATAGTTATTTCTTTTAGAAGATTAAAGTTATGATTTTTATGAGACAATTGTGTGGAGGTTGTGTTGATTTATAATGATAATGATGATGATAATAATAATAATAATAATAATAATAATAATAATAATAATAATAATAATAATAATAATAATAATAATAATAATAATTTGGTTGTTTTAAGAGAATTTGTCTAAATCTTAAACTAAACATAAACTTCATTTGAGTAGGAGTTAGTAGTTGAAAGATAATTAAATGCTAAGTTAATTATTACTTATTTGAAGGTGTGAACCAAGTTGAAAAGAGTTTGTGGCGCATAATTCTATAAACAACTTTAGTAATGGTAAGGGCATTACTCCATTCGTTTTCCTCCTTGAATTATATGTGATGTAAATGTACTATGATGTTATGTATTGGTTCTGTTTGTGTGTTATCTTCAAAATATGTGTGTTATAAGAATTATATGTTTACGAGTGATAATGAGACTAAGCAATTTGTGCATTTTGATTGGTATTGGGTGGTTCTTCAAGGTGATGACTTTGTGTCTAAACTAGGTTGGTTTAGAACAAGGTTGAATGATTTTGGATGCTATGGTTGAGTGATCTATTTTGTTACTAACTAAGGTGATAACATTCATGTATGCATTGGTGGTCTGGACCTAGTCGCGAGTACGTGACGACAATTCCTTGAAAAGGCAACGTGATTCAGAAAAATACTCAACAGTGGGGTACTGAACATGAAACTCTGAAGAGCATTCGTCCTACGGTCAGACATTGTCCAATGGTGGGATTCTTTGCTCTACAGAGTTGTAATATTCCAGAATCATGCATTGACATATAGTCTAACAAATAACATTTGTGCATTTTGGTTGATTTATATCTTTGGTGCTTTGTACTTTAACTGTTAAATGAAGTATTTGATTTATTTGTATTTTTGCTATAACAACTATATATGCATGCTTATTTGCTATGTGTTTGTTATTTAAATATGACCCTTACATTTGACAGAACATCACATATAGTGTTACTTGAGCGAATAATGTTGCGGTCAACCTAGTAGGAGAACGAGGAAGTACAATAGCATGCATTTGGAGGCTCTGAGATACTTTTATACTAGTGTGAAACTTGTTGGGAGAGTTTTCCACATGCGTTCAGAATTATGACCAACTATGATGTATTTTTGGATATTAAAACGTCAAGAGTTTTGACTTTAGGAGTTTCTTTTGTTTTACGTATTAAATTTACTTTTGTAATTGCGAATACAATTGAAAAAGTTATTAATTAATTTTAAAGTAAATGAGTATTTAAGACCATCTTATAAAAAAAAAAAAACTAATTTGTATCTTTATGTTTAAAATTTCGTTAGTTAATATCTCGAAAAAGCGAGATGTTACAAGATTCACATATCCTTTAACATTCAAAGTAAGAAAAACAATAAATCAGAATGTATATTATTAATCACAACAACTTTATATTATGAAGGAATTAAACATGATTAGGAAGCATGAAAAACATATACATTAAAGTTGAGTGATAGATATGGCTTATTATAACTCATGATGTTCATAGAAATTTTTTATTTCAACAACAACATTCAAATCCAAACTCACGATAGTTTTGCGACGACAAAATGGAAACCTAAATAAATACAGTGGTATTTTGGCGCCCAAACCCACATGAGATTTTGTGGGAGTGTGAATGTGACGACGTTAGTGTGAAAGAGAGAGAGAAAGATGAGTTCTATTTTCTTTTTTGTTTTTGATAGCTCAATCTTTTTCTTTTTGAGTGACTCAATTAATAATGTCACACGTTTATGGGTTTTGTTTGAACATTTTGATGAATTTTCTAAATTTCTGAAAAGAAATGATAATATTGTTGACATTTTAAGATATAAAAGATTAGATTGTTACTTAAAATTAAATAAAAGACTAAATCAAAAAAAAAGAAAGATAAAAAACTTATTTGAAATTAAGTTAAGGGACCGCAGAAGCAATTATGCCTATTTTATATTTTACCACAATATTATGTTTTTTTGACATATAAACAATGATGGCAAAGAAAGAAAATTATCAAAATAAAAACTGGATTTGATTAACTAAATCTAGTTCGAAGAATAGAGTTTGAAGACAAAAATAACACTAAAATTAGAATCTACGTAGTTCTGATTTTAATATTTAAACATTTAGCCGGTCATCAACCAAGTCTTGTGCAAAATCTACAATTAATTATGAAAGATTTGATATCAATATTGTAACATTAAGTTTTTTTTTTTAAGTCAAAATAAAGTTCATATTGATGAATTCATATTACATCAATATAGTTAAAGTTGCGGCGAATTGATAGAATAAAAATATTGTGTATTCTTTTAAAATAAAATATAAATAAAAGGAATATATGAATTGTTAATAAATTTTATTTAAAATTTAGACTAAATTAAAGTTATCAATTTTTAAATATTATTTTTATTTATATTTTATTATATATTAGTCATACAAGGTTTTAGTGGTTGAAAATATCATTATCATTGCCATGAAGGCGAAGTTAGGCACCTTTTTGCATTTTCAACGCGGGAATAGTTGAAAAGATGGGATGAAAGGAAGAAATAGAAAAAGGCCAAAGGTGTAAAATTGATCTGTTGCAATTAGATTGATCCAATTTGTTATGCAATCTTACTATGCAAAATATACTAGAAGATGAAGTGTAGCATGTGACGTACGGGTGAAGATTAAGACTGCATAGACTTTGATTTGGGTTTAAGGTCTTCTACTAAGTTCGAATTAGGTAACTTACAAATGTTGAGTTTACCATAATAAAGTAAGTAAATCAACAGTTAATATTCTAACCACTTATAATTATACATGTAATATTAATAATTAATTTGATCATCAATAATTGTTATTGTACTTTATTATTTCTTATTTTAAATTGATGTCCTATTTTTTTTTGTCTTAAGGTCTAATCCTATTTTTATTTGAAGAGAACTAGATAAATAAAATAAAATTACATTTAAGAATTATTTCACGTGGCTATCTCTTTTTAAATAGAAGTTTACGAAGACATTTCATAAGAAATTTCAAAAATGGGTGCAAAATGTATTCACCCACTTGTTAATCTTCCCACATTTTTGTTGCGTATACTTTTTTAAGAAGTGAAAGAGAGCTCCAAAATTAATAAAACTAGTGAATGTATGTTCCTGCATCAATCCTTAATATTCAAGTACACAATTAGTAATTATATTGTAAATTAATTTTGTGGTGACAATTATTCCCCCAAGCTATCTAGTCGTTTTATTGGTAGTGAAAATTATGCTGAAAGTCTTGTTCGACCTTCAAAATCAATTTTCAACAATTGCAGAAAAGAAATACTAATACTACCCTTACGAAACAAAACCTCATCAAAAACCCAACCCAACTTAAAAATGAGAGAGTATCAAGAGAAAGAACGAACTGACTTTTCTTACATAGAGGGCTCCAGTCATTCGTGAAATTCGTGGGAAAATTTTATAATTAGACAAATATTCTTAGACATGTAAGTCTTAGAAGTATTGTAAAAAATTAGTCTGTGAAACTCAATCGAAAAAGTGTAAAAAAAATATACACATCAGAAGAAACAAGAGAAGAACTACAATTTTAAAGCCAATCGGTGCTTCTGTTGATTCAAAGTAATCAGGTTTCTCGATCCAGTCAAAAGCTATACTCCAATTGAAAACTGAAAGTTTTTAATTTTGATGGAAAAAATAATTATAGCATTTCATTCATGACGTTAAAAAGCTTTGAAATACCAAGCACATGTTTACAAAGTAAACTAATACATGTTATACAGAGAAAATAAAAATAAACCACATACAATCAATAGACATAATTATACCAAACACTATCTCAATTTTTCCCACATGTGGTAGATTTCTCACTTTCTGTCTACTTTTATCTAACTTCCTGTAAACTTACAACTTCTGCAATTGGTTTATAAAAAGGCCTACACCAATAATTCGGTGAGCAAAATTTACTTCGAATACAGAAAAATTGATTAGTTACTTCTTAGCAAAGTTTATAATCATAGGATTTTGAGGGGTGATTTTGAAGCCTTGAAGAGCCTGCATTGCCATGGATGATTGCACATCATCTTCAAAATCTACGAAGGCGATACCTGGCTTTGCTTCAATCAAGCGCACTTCCTTAAAACCAGGGTATTGTTCGAAGAGCATTTCAAGCATCCTACCGGTAGTTTCGTAAGGCAAATTCTCTATGAACAAAATATTGTTAGGAGCAACTGCTTCTTGGGCACCAGACCCTGGACGGAATGAGGCCTGCAAATATAAGAATACATATCATGTATTAGTTGCATGAAATAATATATCAAGATAAGCACATGAAATTCAACATTACTATCATATCTACAGACTTAGAGTTAAATTGAAGAAATATTGACAAGAATCGCCATTCTTGTTTCTTTAATGCTCACAATGACTCAATTTATCAAAGGAGAGGGAGAAATTGCTATATCAGAACTTGTAAGCTCTTTACAATCTAGAGCAGAAGTTTTTACTGGAGAGAAAATCAGGCATTATAATCAACATAGATTAAAGGAACTTACTGTTGGGCCGCCATTACTTGCACCATGTGTTCCATTAGGCACGGAAGATTGTGGCGTTTCATGCCTCTTTTTCTCAGCTGAACAGGCAAAATAAAGTCAAACAAATAAAAAAATGAGAAATCACTTTCAATTCAATAAAGGAACTACCATTGATTCTTAAAAGCAACAAGATCAGAAAGTGACGATGGAAGGCATATTTAAACTATATAGTATATACATCTTAACAATTGATGTCCAAAATTTGAAGTTTTGACATTGCTCTCTTAAAAATGTTCACTATGAGCAGCAACAGTACAACTAATTTATGAACACTGAGTAGCTACCCAGTTCTTGAGCGAATATGGGGTGGATTTGTTTTTGGGGGGAGAGAAAATTGATGCAAGAGACACATGCACATGCCCAAATACTGGATTACAAGTACAACCATGATATATTGATTACTAGAGGGTTAACATCACATTAAACAGTAACCTAGTAACAGAATTTTTCAATCACGTCATCTTTAGGAAGATGTAATCCCGTGACGATAGGTAAGATTGGTCATGGTTCATTTCACCGACAAGACTGAACCAAGCTAGATGGGTTATCAGACAAACCGAACAGGACTGGTACATTGGTATGATGAACTGGTTTGATAACCAGTTCTTGGCTTAACATACCAGACCTAATTATAGGCTAGCTCAAAAAGCTTGGTCAGCTGCATTTAACAAAACTAGAGATGAGGTATAGCCGTAAGGGACAAAACTCTAAATATTTGTTACTCAATAAACCATGAGATAACGTGCCCCTCCTTCCTCCCCTCCCTCTCTCTAACATAGTCACACGGTTAGAGTATCTGTTGTGACTCGAGTATTTATTTTGTACTATTATGCCTGTGTTGTAATCTTATTGTGCCTGAAATGCGCCTGACGGCTTTGTTTGAGAGTTAGGAGGGGGAAAGGAAGATAGCTCCCCGTCTAGCCTTCAGGTTTATTTTACTTCATAGGACTAAAACCCCCCAATATGGAGAACCTCAAAATGAATTGAGAGGTGACTTTGGAGTGTTTTGGAGGGATTTTAAAAATTCTTCAAATCCTTTCACTTTTATAATACTCCCAAAATAAAGAAAACACCACTCATAGGCCTTCTCTTCTCCCCTCCAAACGCAAACTCCCAAACAAGGTGGGGAATTCTCCTCTTTTTCCTACCTTACCCCGAAAGCTCTCCCCTCCTTTTCTCTCCTAACTCCCAAGTCCCAAACAAAGACTGAAGGAACATTATAGCTTTCCAAACATTTTGAGGGTCATTTCTGGTTCTAATGACTAGTCTTGGAATGCTAAAATCTCATTATATATGGTAATTTCATCATGCAAGAGTCCAAAAACAGAATTCGAAAAATAAGGAAGACTACAGTTTGAATTGAAAAAATAACACAAATGACTATTATTCACCTTTCTCCTCTATTTTCTTTTTCTTCTCCCTTGGAACATAACTTCCCTCTTCTTTAGCAATACAATCTGACTTTGATTTTGCATACTGAATTCGCTGCACCAAATTATTTATACAAAAAGCTTTTAGAAGCATATAATACATGAGAAAATAGACAAAACAAAATACCAAGTAGCTTAAAGAACAAGAGATATTTCAATCTCATTCTTGAGAATGAACATACTGCCTATGGGACAATAGATGTTTGGATCGAAGAATATTATAACATATATTAAATTAAAAAATCTTGCTAAATAATGAACAAACGGCATACAGGACAATAGATCTTCGAACCAAAGAAAGTTAAAACATGTATTTAAATAAGAATTGTTATAAGCAGCTATATTTAGCATGAACATAAATCCATGATGGAGAGAAATTACAAGAATCAAAATTAGTAAGATAAGTTAAGCAGGCAACAAGAGAAGGTTCAGAAAAAAGACATGAAACACAATAGGTTTATGAACATAACTGTACAGAAATTAACAGTATATGCAGTATAACTTGAATACCATAGGTTTTTCATAAAATGGGAAGTTTTGCATCTGTCGCACTGCATTACTGGCAGAAGTTACTTCACTAAAACAAACCCATGCCTGTCCTCGAAGCTTGGGTGTCTTTAGAGCTACAATATCCAAAATCCTGCCATATTGAGAGAATAAGCAGTACAGAGATCTCTTCAACTCTGCCACAGAGACAACAAAACAGAACATAAATCATAATGCTAAATTATTTATATCATAGTATCAACATCAAAGTCATTTAATTTAATTTAGTTTAATAAAATAAAAAATAACAACAAGACCAGCAAAGAAGAAAATCCAATTACAATATCTGAAATGGAAAATCATGAGCAATGACCAAACAAGTCCACTATATATGAGGATCAAGAGTGAAGGGCCTGTTTAGATTGACTTATTTGAGCTTATCTATTGACATAAGCACTTGTGAGACTGTTTGGGAGAGCTTTTGACATGTCCATAAGTTTTTTTCAGCTTTTATTTGCATAATCTCTTTAGGATATCTTATGAAAACAACTTATAGTTTATATGAAAAACAATTTGACCTTATTTTACAGTTTGTTATAGAAATATTATACATAATCACTTATATCATAAACACTTAATTAATTTGTTCATCCAAACAAAATAGGGCCAAGTCCGCTATTATATGTCAAGACTAATATCATTAAATAAAAGTGCATAAGACGTTAATCTATATGTCAGTATCTCAATGACATTTCAAATAATGTTACATTAACGTAAAATTTTTTAAATGCAATATAAACTTCCAATCCAATTAAGAATTTCATAATACAAATATCTAGTAAAAAGTTATTCAATGAAATAACATTACCCAAGAAGTACACCAGTATAATTTGATCCATAAACATATATTGATTTGACTACATTGAAATTAACTTCAATGTTGTCGAACTCAGAAATGTCCAGTCCAATTAAATTAAATTTGACTACATATTAATCTAAAAATATCTAGCATATCATTATCACAGCTCCTAACCCAAATCCAAAGCTATCCTAATTCAGCAAAAACTCAAAACCTAATTGAAGTTTTTAGGCAAAAATCTCAAGCTACCAAATTAAATAAGGAGGGGTTGCAACCTCGAAAAAAGCTTCAAAATCACAAAAACAGTTGTAAATGTAAAATTGAAGTAAAAAAAACTAAGCAAAGATGTGAATGTAAATGGTGTGAAAGGAAGTTACCTTCTTTCTTAACCTTCTCATTGAGATTCTTAATGTAAATGGTTTGATTTGGAGGTATGTCCCCGGAAAGCATCCTTTCTGATGGAAGAAGAAAGAACTGTGAGCGGTGTGAGCCCTAGCGTATATCACTCGAATGTTGCAGACTTCGTTTTCGGGCTTTTTCATCCAAATTCAAATTTTATTAGGTGGGCTTGGCTCATTCTAATTAATTCCTTAGAGTTCTACTATTAGCACCCACTGTTTTTTTTACAGGATTATTTTAATTATTTTGGAAATATCTCTGTCGGAACAGTATTTTTTTTAGTAATAGTACTCGAAGTTTAGAGCCATGTTTAGGGTTAATTTTTTAGGAAGGTAGTGATATACTCTTCGATATACATTTTTCAACACATTATTTATCTTTTGACTGAATACGATTTTTTTTATAACTCTTTTTCTACGGAACACGTAAATAACAAACCACAACAATATCATATTTGTTCTATATTATAAATGGGTAAAAATCATTTTAGTCCATAAAAGTATAAGACACTGTCATTTTGATCTTTCACTCAACAAAAATTTAAATTGGTAACTATTATGATAGTAAATTGTATTTTTCAATGACTTTTACGATGGTAAGTTGCATCTTTCAAGAACTATTTTGATGATTCGATAACTAATTTGAGTTTTTTTATCGAGTTAGTGATTAAAATAACAATATCATACTTTTAAGGTCTAAAATAGTAGTTTATCCTATTATAAATTGTTTAGAATTTTGACTCATATTATAATTTCTTAATTATCATAGATTTAACAAATAATAATAATAATATGTAGTTTACTAATACACCATCTATTATCTATTTATCTCTCATATTTTAATTATGATATGAAAAGGAGGAACAATTTATCACACAATTGAGCAGGTCTTAGCATATGGTCTCTTTATGGGTGCAAAAAAGTCACAACCCCTTCTTGAGGTGCATGTTGGTGAAGCCTACATACTCTTAACAATTCTTTTTCATTCAAATTATTCATATTATATATTCAATATTAAGCCATTTTTCAATTATTACCGCAAAGATATCTCTTTGTGTGACTGAGAGGCAGCGAGGTGGATCGATAGTATCGCAAAAGAAAAATAGACTTAGGTATACGATAGAGAGGGTTTGGGGTCACGTGACAATCAACCTTACCAAGTTCATTAATTTTGTAATGAAAGGAACACAAAATCTTCTAATCACAACATTGGTTCAAGCAATGAATTTTCAAATTGGGTGAACTATTTGTAGGGAGGCGACGGAAAACAGAACCAATGATAAGATAAGACAACAATTTCTCATAAAATCTAACAAAGGACACTGAGAAACAACTTCAAAAGACTAACACCCACCAAATTCACCAATTTGATTGTCATCACATGCAATTTTTGGCGGCAGAAGTTATCAATCAACGAGAGGGGAGACATGCATGTAATTGTATGATCGACCTGGACAAAATATGGTGTGTTTGCGACAAATATCAAGCACTACATGTTCCATGTTCACATGTCATAGCAGCTAGCTCGCATTGTAATTTTAACTACTGTATGATTGTGTACAAGTTACAAACTGCATTCATTGTAGCTTAGGATCAATTTGCAGTTGTGCAAGACGAAGGATATCACTACAAGAAATTCGGTACTTTGTGGCGGCCAAAAGCTCTCACAAAACTACAAAAACAACAACAAATCATCAGTTTGTGGCGGAGTAGATCCTCACTAATTGATGTTTTTTTTTTAAATTTGGCAAAGAATTTGTGAGGGTCTAAACCCTGACATATTTGTGGGTGTCTAGGCCTTCACAAAGTCTGTCTGATATAAAATAAAATAAAAAACAGTTATTTTGTAACAACTTAAACCGCCACAAATGACCAGGTTTTTAAAAAATACATTTGTGACAGTTAAAATCGTCACACATAACCATTATTTTTTTAAAATAATTTTTAAAAAATGTAAAATAAAAATTAGAATAGCAAAAACAATCTTTTAAAAAAATCAAATTAAAAAAATTATTTCAAATACATAAACATAGTAGATAACATGGAGAGAATAATATAGTCCAGAGAAAGTAGTGAAAAACTAAAGAAAAAATATAGAAAAAAGATAGAAGTAAGAAATGAAAGGAGAAAATGAGAAGTGAATTTTTAGAGAGAATGTAGAGAAAAAGTTTAAAGAGAAAAAAGAAGTGAGAAATGAAAAAAGAAGAAGAGAAAAATGAAGGTGATATATATATAGTAAATAAGAGGGGGATTTGTAACGACGGTCTAAGCAGCCACAAATTTGTTGCGGCCAAATTTTTACAAATTTGCTTCGTAACCAAATTTGGGGCACTTAAGCCCTCACAAAACTCAACAAGATATTTTGTGGCGAAAAAAACTCTCACAAAGTAATAACAATAGATTTGGATTTTACAATTAGTGAATTTTTTTCCAATAATTTGTGAGGGTCTTTTGGCAGCCACAAAACTTTTTGAAGTTGGCCACAAATTAGTGTTTTTCTTGTAGTTTATTGGCCTCTCTATTCAAGAGATTTAGCGTGCAACTATGAGAGAATGAAGTGTACAAAGTCAAAGGTCGTCCAAAATATAATTGTATTCGTATTGAGTTGGATTTAAGAGAAAATGGTCAACTAAAAATAAAGTATCTTGTATCGGACCATGAAACATAACGAAATAATTGTTCAATTTAAGGGATTAATTTATTTTCTTATTTTGTCACATTATGTGTGAAATGAATGAAAATGACATTCGACACATAAAATATATTAATAATGATTAAGGTTATAATAATAAATATTAGTGTTTATTGAAGGCGTAAAGTGAAATATAATAGGTCTCTTCATTTTTGCTAATACAACATGGAGCAAATTATTATATTTATTGGAATAATTGAGATTGTGTTTGTAGAGATACACTTCTACAATCGTTGACACAATGCTAAAGTACTACTATCTTGCATAAAGCTACCCTCGCAACAACATTTAGTTCCTTCACACTTTCCACGATAGCCCATGTTTGAACATATCATGCAACACTGTAGACTACTACCTGGACACGCAGCATACTCGGAGCAAACAGGATTTGAATTACTTAAATAAATTCTTCCTGCATCAACTAATCAAAATGTCATTAGAAATTATATGTGCATCGCATTAATTATTAATATGATAACTATTCTATGAATGAATCTTTCAATTCTTGCTCATTCCAATAGCACAAGGGCGTATATATTGCCAAACTAGAACAAGATTTTTCAATTTTTGATGTCTTAAATTGTGTTTTTCAAATCTTCTACGGTTGTTTTATGATACAACAACTAAAGGAATTGTAATTTCTCTCTCTAAATCTAATAGTTCTTATAATTATTGTATTATAAAACAATAGCAAATGACCTAAGTCCATAGATTGTCGGTAATTGATATAATAAATTATTCTCTTTGGTTTTAGAAAATGAAAGAGCAAATTATTTGATAAAAATGTTCATATTTTCAAATACTTTAAAAAAATCATAAGTTTAAATGACATATTTAATTTTCTTAAATGATAGAAAATCTAAAATGAACCTACCAAGCATAAAACAGAAAATGAATTTGAGACATATACATATGAAATACATTGCAAGTGAAATAGCATTTTTAAGAAAAATAATATATTGGTGGCCATTCTAATTTGAAAGCTTGCTTAAAGCAAGTCCTTGTAATAGGCTATTTAAGATGGCTTGAGATGTTCATGGAAGGAATTAAATACTAAGAAATGAGTCAATTACGACAATATATTAGATATATTGATATTGAATAATTTTCATCACATATTTATTTATTTTCTATAATAAATAAAAGGAAAATTTTCAAAATATGTCTGAAAGGATTAAAGATTTAAAAACTAAGTAATATATTAAAATTATTTTGATTAAATTTGGAATAAAACATACAAAAAGTTAAATCAAATATAATGGTTAAAGAAATTAAATATTAAGTTCTTCACTATAAAATTCAAAAAATTGTAATCACATAAACATCGAATATGGTAATATTTTTTTGACTCACAATATAGTAATATCAAATTATGATTTAGTAAATCATAATTATAAATTGATATGTATTGATATATAAAAGGAATAACTATTTTACTATCTATTTATCTATAGTATCTATATGTAATAAAACTTATTCCATCAGCAATATTTTATCCACATGGCACATCCACATAGACCCTTGCACCACATGCCTTCTTATAGAATAACAATAAATGCTCCTACACAAAGTAATTAAATACTTTAATATTAATTCCCAATAATAATAATAATAATAATAATAATAATAATATATTGTATTGTGTAACTTTCTGATTGTTTGAGATTCTGTCACACTTCGTGATCAGATTTCTTTTATTTTTTTAATATTTATAAGTTGACGGTTTAAAAAACAAATACTTTATAAATAAAGAAAAATTTAAATAACTCGTAAGATGTAATTTAATTTGTAAATACCAAAATTGATAGATTGAATATATGTTTCCTTATACTTGTGTGCAATTTTTTTTAATGTTTTATCTATAAAGATTAAAAAAAAAAAAAAACTTGAATGATATCTTTCTATACTATACTATATAAAAGGATATTTATTCTATAATGAAAGTATACTAGTGGCAACTTCTAATTGCTCAATACACCACAATCCTCTTTACAAAACCTGATAGGGAATAAACACAGAAACATAATAACAAGTAATACGCAGCGGATATAAAATTCCCCAACTTGCAAGAACCCGTGAGGAGCAACAACAAATATATGGCAGTAAATTAATCAAAATAAAAGAGCGTAAAAAACACCGATATTTTAACGTGAAAAACCCCTCAATGCAAGGGTAAAAACCACGGGTCGTTCAGACCAAAGAAATAGCTCCACTATAATCAAATAAGGGTACAAGAGAGTCTCAAAAAGATGCACAAAGTGTGCCTACAACCAGCCAAAATAACAAAGCACTAAAGCTTACAAGTGAAAAGCAAGAAGAAGTAAAACATCCAAAAAACCTGCTACTATGTGAGCGCGATTTCTCCCACTCCAGAAGTCGTTTCGCCGATCCGACCGTTGAAAACGAAGCCCTAAATGTTGCGAACCTACTGTCCAAATTTCAGCTCGATCCAACGGTTAACGAATGCGCAATCGATATTTTTCTGAGACTGATTTAACAAAATCGGGAATAGGGTTTACTCTTCTCTTTTCTGTTTTGGTGATTGCCTTTCCTCTCAAAATAGTCTCTCTCTTCAAACCCTAATTAGACCACTCTCCACTTAAATAAGTGAGACACATGGACTACAATATTTGGGCTTTTCTCCACATAGGAAGGGAGCCCAATACCCAACACATCTCCCCCTTACAACTATGTGGAGATAATCGCCAAACCGGCGATATCACAACAAGTTTCAAACTTTCCTCTTGGTAATGCTTTAGTCATCATATCGGAACCATTATAATCAGTATGAACTTTAGCCAACTCCAACAACTTAGCTTCCAAAACATCACGTATCCAATGATACCTCACATCAATGTGTTTGGACCTGCTATGAAACGTTGAATTCTTACCAAGATGAATAGCACTTTGACTATCGACAAATAATACATATTTGTCCTGAATAAATCCAAGCTCCTGCAAGAATTTCTTCAACCAAATCAACTCTTTGCATGCTTCGGTAATGGCAATAAATTCTGCCTCAGTTGTAGACAATGCTACACATTTCTGTAATCTAGACTGCCAAGCCACAGCTCCATCTGCAAATTTAATCATGTAGCCTGAAGTTGACTTTCTCGAGTCAATATCTCCAGCCATATCTGAGTCGGAGTACCCCACCAAAATAGGTTTGTCACCTCCAAAACAAAGCCTCATACATGTAGTACCACGAAGATACCTCAAAATCCATTTTACAGCATTCCAATGCTCTCTACTTGGATTTGACAAAAATCTACTGACTGTACCAACAGCATGCGCAATATCTGGTCTTGTACACACCATTGCATACATCAAACTACCCACAACAAAAGCATAAGGAACTCGTTCCATGTATCTTTTCTCATCTTCACTAGAAGGACTTTGTTTAGAACTCAACTTAAAATGAGTAGCAAGAGGAGTACTTACAGCCTTAGAGTTTTCCATTTGAAACCTTTGCAACACTCTCTCAATATAGTGTTCTTGTGACATCCAAAGTTTCTCCTCCTTTCTGTCACGCATGATTCTTATGCCAAGAATCTGTTTAGCTGCTCCCATGTCTTTCATGGCAAATGACTCGCCCAACTGTTTCTTTAACCTGTCAATCTTGGAAATATTTTTCCCAACAATAAGTATGTCATCAACATATAATAACAGGATAATGAAATCATCGTTAGAAAATTTTCTAACAAATACACAATGGTCAGAAGTAGTCTTCATGTATCCTTGGTCACACATAACAGACTCAAACTTTTTGTACCATTGCCTTGGAGCTTGCTTCAAACTGTATAGACTCTTTCTTAGTCTACACACATAGTCTTCCTTGCCTTCAACAAGAAAACCATCAGGTTGCTTCATGTAAATCTCTTCCTCCAAATCACCATGAAGGAAAGTCGTTTTTACATCCATTTGCTCTACCTCTAAGTCAAGAGTAGCTGCCAAACTCAACACGGTTTTAATTGATGTCATTTTTACCACAGGTGAGAAAATCTCATTAAAATCAACACCCTTTCTTTGACGGAAACCTTTCACCACTAATCTGGCTTTATACCTCGGAGACTTTGAGTTACTCTCAAGTTTCACTCTATAGATCCACCTGTTTTCCAAAGCCCTTTTGCCTTTTGGAAACTTCACCAAATCATAAGTGTGATTATCATGCAAGGATTTCATCTCATCATGCATTGCATCCAACCACTTTTGACTTTCTTCACTCTCCATGACCTCTAGAAAACACTCAGGTTCCCCTTCATCAGTCAAATTCACATACTCATCAGAAACATACCTTGTAAATGATTGTATCTGCCTCTTAGACCTCCTGAGTTGGGTTAGAGATGATTCAGAAGCATCACTAAGATTCTCATCGTGTGAAAACTCATGATATTCACTAGTTGGAATATTTACCTCATCTCTAAGTCGATGATCATTAACACAATCATGTGACTCATCATTCTGAACATTACCATCGTCAGTATCCAAATCAGGAACAGGTGACCGAACTGGATCACCATCAGCTAAGGCGTTATCTCTCTCAGGTGTAGTCTTCTACACCTTATCAATGTCTTCAATAGTTTGGTCTTCCATGAACACTACATCACGACTTCTAATAACCTTTTTGTTTATAGGATCGTACAACTTGTAGCCAAATTCATCCTCACCATAACCAATGAAGATACATTGCTTTGACTTTGCATCCAACTTGGATCTTTCATCCTTCGGAACATGCACAAAAGCCTTGCAACCAAAGACTCTCAAGTGATCATACTTGACATTCTTCCCAAACCATACCTTGTTTGGTACCTCACTATTCAAAGCGACAGTAGGAGTAAGATTAATAACATGCACCGCCGTGTACAGTGCCTCACCCCAATAATGTTTAGGCAACTTAGCTTCAGAGAGCATACACCTCACTCTCTCAACAAGTGTCCGATTCATCCTCTCTGCTAAACCATTCAGCTGAGGAGTCTTAGGAGGAGTCTTTTCATGGGCTATACCCTGCTGTTTGCAATAGACATCAAAGGGTCCACAATACTCACCACCGTTGTCAGTACGAACACGTTTCAGCTTCTTGCCTGTCTGCCTCTCAACCAAAGCATGAAATTTTTTGAATTTCTCCAACGCTTGGTCTTTTGTCTTCAGAACATAAACCCATAGTTTCCTGGAACAGTCATCAATAAAAGTAACAAAATAAAGTGCACCACTAAAAGATTTTACCTTTAAAGGGCCACAGACGTCAGAATGCACCAACTGAAGCAACTCTGACTTTCTAGAGGGATGATGCCTTTTGAAGGATACTCTAGTTTGTTTACCAATTATGCAGTGAGAACATTTCTCCAAATCTACATTCTTCAATCCTGGAAGCACATCCTTTCTAGCTAAGCAATTTAACCCCTTTTCACTGATATGGCTAAGCCTTCGATGCCACAAAGATGATTCCATATCCACGACATTCACACTGTCTTTTGCAACTAAAGCTTTCATCCAATACAGTTTACTAACTTTCTCCCCTCTAGCCACAACCAAGTTACCTTTACTGAGTTTCCACTTTCCAGAAGCAAAATGATTATCAAAACCACTTTCATCAAGCATATGCACAGAGATCAAATTGAAGCGGACATCTGGAGCATGTTTGACTCCTTTAAGCAACAATTGCATTCCCATGTTGGTTTGCAGGCATACATCACCAACACCAATTACCTTAGATACACCATCATTACCCATCTTCAAAACTCCAAAGTCACCTGAAGTATAAGATGTGAAGAACTCCTTCCTCGATGTAACATGTAGTGTAGCACCACTATCAATTATCCACATGCTCTCATCAGATACAAGATTAATTGACTCATAGTCACGGAGAATAACAAGATCATCACTAGTAGCAGTAGTAACACGGTCATCATCACTATCATCATCACGACCCCTTTGTTTCTGCTTACCCTTCTTGCCTTTGTTCTCCTTTTTCCACAGAAAACAATTCTTCTGTATGTGCCCTGTTCTATGACAATAATGACACTCCACATTTTTGTATCTAGACTTGGACTTGCTTCTGCTGTTTTCTCTACCACCCTTCGGTTCTTTTTTCTGACTTCTCCCCCTATTTTCAGTGACAAGAACTTCATAGGCAAAGTCTGTATCTTATCCCACATAGTTTTTGCATTTGTCTCGTTAGCAATATGATTATAAATATTATCTTCTACATATTGCCTAACAAAACTACATACCTGTTGATGTTCAAACTCCCATTCTTCCTTAGATTTATTATTCGGCTTATTAGAACCAAAAATAGGAAGATGCATTTTCTTCACAAATAACAAATCTTTCATCTTGCCCTTCCACAAATGGTAATTAGTACCATTCAAGCATACCATCTTTATATTCATATTTGCCTCCATCCTTCAAGCAAGTCAAATAACCCTTTAACCAAGAGCTCTGATGCCACTCTGATGGGGAATAAACACAGAAACACAATAACAAGTAATACGCAGCGGATATAAAATTCCCCCAACTTGCAAGAACCCGTGAGGAGCAACAACAAATATATGGCAGTAAATTAATCAAAATAAAAGAGCGTAAAGAACACTGATATTTTAACGTGAAAAACCCCTCAATGCAAGGGTAAAAACCACGGGTCGTCCAGACCAAAGAAATAGCTCCACTATAATCAAATAAGGGTACAAGAGAGTCTCAAAAAGATGCACAAAGTGTGCCTACAACCAGCCAAAATAACAAAGCACTAAAGCTTACAAGTGAAAAGCAAGAAGAAGTAAAATTAAAAACGAAGCCCTAAAAATTGCGAACCTACTGTCCAAATTTCAGCTCGATCCAACAGTTAACGAATGCGCAATCGATATTTTTCTGAGACTGATTTAACAAAATCGGGAATAGGGTTTACTCTTCTCTTTTCTGTTTTGGTGATTGCCTTTCCTCTCAAAATAGTCTCTCTCTTCAAACCCTAATTAGACCACTCTCTACTTAAATAAGTGAGACACATGGACTACAATATTTGGGCTTTTCTCCACATAGGAAGGGAGCCCAGTACCCAACAAAACCAAATAATACATTTGTAATAATTATGAAATAAAAATTCTTGAAATAATGAAAATAAATAAATTGCATTAAATAATATAATCATGTAATAATCTATTTATAACAAACATCAATGTAAATATGATGCAAATAAATCTATAAATCTATTTATTGTATTATTATTATTATTATTATTATTATTATTATTATATACACATTTAATAAATCAATCAGTTTATATAAATATTTGTATTACAATCTGAAAGTTATTCAAATGATTCCGTTTTCTGCTCGAAAATTTCATTTTAAAAGATTATCAAAACATTAGTATTTTATTAACATATATATTAATAAAAGGTACATAAATGGCAATGCCCCTTCTCCCATCAAATACTTCCTCTGGTAGCCTCAAGGTTGCGCTGGCCCAAACTATTTGTCATCTGACGATGTCGGGTTGGAAGATGCAACAACGATTTGCAAGCTGCTAGAGAATGCCGTGAAGATTTGACAACAACCAATAAATAAATACTCCTTTGATCGATGTATTATATTTATTTGAATGAATGGATACCAATATATTAAAAATTAACTTCTTATTAATTCATCATATTGTTTTGTTAATTAGGTGCGGTGTGATTACCTATTTACTAAAAATTTGTCAAGTATTAGACGTTTAGTAATTAACTGTATAAAAGTGGGACAGAACGAATTAATTTAAATGATCGAGTCGAAAGTATCACTTTGTCCAGATCTGTGTTAAGTTGACACGTCGGTGTTTAATTTTTTTTTTTTTTAACATTTCATTAAAATAATGGCAACGATATAGTTAATATACTACAATTGTTGTTATTTTATGCCGACAATATTAAAAAACTCTAATTTTAATATTTTTAATGACAAATATTTATTTTATGTATGTTTTATATAATCAATTATAATTAATATATTTTAATTATTCTTTTTTTATTTAAAAATTAAGAAGAGTACTAAATTTAACTAATGATTAATAAAAGATATTTATTTGTATATAATTTGTATGCGTCAAACTAATTTTTTTAGTGATTCATCAAAATATATGAGATAGGGTGTACCGAAAAATTTACCAAAAAAAATGCTTTGAGCAAAGACAAAGGAAAGGAGATTAATGAACCAAGTGAAAGCAAGTGAACACCACAAGTTTATTTAGACTGTGTCACCGAGTGTAGCGAATGAATATAGACATATACTTTTTTAATAAAAATCAAAAATTAAACAATTATAATCATTTAATAAATAATTATGCATTTCATATATAAAGCATGTACCTTAAAAATCCACTTATGATTCTCTAAGTTTAAATGAGTTTTCGCTTAGATTCAATATTCATTTTTCACCTTTTCATGTGATTTAGAGAAAGATGATTAAGAGGTAAAAATGAAAATTGAGTCTAAACGAAAACTGGTTTAAACTTAAAAAATCAAAACTGTATTTTTCTAAAACTTAAAAGACCAATATGAAAGTTGTTTACTTTTATAATTTATCATATTAGTATCATTATGCACATGTCAGCATTGTAATTGAAATGACAATGTTAATCACAAGGAAGGAGGATTTGAATTGTGATTTCCCTCTTTTGAAATTAATTCGTACTTTTCAATTTAGTTAAACTCAAGATCAATCTTTGTTTCAAACACAATAAAAACATAACGTTCTTGGTTAGTGAAATCAAAAGAGAATTTTCCTTCGTGATCTATGCTTAGTGAGTAAGAAATAAATAGA
This sequence comes from Cicer yamashitae, assembly GCA_037974755.1. Classification (NCBI taxonomy): domain Eukaryota; kingdom Viridiplantae; phylum Streptophyta; class Magnoliopsida; order Fabales; family Fabaceae; genus Cicer; species Cicer yamashitae. Next base: position 41,604,331 of record JBBPBQ010000004.1, read on the forward strand.
GATAAGGGAAAGAGAATCACACATTAATATATCATGGTTCACCCAAAGTGAGCTACGTCCAATCCTCACAATTTGTAAGCTTTTTCACTAAAGTGCTCATACAAGAATGTTCTTACTTTTTACAACAACTTTCGAGATTAATCTTGATCAGTTACAATATTTCACCTATCGACCTTGAATGGATTTCCAATAGTTACCTTTCAGTCCATAAAAGGGTTTTTTACAAGTCACCTTTTAATCACAAAAGGACTTTTACAAGATACTCAAACTATCTTTAGCACTATAGTCTTGAGTTTCAAATGAAATGATAAAGAGAATTGATGGATCAGAATACACTCAACACTTGCTTGAGTTTTGATTCTCAACAAAAAGACTCAGCAAATAGATCCTTAAATCTAGTGAAACATAACTGGTGCTTTTGCTTAATTGAAGAGCTTATATTTCTCAAGAATGATTGTTTAAGTGATTGATTGCTTGCACTTTAAACTCTTGTTGTTTCCTTGACCTTGAGGTTCCTTTTATAGGCTTGATGAAGGCATATGACAGCTCATGTAGCTGTTTGGAATCCAGCTGTCTAGTTTTAATTTTAATAGACATGTGTTGTAATACAACAAGATTGTTCTTGCTTTATAACCAAAATGATCTTCGTTTCTATTTTGAGTAACTGTTGGACTGAGAACTTTTGACAGCTATTAGATGTCATGCTTTTTTCTGCTTTGTACGCAGGCTGCTCAGAGATGCAGTATCAATGTCTTGCCATTTCAGTCTTAGCTGTACTTGTTAGTTTAGCCATCAATCTGGAGATTGATCTTGCTGTTTGTTCTTAATGCTTTGCTTTTCCTTTGTTAATCTTTTTGGATTAAATCTATTAGGAATGATCTTGTGTACATAAGCTTGGTAATTTCACAATGAAGACTGGTACTTTCGCAAACCAGAACAATCTTGTTTAAGGAAAGCTTTGTTCTTTTGCAAACCATAATGTTCTTGACTTGATTAGACTGAAGACTGTGAAAAACCAGAACGATCTTCGTTTTTCCAAACTTCATTTTTAATAACCAGAATGATCTTGCTTTCTCAAAATGATCTTGCTTCTTCCAAAATGATCTTGTATTGTTATGTTTAATATCGATCTTCAATTAATACACTCAAAAACACATGTTAAATGGCAACACACTTTTAGAATCATAATTAAAAGTTTAATTAACTTTGTTTGATTATCATCAAAATATTAATTTGGAATTTTGGCTCAACAGTAACAGCCATGTGACATTTTTTTAACGAAACTAACCGAGAATAACATAAACGTTAATGTTGCAAACGGAGTACCACTTTAAGATCCTACTTAAGAAAAAAAAACACAAATGACCTATCCGAAAACTAGATCAAACATAAAGCACTAAAAGTGCAATTTAGACATTTAATTACACATATATAATTGATAGACATATCATAAACATAATCGATAAATAAATCTTTTAATTAAAATAGCAGTTAATAAATCGAAGCACAATTCCAAGTTGCTACGGGCCAAGGTTGTTAAACTCTTACGAGTTTACGATTCTAAATCATAAAAATGAGTCAACTTGCACGTAAACTCTAGTTTTGATAAACTTTTACGAGTTTAAGAAAACTTTGATAAAATTCAATGTTTTAAAAATCGGACAACCCATGTTCGGTTTGATCAACATAAAAAAACTGTTGGGATGTAAAAACTCAGGAAGAACTGGAAAAATTGGTCGAATTGGGATATATCAGTCAGGTCACTAAACCGGGCTCGGCTTGTGAAAATCGCCCGGTTTTTTTAAAACACTCAAATTTTTTATTTTTGCAAAAAAAAAAATCAATTTTTAAATTCAAAAAATTAAAATAATCTTTTTAAATTTAATTTAACAAAAAAAAAACGTTTATTTCACTCAAACATTTATTTCACTTAATCCGCAAGACACCTGTGGTTGATCGGTTGATCTATATGAATTTGATGATTGAATTTATATTATGAAGACTTGTATTTGTTGTGAATTTTAATGTATTATAAATATTTAGTATTTGTTATAAAATTTTGTGAATTTTTAATTTATAAGTTTGGAAGTTCTAAATATTTTAATATATTTTATGTATTTTTTATTTACTGAATCGATCGTGGTTCAACTGGACAAACCAATTGAACCATGATATGGAGGTCTCGCTGGTTCGACCTCCGGTCCGATTTTACTAGTGTTTTATGAATTTCCGATTCTGTATTAGTTTTTTTTAATCTTAAAATGTAAAATTTTGATAAATATTAATCAATATTCGATTTAATTATGTATGTGTTGCAATAACTATTAATTTTGAAAAGTAAATTTATGTTTTTAATGTTGTTTTCGGGGACAACTATTATATCTCGATTTTATTTCGGGGACAACTAGTATTTTATTAACATATATATTAATAAAAGGTACATAAATGGCAATGCCCCTTCTCCCATCAAATACTTCCTCTGGTAGCCTCAAGGTTGCGCTGGCCCAAATTATTTGTCATCTGACGATGTCGGGTTGGAAGATGCAACAACGATTTGCAAGCTGCTAGAGAATGCCGTGAAGATTTGACAACAACCAATAAATAAATACTCCTTTGATCGATGTATTATATTTATTTGAATGAATGCATACCAATATATTAAAAATTAACTTCTTATTAATTCATCATATTGTTTTGTTAATTAGGTGCGGTGAGATTACCTATTTACTAAAAATTTGTCAAGTATTAGCTACACTTTATAGAGTTCTAGGTAGAGATACCAATCCAGGTCAACACGTTTAGTAATTAACTGTATAAAAGTGGGACAGAACGAATTAATTTAAATGATCGAGTCGAAAGTATCAATTTGTCTAGATTTGTGTTAAGTTGACACGTCGGTGTCTAATTTTTTTTTTTATAATTTTTTTATTTTAACATTTCATTAAAATAATGGCAACGATATAGTTAATATACTACAATTGTTGTTATTTTATGCCGACAATATTAAAAAACTCTAATTTTAATATTTTTAATGACAAATATTTATTTTATATATGTTTTATATAATCAATTATAATTAATATATTTTAATTATTCTTTTTTTATTTAAAAATTAAGGAGAGTACTAAATTTAACTAATGATTAATAAAAGATATTTATTTGTATATAATTTGTATGCGTCAAACTAATTTTTTTAGTGATTCATCAAAATATATGAGATAGGGTGTACCGAAAAACTTACCAAAAAAAATGCTTTGAGCAAAGACAAAGGAAAGGAGATTTATGAACCAAGTGAAAGCAAGTGAACACCACAAGTTTATTTAGACTGTGTCACCGAGTGTAGCGAATGAATATAGACATATACTTTTTTAATAAAAATCAAAAATTAAACAATTATAATCATTTAATAAATAATTAT
>JBBPBQ010000004.1:41609110-41656842 GCA_037974755.1 Cicer yamashitae
CAACTTTCGAGATTAATCTTGATCAGTTACAATATTTCACCTATCGACCTTGAATGGATTTCCAATAGTTACCTTTCAGTCCATAAAAGGGTTTTTTACAAGTCACCTTTTAATCACAAAAGGACTTTTACAATATACTCAAACTATCTTTAGCATTATAGTCTTGAGTTTCAAATGAAATGATAAAGAGAATTGATGGATCAGAATACACTCAACACTTGCTTGAGTTTTGATTCTCAACAAAAAGACTCAGCAAATAGATCCTTAAATCTAGTGAAACATAACTGGTGCTTTTGCTTAATTGAAGAGCTTAGATTTCTCAAGAATGATTGTTTAAGTGATTGATTGCTTGCACTTTAAACTCTTGTTGTTTCCTTGACCTTGAGGTTCCTTTTATAGGCTTGATGAAGGCATATGACAGCTCATGTAGCTGTTTGGAATCCAGCTGTCTAGTTTTAATTTTAATAGACATGTGTTGTAATACAACAAGATTGTTCTTGCTTTATAACCAAAATGATCTTCGTTTCTATTTTGAGTAACTGTTGGACTGAGAAATTTTGACAGCTATTAGATGTCATGCTTTTTTCTGCTTTGTACGCAGGCTGCTCAGAGATGCAGTATCAATGTCTTGCCATTTCAGTCTTAGCTGTACTTGTTAGTTTAGCCATCAATCTGGAGATTGATCTTGCTGTTTGTTCTTAATGCTTTGCTTTTCCTTTGTTAATCTTTTTGGATTAAATCTATTAGGAATGATCTTATGTACATAAGCTTGGTAATTTCACAATGAAGACTGGTACTTTCGCAAACCAGAACAATCTTGTTTAAGGAAAGCTTTGTTCTTTTGCAAACCAAAATGTTCTTGACTTGATTAGACTGAAGACTGTGAAAAATCAGAACGATCTTCGTTTTTCCAAACTTCATTTTTAATAACCAGAATGATCTTGCTTTCTCAAAATGCTCTTGCTTCTTCCAAAATGATCTTGTATTGTTATGTTTAATATCGATCTTCAATTAATACACTCAAAAACACATGTTAAATGGCAACACACTTTTAGAATCATAATTAAAAGTTTAATTAACTTTGTTTGATTATCATCAAAATATTAATTTGGGATTTTTGCTCAACAGTAACAGCCATGTGACATTTTTTTAACGAAACTAACCGAGAATAACATAAACGTTAATGTTGCAAACGGAGTACCACTTTAAGATCCTACTTAAGAAAAAAAAAAACACAAATGACCTATCCGAAAACTAGATCAAACATAAAGCACTAAAAGTGCAATTTAGACATTTAATTACACATATATAATTGATAGACATATCATAAACATAATCGATAAATAAATCTTTTAATTAAAATAGCAGTTAATAAATCGAAGCACAATTCCAAGTTGCTACGGGCCAAGGTTGTTAAACTCTTACGAGTTTACGATTCTAAATCATAAAAACGAGTCAACTTGCACGTAAACTCTAGTTTTGATAAAGTTTTACGAGTTTAAGAAAACTTTGATAAAATTCAATGTTTTAAAAATCGGACAACCCATGTTCGGTTTGATCAACATAAAAAAACTGTTGGGATGTAAAAACTCAGGAAAAACTGGAAAAATTGGTCGAATTGGGATATATCAGTCAGGTCACTAAACCGGGCTCGGCTTGTGAAAATCGCCCGGTTTTTTTAAAACACTCAAATTTTTTATTTTTGCAAAAAAAAAAATCAATTTTTAAATTCAAAAAATTAAAATAATCTTTTTAAATTTAATTTAACAAAAAAAAATGTTTATTTCACTCAAACATTTATTTCACTTAATCCGCAAGACACCTGTGGTTGATCGGTTGATCTATATGAATTTGATGATTGAATTTATATTATGAAGACTTGTATTTGTTGTGAATTTTAATGTATTATAAATATTTAGTATTTGTTATAAAATTTTGTGAATTTTTAATTTATAAGTTTGGAAGTTCTAAATATTTTAATATATTTTATGTATTTTTTATTTACTGAATCGATCGTGGTTGAACTGGACAAACCAATTGAACCATGATATGGAGGTCTCGCTGGTTCGACCTCCGGTCCGATTTTACTAGTGTTTTACGAATTTCCGATTCTATATTAGTTTTTTTTAATCTTAAAATGTAAAATTTTGATAAATATTAATCAATATTCGATTTAATTATGTATGTGTTGCAATACCTATTAATTTTGAAAAATAAATTTATGTTTTTAATGTTGTTTTCGGGGACAACTATTATATCTCGATATGAGTTGGTTGTTTTTTTGTACCATTTTATTTTGGTCAACCATAAATATTTATCAATTTAAACATATTTTTGATTTATTATAGAGATATAATGCTGAATTATTATTATTTTAATGATATTATATCATCTATATATATATATATATATATATATATATCATATATATGTTATTTTATTATTATATAAACTTTTACGAGTTTATGAGTCGAGTCTACAACTCGAGTTTATGTAAGCTACACAAGTTTATTTATACTCTCGAGTTTGACAACCTTACTACGAATGTCTCAAAATCATTCTTAAGACTCTTCTAATTTTGTTTACGATGATTTTTAGCTAATTAGAAAATCTTCCAAATCAGACCATAAATATTTAATTAGTGTGATCTTGAACATGTTAATTGGTAGCATGTAAGGGTGGACACGAATCCAAGGTCTGACCCAAAACCGTAGTTAAAGTTAAGCAATCGGGCGGATGGAAGTCGTGTCGTGGGTCAACTGTTTGGAAAAATAGTTCCATTCGATTGTAATTGAATGGGTATGAGTGCTCAAATTCAGCTTTGTCAGTGTCCGAAACCGACCGAGCGATTTTTATTAAAATAGATTTTTTACATTTTTTATGACCTAGTAAAAAAGAGTGAGTAATTGACCGAGCACTTCTTAAAATAATTTTTTTTTACCTAGTCAGAGAGAGAAACCAATAACCATATGTAACAAATAAACCTAGCTAGTGGCGGACTTTTCAGGAACTTCTAGGGGCCATGGCACCCCTATATTTATTTATTTTATATAAATAATAATGATAGGTTACTAAAATAATAGTGATAAGTTACTAAAATACCCCTCAATTTTTTAGGATTTGGAGAAATCCATTCAATTTTACATCGCATATCTCCTTCTCTTCTCTTAGTTCTCTGCTCATATTGCTCTCCCTCTCTTTTCTGCTCCCTGACTTTCACTTGTCTCTCTTTCTCGGCCCTCTCATTCGCGACCGCCAGCCGGCCTCCAGACGGCGTCGTTGTCTACCACACAATGCTCGTCTCTCGCTCTTAGCCCTCTTCTCTACGGCCTGCATGTGACGCGTTAGTTTCTGCATTCTACGGTCTCCTTCTTTTGCAACCAGTGCCACCGTTGCCGGTCTCTCTCCATCTCGTTTTACAGTCGCAGCGGCCAACCACCAATATTGCCTCTTGGTCTTGGTCCTCGAACTATATCAATTAGCTTATAATTTTCAGGTTCTTACTCTTTGCCTCTTCTTCTAGTAGTGGTGTGTGAATTGTATTTGTGACATTGTGATTGCGAATTGTTTACTGTTTTTATGATTAGTGTAGTGTGGATGTTGGATTGTGAATTTGTGAACTGATTTACTTTGTGAATGTGAGTTGTGATTTTGAGAATTGTGAACCGTTTGTCTGTCTGAATGTGTTTGTGATTCAGTTTTTCTTATGTTATTAAGTTATTGTTGTGTAGTTAATTTGTGTATTTTTTTAGGAGTGATATGATGTTTAAACCTAAGAAAATTGATGCATTTTTCAAAAAGCAAGTTTCCAACAAAGATAAAAATTGTAAAGTTTCAACACTGACACTTGAGAAACATCCTTCTGGTGATCAAACAGTTCAACCGGATGCTACACCTATAGCTTCATCACTCCAAAACTTAACAATTTCTCAATCTAATTTCCCTTCTATCTATTGTTGTGTTTGCAATTTTTTGTGCGCTTAAATTTCAAATTTATAATACGAATATACAATAAAATATTATATTGAATTTATTAATTAAAATTATAAAATTCAGCATCCTAAACAAATTTGGTCTAGATCTACCACTAAACCTAGCGCCTCATCTCAATATTTCCTTCTCATATGCCCTGGTTTGTCTTCTTCGTAGAACTCCATTATCGACCTCTCTCACAAGACTTGCACTGATGCACAACATTGTGGTAGGTTCTATGTTGTCAATTGTGGCGCTATCGCACACGATAGCGGAAACGCGTTGCGCCGACAGTCGTCTTCGCGACGCCTCTCATCGTGAAACTACCGTCATCTGTTGCGGCGAACTCGGCCAAAATAGTGCCTAAACATGCCGTTGCGCTAGACTCGAATCCATGACCGACTACTCTGTTTTTATAGGTTTGTTGAATTTTTTTAAATTTCATTAAGGGTATTTGAGTCTTTTTGCAATTAAATCCCTATTATTTTATTATTTCTTGACCTTTCATAACTATCGCAACACTTCTTATTCTTCCTCTGTTTTCATTCTTCTTCTTCCTCTGCTCTTCTTTCACTATTCTTCCTTTGTTTTTCTTCTTCTTCTTCTTCTTCTTCTTCTTCCACTTCTGTTTCAGTTTTTATTTATGCCATTGTTTTTCTTCTTCATCCACTTTTGTTTCTATTTTTTTTTCTGCCACTGTTTTTCTTCTTTTTCTTCCACTTTTATTTTTGTTTTTTTCCCACTCCTCTGTTTTGTTACTAACAAGAATGACATCTTCATTTGAAACACCAACACCCAACAACATAGGCTTGTTTAAACCTACCGGTGAAAACCTTGACATTGCTTGATAGTTGAATTCTATGGTGGATATTAATGACAAGAAGGTTGTTACTTGTGATTTTTGTGGAAAGGCTACAAAATGAGGTATTACGAGAGCAAAATTGCATCAGATGGGGATAAGGGAAAATATAGCTCCTTGTAGGAAAACACTGGCTGATGTAATATAGAAACTCAGGGAGGCTCAAGAGAAAAAACAAACAACTAATGATTCATATATGGTTGAAATTAGTATCGATGAGGAGGACAATGATGTTGTGCAAGAAATTGCAAATGTTCGAGCAGGAAAAAGGTCTACAACGGTTATTGCTAAGACTAATGTTAAAGGCCCTATGGATGTGTTTATGTTTAAAAATCCGGAGGTATCTTAGAAGATGACAATAGCAATGGTTAAACGTCAAACATCGATAAAAAAAAAATGCTTATGTGAAAGAGGCAAGAGAATTAACTAATCAATACATTAGTCGTTTCTTCTATAGGGATGATATTCTTTTTAATGTTGTGAAGTCTAAAAGCTTCAGGTTGATGATTGAAGCGAATGGAAATTATGGACCACACTTAAAGCTTCCAAGTTACCATGAGATTAGAGTTACATTGCTAAAAAATGAACTAGAGTTCACAAAGAAAATGTTACACGGACTTGTAATGGAGCAAACACAATATGGATGCTCTATCACGTCAGATGCATAAATCGATCGAAATGCTAGGACATTGAACAATTTTTTGGTTAACACTCCAGGTGGGACTATGTTCATAAGGAGTATTGATGGTTTTAGCTTTATGAAGACCGGATTAAAGATATTTGAATTTTTGGACACATTTGTTCAAGAAATTGGAGTGGAAAATGTTATGCAAGTTGTTACCGACAATGGTAGCAACTATGTCTCGACGGGTAAGAATTTTATAATTGTCATTATCCAATTTGAAATATTAATTATATGTTGCCAGCCATATGATGTGATTCATTTATTTGTGTTAGGAAAATATTTAGAAGACAAATATCCTAATCTTTTTTGGACTCCATGTGATGTCCATTGTGTGGATTTAATGCTAGAAGATATTGGAAAGTTGCCTATTGTTAAGAGGACCATTAGAAAAGGACAATTTCTTGTTGGGTTCATCTATAATCATACCATCACCCTTAACATAATGAGAAAGTTCACCCAAAAAGCTGAATTGGTTAGAAGTGGAGTGACAAGGTTTGCAACTACATTCCTCACTCTTCAAAGGTTGTATAAACAAAAGAATAACCTAAGAAACAGAAGAGTAGGTGAACCCAAATGCATCAAAAGATCCTAAAGAAAAAGGGCATATAATATTGTTATCAATGTCTCATTTTGGAAGGATGTTCTATTATCTCTCAAGGTGATGGGGTCGTTGGTGTATGTTTTAAAACTGGTTGATAACAAGAAAAAATCGGCAATAAGTTACATATATGAGGCAACGGATAAGGCGAAGGAGTCTATTGCAATAATGTTCCATGGAATGAGAGTAAATACTTTAAAATTTACTCAATTATAGATAATAGATGGGAGTGTCAACTTCATCGTCCATTACAGGCAACTGGACATCTCCTTAACCCCCATAACTTCTATAGTGACCCAAATGTTGGCAAAGATCCGGAATTGACATATGGACTTGCATTCTGAAGCTTTCTAAAGATTTCGATGATAATGATGAAGCTCTAAAGAAGATTTCTCAATATAGGAAAATGCATGGCATGTTTGGTATACCTTCTACAATTAGAATGAGGTCTACTATGTCCCTTGGTAAGTCAAAGTACAATGTTTTGTTAATTTAAAATTACATACTTCATACTTGTATGTAAATAGTGGGATTAATTATTTATTGCATTACAGCTGACTGGTGGACCATGTATGGAAACCATGTTCCACATTTGCAAGTTGTTGCAATCAAAATATTAAGTCTGACATGTGGCTTTTCAGGATGTGAGCGCAATTGGAGTACATTTGAGCAAGTAAGTAATTGTCAATTGGTTTTCTTATATAATTGGATGTAGTGAATTTGGAATTAATTATTTTCCTTAAAATTATAATATAGATTCATTCTAAGAAGAGAAGCAAACTTGAGCACCAAAGACTACAAGACTTAGTTTTTGTGAAGTACAATCATGCTCTTAAAGACCCCTTTGATAACAAGGATTTAACCGATCCCATTCTCTTCAACAATATTGATGAGTGTTATGATTGGCTTGAAAAAGAATTGGATGAAAACGGTGTATTTGCAGATAATTTGGTCTTAGGAGAAGATGGCTTGACTTGGGCACTTGTGGGTGATGCAGATGGAGTTAATGAACCATCAAGACTTACTAGGCACCAACCAAGACTCGCTGCAACTATGGCTAACAGAGATGAGGAAGTGGACAATGAAGAGTTTGAATCAAGTGATGAACAAGATAATGTTGATGTGGTTGAAATTACAAGTGAAGATGAGAAAGATAATTTTGCATGATTTTGATTGTTTTTTAGTTTTAGTAGAACTTGATTACTTTTAGAACTTATTTTCAATTACTATTAGATCTTAGTTTTGATGTTACATTTTGGTTATGAAATATGAAGTACTATGATTACCCCTTTATTTTTGCTATTTTTTAGTATTTTTGTCTATTGTTTGTATTTATGTTTAGTCTATATACTGTTTTTTGGTCTTCACAATAGCGGTCATCCCACTATTCGCGACCCCACTATCCCATTTTCGGGGTTGGACGTTCTGTGCTGCTATCCATGACTGGAAAAGGGTAGGTTCCAATTCTAACCAGATTTTCCCAACACAGATCATGCAAAACATTGTTGTAAGTTGCAGATATTTTGCAACCTCATCTCAATTTCTCTTCTTCTATTAGTCTCTACACACATCTAACTAGAAATGTATCTCTTATCTTCTTCAACACCAAAGTTGACCAAATTTCTATGTATTTTCACTCTGCACTCCATTGATCAAGACTGGGCCTTCACGTTAGAAAATGAGTGTTTGTTTAGTTTTGTTTTTTGGGTTTGCTTTTTCTTGGTTTTAGTTTTTGTACTTGAGTCTAAATTTGAAATGCTTATGTACTCAAATTAATTTTGAGTTTGTTTTTTATCATGAGATAACTTTTATGATCAAATTTTCTGAGATTTTTTTGCATTAAAGTTTTGGATTTATAGGAGATTTTAGCATCATTTTTTGTTTAGTCAAAAACCGACCCAGTTTGCCCCACAACTCGCTGAAATTGCCACCCGCCATAACTGCGGCCTCAAATGGTCGGAGATGGGTCAAACATTCTCAACCGCGGTTTCCTGCATTAAGATATTTTCACACCGAATCCGATCGTTAGTCCACCCTTAGTAGCATGGACATATCAAGTTATTTTTCTATTTTGTATTTAAATATATATAACCTAAGACATGAAAATCAATGAAAGGTAAATTCGCATATAAATAAGTTCAACTGAAATGAAAATGACTTTTGAAAGTTTAAATTGCAGAAAATGTAAAGAGATAGTAATTGAAAAGATTGTAAGAAATTTAAATGTTGGAGATGAAAAGACTTGGGGTGTAAATGACTCGAAGAATTAAATGTTTTTAATTTAAATGACATAAAGTTTAACAAAATTAAAATATTAAACCAGAAAAATTACGTAAAAATAAATGAAAACGGGTAAATCATGACAATGTAAAATGAAGCTTTGAAAATAATTTATGAAAATTACATTGAAAGGAGACAACATGAATTCAAAGGTCGACAAGAAAATAAATTGCTGAAATATTAAAGTTTTACAAAAACTTTAAAAGAATTTAAAGACAGTGGACGACAAACCTAGTAGGATCTTTCAAGCGTGAACAGGGCTGGTCCAAGGCCAAAGTTAGTAAAGTTAGAGTTTTAGACCTCCAAAAAATAATTAATTTTTCATGTATATTTAGCCCTAAAAAAAATAAAAATCTTAAGTAATATAACAAGTAAAAGAACTTACAATTATAAAATGATACAACCATTGACTTATTTAATTAAAATATTTTGTATCTCATAAAATAAAAAATGTAAAGTTTTAATAAAATCATAGTAAAATACTGTTGTTAGTATTTAAAGGACCGGCTTCTATTTTTTATTTATCAAAACTTTACTTTAGAAATTGTTTTAAGTCTCAATAAGTGTTAAGCCGACTAGGAGGGGGAATCTATTTTTGATTTAGGGGTGAGTTTCATAATCTAAGTATCTAACCCTTATAAAAAAAATAATATGTAATTGCCTCTTAGTGACAGACTACATGACAATTATTTTTATTGAATAAACTGCAACACTAATACGTTAAATATTAACACACTCTCAAACAATGTTGGTTTGGCCTAATCACTTCGTTCACATAAATCATATTGTTTTCATCATGTCGATACTAATGGTCATTGTCACCTATTCAGGAGCTGCATTTGAAGAAAAAAAATGGGTTAAACTCTTGCATGTCAAGTATCCTCACGCGCGCGGTCCGAAAGTGGGCTTTGCAAAAAAATAATGTTTAACGCGGCACAATGATTTTATCATTCGTTTTAATCGTGATTCAAAAACAAATAGAAAGCAAAAGTCAATTTCAAGAATTGTTTTGACTAGTGAGATATCCCATATCAAAATCATAGGGTTCCTTTCGTGAATCAAAACAAATAAAAACACTTGGGTTTTCAGTATATTGTTAGCACCTCATGAATCAATAAACCTCTCAAACAATTTTGAAAAAGATTAGCTCGAATCTGGAGTTATATAATTTGCATATGAAGCCTTTAAGAAAATCTGCATGAGAAGAACAAATGGTGGAAGGATTCGAATGTTGGTAGCAATGGTCTTCGATTGTTGGGTTGTGATTAAATTCCTGATAACATATCTTCACATACCAAGAACTACGTGATCACCCCTTTTATTATGAGGTGATGGAGGGATAGTACCATTTGAGCTTTTTTCATTTCATACTTTTCTTGGGAGTTTGGAGAAAATTGCAATCAATAGGATTTTCCTAATCCTTCTTTCGCGAAAAGAATACCATAAAATTATTTTCCTTATTCGTAGGGACTTGGAGATTGGATCTAGCCATAAGAAGAATAGACTGCTTAACTTTAAAAATTTCTTGATCTTCAACCCCAATCAATGCAATAGGATATGTCTATTTATCTATCATTCGACTATAAATGTGATAAATGTTCGATATATAAAAAAGATGATTCCTGTTGTTGTTCCCGTTATCCCCAACCCTCCAATCGAATATTGAAATTAGGATTTTGTTTTTGGGTTTTTTCTAATAAGTGTTATCTGGGTTGAATGGATTTATGCTTTTTGATACTCATGTATGATTTTGTTCTTTTGGGTTGGTTATGCATAATATTTATTTTAAAAAATAAATAAATATTTTATGTAAATATCTAATGCATAATTTTATGTAAATTCTTAATAAAATCTCAACTTTAAGGAATTCAAGTCCTTGTAAATTATGTAATATCACTTTGAGACTTAATTTTAAATTGTGGTCGACAACTGTAATTACTGTAACATTGCAAATTTTGAAGTTTCTAAAACGACATTACAGCCACAATTTATTTGTCTATATTTCCCTACAATATAAATATTTACGGCGTAACCGCAATTTTAAAGATAGGAAAGATTTTGTGCTAGACAGTGAGAATGAGTCCAGGTACAGACTCATCACAAAGCTTACTCTGCCAAATACACCGATAAGTGGAACCAACAACATCTTCTTTAGAAACCACACTTTGTGACATTGGAAAATGCAAATTACCAAGTTTAGTAACAGTCAAAGAAGTGTTAACATATTCTCTAACCTCAGTAATGATTCCATTACAAATAGACCAAGCATGGACCCACCAAACCTTGTTTTTTTCATCAAACCCTTCAGCAACAATAACTGATCCAAATCCAATTATGATGTTAGGAACCAAAGATTTTTTAGATGATGATGATGAGCATGTGAGGTAAGAGACCAAATAGTGACTATGACATGGTGGACCATGGAACCACCATTCTAAATCAGAGGCAAGAATATTTTGCATTGTGTTTGTGTCTTTTGTGACTAAGGCTTTGTATAAATCTGTGACTATTTTTTTGTTGTGGTCCTCTTTTTCTATAGGCATCACCATGTCTTAATTTGAGTTTCAAAAATTTTGGAATATCAAAAGATATTGTATTAATTGATATATGGTGATAGATGAAATTTAGGGGGAAATGAGAATATGAGGAGAATGAGAATGCAAATGAATGGTGGGGTGAGGGGGTGTTCTTATATATTGCTTTTAAGATGAGATGAAATGAGTGATAGGGATATATCGATTAAGATATGAATTAATTAATTAGTTTATACACCTCTTTCTTTATGTAAATTTTCCGACCATTTTAAATATTTGGTAAGGTTTATACACGTATGATTGCTTTTTGTACAAATTAAGGTCTCATTTTTATATTTGGGAAAATATTTCTTGTTTTTTTTTAAATATGTGTTGATTTTAGTTTGATAACATACTCTTGAGATAAATTATTATTATAGAAATAAGATGAGATATTAGTTAAAGAATATGTATTTTTAAAAATAATAAAAATAATTTTTATTTTATTTTTATTATTTTTAGAAATATAAACAGTTGTTCACTTCACAAAAATTTTACCTCTTTAATAATAAATAAAATTAATATATTTTTAAAAAATTAAAAATAAAATATTTTTACAACCCCTAAATTGTTTAAGAATGTAACACTGAATTTGAGTTGGAAAAAAATAATAAAGAGGTGGGAATCAAATTGAGATACTTAGCTTACTGAAGACTGACTTAAAGAAATTTTTTAAATGTTTTTGAAGAATATAACGTTTCACAAATACCAACAAGGATTGATTGCGTGCCGAATTAAACAAACAACACTTTCAAAGAAATTAAAAGAGACAATTGTAATGTTTTTAATTTTAACAATGTTTCAATATGTGTAACGGTCTAATTATGATGTGATCAAATCATGATTCTAATAGTTGTGTGTTGATTTTATTAATAAAATGAATATTATTAATTAAAATATTTTATATAATAAATAAAATTATATTAATAGAAAAAATAATTAGTGTTTTATTGTTATATAAAGAGGTAAATAATATCAGACAAATAAATATTACAAATGAAACGCTTAATATGAGATGAAATGACTAATATTTTAAAAATATATAGAGAAGAACTCAAATGAAATGTACTTTGATGAGATAAAATCAAATTTAAACTTCTATATATCAAAAGGAAAAACATATGTCTTCATCCACTTTTTATTATTGTCATCTTCTCCTCTCATGCATGCTTCTAAATATATGTAGCCTTTGTTTTCTCATCAAGTCCCTAATCAATTTTCCCCTCCAAACTGTTTCTTCAAATTGGCATACAAATGCCTTAGACAAATTAAATTTATTTTCACTCTCACTCTACCAAGAAACTCTTCAAATGTTTGGACTATACTTTGTCATAAAAAAACAGTAAGTTTAGATACCGCCATGTTGAATTTTACATTACTATTAGCAACTCAATCAACATTTTTATTAGCAAAAATCGTTCCACATGTGTGCCTTGAAATAAGAATTTTAATCCTAAGTGTGAGTCCTTACTATCATCCTCATGAACATAATATAGTTACAAGTGTCCTTCCACATTTAGCCCAATAGGAGGGAACACGATAATGTTTTGCAACTAAGAATGACTATCATCGTCCCCTTCATCATTCAAGTCATAAGTAACACATTTTACCTTTATCAATTCCCCTTGAGTGAATCACCTACTTCACCTGCATTGTCAACACAAATAGGACAACCAAACTTCTCTACATTTATACTAACATTATACTCCACATATATATCAACTTCAGCATTGTTTTCAACAACATAGTTAGATAGATCTAATGCATTCTTATCCACACTAAATTTCTTCAAGTCATTATTAATTTGTTTGTTATAAAAATAAAAATAACACATTTTTTAATAACAATTTTGAAATGATATAAGGTAGTTAAGTATGAAGTTAAGTAAGAGAAATTGGTTCTGATTTAAGATGATATAAGGTAATTAAGGATTTAACTTAGTTATAAATATGTTTACATGCGCTAGTATTTCTGGGACTAGATTGACCTCAAGGATTTTCCAACTCAGTCATCATGAAAATAAGTGGATTATTACCATCTTTGGGGTCACACACTACACATCATATCATGCTACACTTTATTTTAGCAAATCAGCTTTCTTATGAACTTAAATGTTATTCCTAATCATTTAACATTAATATCTTTTTGAAGCATATTAACTTAATTCTTATTAGATCAAGCATTTTCCATTTTTATCATTTTTCAAGCACAAAAGACTAGCAATAATACCTAAGTGATCAATTTAAGTTTTAAAGATTAGATTAAAAGCAGCTTGTTTTAGAAGAAGTTAGTCACGCTACAACATATTAAAATACAAACTTCATTACAAAATTTCATTAGTCCTCAACTACAAATAGTTTTAGCTCATATTAAGCTTAAATATTAAAAAGTAAAAATGGTAAAACACTAAATAGTTCATTACAATACAAATCAATGTAGAATTAAATTTACAAAGAGGAAATACGAGATACAATATTTTTTGCAGCAAGAAAAACCAACATTAGCAATAGTACAACATCCTTTAAGCTCCAAATTTTCAAGAATTAATGTGAATGACTCCAAAATGATTTGGTAATGGAAGATAATGATGGATTAGGTTAGCCATCTCTGATCTTGCTTTTTTTCTAACTTTTATCCTTATATAAGACAAGCCTATTACAATGTCTTTCCTTTTTTGGGACTTTTTTTCTTTTTCTTTTTTCAATATAGATTTCCTTGATCTAGTAACAAAAAAGCAAGGGCACATCAATGATCCAATAAATTTGTCTTTATCTTTAGCTGAAAAGCCTTCAATTTTAGGAACAAATTCGCTCTACAGTTGAGGACTATAGTGTTGTAGCAACTTGTAGCATATTTTTTAGATTTCTCTATTAATTTTTCCCTATTCAAATAAATACAACCCAACATTAATTCAACTTAAAATTATTCTAATTTAATAAAAAGACACTAATAATTAATTAATTAATTAATTAATTAATTAATTAATTAGCAAACTACATCTACCTGTGAAAATAACTCTTTACATCAACTCAAGAATGTCACAAATTAGAACTAAAAATATGTGACATAACTCTTGGTCTTTCTTCAACATCCTTGACAACGATGTCAAAAACTTGTTGCGTGTAAATGCAAGTGTGCAAATATACACAATCATGACAAGTAATAAAGTGAAAGTAGAGTATCGTTCGTACGAGGATTGATGTGGCTAAATTCTAAATATTCCCAATTTTATAAGTTCAATTAGTCAATATCCAAAGTAACAAATAACAGAGATAATCATTTTGTGTTGACAATAAAAAGTAAACTTAAAAGTTAACATGCAAGAAATAATGAGATAAAATTTGCCTAAAATACAGATGATAAAGAGTAAAGGATACGAATCAGTTATAAAATATGTTTCACGATGCTACAGTATGCTATAACATTCATGAGACTAGATTGACCTTAAGGATTTTCCAACTTAGCCATCATGATAATCAATGGACTATTACCATTTTCAGGTTCACACACTACATGTCATATCATGTTGTGCTTTATTTTAGTAAATCAGCTTCCTTATTGACTTTAATGTTATTCCTAACCATTTAACATTAATATCTTTTCCAACCATATTGACTTAATCCATATTAAATCGAGCATTTTCCATCTTTATCATTTTCCAAGCTCAAAAGAATTGCAATAAAACCTAGGCTAAATTGCTCTTTTGGTCTTTTAAGTTATTTTTAGTTTTCACTTTGGTCCCTTAAGTTTTATTTGTTTCATTTTGATCCCTTGAGTTATAAACATTAGACATTTTGGTCCCTCAAGTTATTTTTGTTCCATTTTAATTCATTGAGTTACAAATATTAAACACTTTGGTCCCTTAAACTACAAATATTATACACTTTAATCATTTCTAATAGTGTCTAACATTATAACGTAAGTGACCAAAATGTCTATTTTTTGTAAATTAAAGGACAAAAATGTTTAATGTTTATAATTTAAGAGACTAAAACAGAATGAAAATAACTTGAAAGACCAAAGTGTCTCAGGTTTGTAATTTAAGAGACCAAAATAAAACAAATAAAACTTAAGTGACCAAAGTGAAACCTAAAAATAATTTAGAAGTATAATTTAACCTAAAACCTAAGTGATCAATTTAAGATTTAAAAATTAGATTAAACAAATTGTTTAAAAGGAAGCTGAGCATATTAGTATAATAGATTCACACATATTACATATAATTTTTATTAAAGAAGCTTTAGGGGATTATGATAATGTGGTTGGTTTCTGACTTAATAGATATATACACCGACCTAAACAAGAATCAACCAAGAGAAGCAATGATTGGACACATTATTTAGCTTTAAATAATAGAAAAATCTTAATATATTATATGTATCATTTCCTCATCCTAAATTTTTAATAGAAAAAAAACATTGGTGTACATTATTCATGTCTAATGCTCATTTAATCATTACATTTGTGAGCAATAATATTTTTTTATTAGATAATTTTTTAATTCATATAAAATAGTAATGTTTGATTTTAATGTCTATCAAAAAAAATTCTGTAACTTTTAGTTTTAAAATTTTTCCATCTTCATTGTTTGTCTCTACTTTTAAGTCATCAATTAGTGTATATCTTTTCAATAATTGAATAATTTTTTGCTTTTATATTTTAGACATTATAAATATTTCCTTACAAAATTAATATTTTTTTAATATTAAATTAATTAAATATGAACTTTGAAAGTGTCAAAATTTTGAGTTTATTGTCCATGGTTCAAATCCAAGCTATACTTTTCACTGATATAAATTAAAAAAGTTGATGACTACAATTAAAAATAATTTTATTATATTTTAAAAAATCATAGATAATGCCCATATTAGTTATTTTAACGTATATGTGTAACTAATAAATTATTCATTTTTATACCACTTTTACTTTTTATATTATTATCTCTCTTTTACAAAAAAAAATATCTTCATTTTAAAATTTATTTCAGGCTTCTAACCAAAACATTGCCCGGAGAATTACGCGTAATGCCTTGCACGTCACATTGCATGGATGTGTGGCTCTGGTTTTATAGTATTGAGCCAAATTTAATGGAAGTTAGGTATGAATATTGCTCCATGTTTTTATGCTGTTATAGGCAAAAGTTCATGATTCTTGAGTCCTAGTGAATATCTTGTCATTCCACTTCATGAATGCCAAACATTGCTTGTTAATTGTTTATGTTACTCTGCCCACTAAGTCTAAAATGCCATCGCTTTTATTTGTTTTCCTTTAATATAGGATATTATATTGTTGAATAAGAGAAAATAAGAGACATATGGTGAAACCGTGTGCCTGAACTACACAACGGAGTCGGTTTTATATAGGTTCAAGGCAATAAATACAAAAATAAAAATGGGAGATATTATCCCTATTTACATAGTATGTAAATAATATAAATATATTTTCAACACTCCCCTTCGAGGCCAAAAATTTGAGTGTACCCTTTTGCCACCAAACGAGCTTTAAAACGATCAATCTTACCATCAGGACCAACTTTCACCGTATAAAGCCAACGACATCCTACTAAAGACTTTCCAGATGGTAAAGGAATTACCAATTCTCAGGTACCACTACTCTGAAGTGCACACATCTCGTCAATCATTGCTTGTCTCCACTCTGGGTGGGATAAAGCTTCACTTGGAGATTTAGGAATAGAAACAGAAGACAGGGAAGACAAACAAGTATAATGCAAAGGAGAAAGACGATGGTAACTCAAACCAATGTAATGAGGGGATGGGTTATGAGTAGGACGTATACCTTTACAAATAGCAATAGGAATATCAAGGGTCGGATTCAATAAAGAAGGAGGTGGCGGCGAAGGAGCGTCTGGAATGACCTCGGTATCAAGAACAAGTGTAGGGACATGTACAACCGATGGTGGTTGACGACGACGGTATGTCTGAAGAGGTTGTACAGTTGGAGGATCCACAAGAGGAGTCTCAAGTGGGACAACGGGAGGGGCCACCGGAGGTGTCTGAGGTGGGACATACGTAATAGGCTCTAGTGGTAAAAGAGAAGGTGAAACAGACTTTGGTAGGTCCACAAGAATAGTTGCAAACAAAGGATCAGAAAGCGACTCATAGTATGTACAAACTCAAAATATGTGACATCAGCCGATATGAGATATCGTCGAAGATTAGGAGAATAACAACGATAACCTTTTTGGGACCGATGATAACCAAGAAAGACACATTTTAGTGATCGAGCTGAAAGTTTGTCAAGACCAGGAGTGAGATTGTGGACAAAACATGTAGACCCGAAGACACGAGGAGGAAGTGAGTGAAGAGGGGTACGAGGGAAGAGGATCGAGTGAGGGACTTTGTTATCAAGAACAGACGAAGGCATGCGATTTATAAGATAGCACGCCGTTAGAACAGCATCGCCCCAAAAGCGAGATGGTACATTACCATGAAGAAGGAGAGTACGAGTGGTTTCAATAAGATGCCGATTTTTGCGTTCGGCTACCCCATTTTGTTGAGGTGTATCAGCACAAGATGTTTGATGAAGAATGCCGTTAGAGGTCATAAAATTTTGAAATTGATGGGACAAATATTTACGGGCATTATCATTGCACAAAGTGCAAATGGATACACCAAATTGAGTTTTTATTTCTTTATAAAATTGTTCAAAAATAGAAAATAATTCAGACCTATTTTTCATTAAAAATAATCACGTACAACGGGAAAAATCATCGATAAAGGTAACAAAATATCTAGACTCAAGAGTGGAAATAGTACGACAAAGACCCCAAACATCTGAGTGAACTAAAGCAAACGGGGACGAAGCTCGTTTATTAGCTTGATCAGGGAAATGACTACGAGTGTGTTTCCCTAACTGACACGACTCACAATTTAAGCTAGATAATTTGGTTAGATTAGGTACTAACTGTTGAAGTTCGGAAAGACTTGGATGACCTAATTGAGCATGTATAGTAAGAGGAGAATCTGTGGTAGGGCATGCCGTTGATGGGTTTGATAGATAATAAAGGCCATTTAGAGTCACATCCGACACCAATTTGTTGTCGTGATATTCGATCTTGCAAAGTAACATTGCAATTAGTAAATGTGACAACACAATCATGAGAACGAGTCAATCGACTGATAGAAATTATATTAAATGGACATCCAGGCACATAAAGGACAGATGTAACTATTAGAGTAGGGAGAATTTAGACAGTGCCAATCACTTGAGACTGTGTTTGGGAACCATTGGCTGAGACTATCCTAGGTAAATAACCAGAAGTTGTGAGAGAGGAGAAAAGAGCCTTATTACCAATAATGTGGTCAGATGCACCAGAATCGAGAATCCACGGACTATGAGAAGGTGAGATACAAACAGGTGAATTACCACGTTGTGCAGCCAAAACAGCGGAACTTGAGTTTTGACAATACTCTACACACCGAAGAAAATCTTCATAAGTAGCCATAATCAATAAGCAATTACCTAAAACCAGCAGTGAAACAGTGGCGGAAGAGGCAAAAAAAAAAAATTGCGATGAACAGTGTTGACGGTGAACAGTGTCGGCGCGATGAACAGTATCGCAACTGATCTGCTGAAAAATAAACGAAAAGCGACAAAGAAGGGGTAAACAGAATTGGAACACGGTTTACTGAGAAAAAAAAAAAATCTCACTGAAAGATAGTAGGTCCCGGAGTAATCACGGTATAGGGTTGTCTCTCTTAATAGGCACTAGATATCATGTTGAATAAGAGAAAATGAGAGACATATGGTGAAACCGTGTTTCTGAAATACACAACGGAGTTGGTTTTATATAGACTCAAGGCAATAAATACAAAAATAAAAATGGGAGATATTATTTCTATTTACATGGTATGTAATAAATATAAATATATTTTCAACATATATATCTTACATTTTAAAGTAATAATAACATATTATAATGTTTAATTTTTATACTGTTAGTGTAAAAAATTTTACACATTCGATAAATATGATCGATTATTTGAGCGATTTTATAAATAGTTATAATAAAAATTAAATATTATTAATAATCTAACAATTGTGATTGATTGACAATGTAAAATTTCTTTATAGTAATTGTGTATATAAATTTAATTTTATACTATATTAGAGTCAAGTATAGAATTATCACATTTTAAATAAATTTAAGATAAATAAATTTAAGATGTCTCCAATGTAATTTCCATTCTTTATTATTCATAAAATGATCTAAGTCATTCAATACTTAACAAAGGGGTAAAAGAGATCTAGGTGTCCCTAAAATATTGAGGTCCTGTTGGATCGAATATCTAGAACGTGTTAAAGGACTCCCTGACTCAATTGTGAACATGGTATCTTCAATTGGTGTTAATTTAGTACAAGGTTAGATGATGAAGTGCTGGTAAATGGACAGATTATGTTTGCTGCGCTACATGTGGGATGTTAAGGAATGTTACAGCCAAACATAACGAGTCACCGCTAAAACTCTTTCATGAATAAAGAAAACATCGTAAAATACAAGTCAATGGCCAATATAAGCATCACGTGCAAGTTCTTATGTGGACAATATATAAGTTCGCTAAAGCTCAAATGTATGAGCAATGCATACGCTTTTGGCACAAGAAAATGCCAACACACTTTTAAAATACGATGGAATTCATCTGTTTCAATAAATCAAATGAATCTCACAAAATTTGGTAAGACATTTCTATTCATCAAGAAAATATGCTCCTCGCTTAGCTTAATGTTGATACTTCCAATACAGATGTATAATAACTATTCTGACTAGGGCAATTCTTACTCTAGTGATTACATGGTCAACATAAATAATGCAGATATACAACAAACACTCTTACTCAGACAACCTCTTATCATCAGAACTAACCTTTTCTAAGCACAAACAAAAATCTGCATAATTAACTGCTACAACCACCCAGGGGGATCTAAATAGAGAGGAGAAATTTGA
Source organism: Cicer yamashitae (assembly GCA_037974755.1). Taxonomy (NCBI): domain Eukaryota; kingdom Viridiplantae; phylum Streptophyta; class Magnoliopsida; order Fabales; family Fabaceae; genus Cicer; species Cicer yamashitae. The sequence continues at coordinate 41,629,043 of JBBPBQ010000004.1, forward strand.
TAATTAAATTGGATACCATTCTTTCATTGAAGAGAAAATATGGCATACCCATCATGTCATTGTCACAAAATCGTTGCATGGCTTCCGTTTTAATTTCAAGTAGTAGAGCTGTTTATAAGTCAGCATTGCCTTGATCAGCGCTGATTCCCAAACAATGTATTGATTCTCATGTATCAACACATTCTCATCATGCACTGATAATTTCGGTGGAAGATGACTCCAGCGAGCAAAATTGGTAAATTTCAACATTCCAGGTGTAACCTTAGAACGGAGATTGACACAGTGGGCAAGATGATTTGTGAGATGTTGAAAACCATTTATAAAGGCAAGCAGAATGAAATTTGTGTTTGCATGTCTTGCAAGCAAGACGAGGAAGGCTGTGGTTTGTGGTGTGGATGACACTGTAACAGATCGGACACTCCTCAACACCTTCAAATTCTTTATCAAAATTGCGCTTCCAAATTCCAATAGCTTCTGCTAAAGCACCATTCTGCAGGAATGGAAGAGAAATTGTTAACTTATTCACGAATCTGATCTAATAGTAATCAATTCTGACATTAATATTTTCTAGGCACTGTACAAAAGTGGGCAGCAGAAGCCAATAGCAAAATGTAAAAGTAAAACTTAGCTATAACAAATTACCTGATTTCGTACAAATAGCATCATTGACATCAACCATTTCCTTTGCTTGATCTCACTAATTCCAAGGCTCCTAGTGCAATCAACATCTACAGGCCTTAGTGGATAAGATGCCGGGAGACGAATGACAAGATCCATTCCTGTTTCATCTTTAGTGTAAGTAGCAACAACCTCATTTGCTGATTTGCTTACACTAACTGAGAAGTTCTCATCACGAAAGTTGGCTTTCTTAATCTGCATTGGAGACATCACATACATCCATATAATGGTTGGACTGTGAATAAATTAACTGCATGCTAAACAACTACAGCTTTTCCCTCACAAGGTGAGAACAGTTACATGGATTAAATAATGTCAACTGTCTGAGCAAAAACCAAGTGGCACAACTCATTCACAATTCTTGCAAATGGCACAGTTGATGCAAATGAGGCAGTAAAATCATAGGATGTTAGATGTGCACAGCAAACAAATTAATAAATATAACTGACAATCAGTATGATGTAGCGTCAGGGAACTACTTCAATCATGTATTGATGTTTAAAATATGCAAAGATTTGTATTTATCACAATATAACATAGTATGGCAATAGTGATCAGACTATTGCACTAAAATGTTTCATTAGTTTCTGCTTTATCTCTCATTTCCCTCTTCCTTCCATCAAATATGTACTGATGAATTATTTTATGTGCGTATTAAACTACACCATACCTGAGACAATTCATTTGCAATGAGAGGAGGGCTGCAGCAAGTCCTTGTAAAGGATTCAATGGCAGTTGATGCATTACGATCGCGCAAATCATTAAACCAGCCACGGACATATGCAGGAAGAACATGAAGCGTCAAGCCATATATTGCTCCAGCAAGTGATGAAATTTTCTCTGATTCAATAGGCCAAAGAGATTCCACAGTGAATAAGAGTGAACCAGTGTTGGTGGCTTGGGTTGCAGCACTTGCAGCTTTTGATAAGCCACCAGAAAGCTCTGCGTCTTTCTTCTTCAGACTCTGAGTCATGGAAATCTCTACAGGAATATGCTGAAAAAGGCAATCTAAAATAACTGGAGTAGCAGAATCTTGAATGTACTGGATCAGCCTCTCCCTTTCAGATGATGATGAAGGTAACGACCATAAATGTGATATCAACAAAGACCAAGCAAGGAAGAGACTTACCTGCAATAGTTTTTTTAGTTAGTACCCCAATAAAAATAAAGTGAATAAATAAACATAAAAATGTAGGACATATAGGTAGGTAATCTATTAGTAAACTAATTTGTTAGTCAGTTAGTTAGCTTGGGGGTGTGATAAGAGAGGCTATAAATAAAAGAAAGAGGGATTTGCGTAACTTCAGTTTTGTAAGGAAATTAGAGCGGAAACGAATCAGGTCTCTCCTGAAAATGGTATCAGAGCCATTTCCTTAAAAAACCAAAGACATTCTTTCTAACCCTTCCTATTATTCATGGCATATCATCTCACACCCTAACTAATTGACTTACTATCTAGCTCACTAGTTAACTAAGAGATTACCTATCACTATAATATATTAAGTCTAGCTATGTTTCCAAATAAAGTATTCTTACTCGTTGATGCGCAAGCAAGTCCATTTCAAGAACCTCATAAGGTGCCCTTTCGACTATGTAAGATATTTCTTCTTTCAAACGGATCTTTTCTTCTATTGATGAGTCAAAACGGCTGGAATCCTGGTCACTAGCAGCATATATGCCTGAGTTGCAAGCACTATCTTCAACAACAGCCATGCTTAAAACAGGCTCATTTGAAAGAACAAAATATGCAGCAAACTGCAACAAAGGAATTGGCTTGGAAGTAAACAGTATAGCATACAATGAGCTAATAGACCCCTTGCTTAGTCCCCAAAATGCAATTGATTTCACTGCTCTATCTCTAGCCTGTGAAGAGGAATTAAGGACAGCAGAAGCTATGAATTCCCAAAAAGATGTATGTGCAACCCGTGATGACGCAATAACTGGTGCAGCTTCTTTGCAGTATGCATTTGCAATAGCCTCAGATATGCCGGTACAAAATAGTAACCGTAGTATACCTTCTATAATCCGATCTTTAGCAGAATCCAATTTTTCTGCTTTCATTGTATTTAAACTATCCCTGTCTTCTGTTTGTTGATATTTACAATGCTTAAGGAAAAGTGCAAAGGATAAAAGGGCATTTTCAGAAATCTTTAAGGGAAACGGATCTGAAATTGAAATAATTTCCTGAATTTTCTTATACATTAAACTACCAGATGAATTATCAACTAAACCATTTACATTTTCCGCTATATCCTCCATCATAACAACTACTGATTGAATCCAACACCTTAGGTTAAACAACAGAAAGTCCCAGTCTTCTTCACTAAATTCATTCCAGCAGTAACCTACTGAAACAACCATCAGTCTTGATAACAGCATCTGCACTACTGGAAGCTGGTTGGTCATTGCAGATCCTCCAGCAACAAGCCTCTGCTTCAGGAATAACTCATATAAAAGTTTCATCTCATCAGGGCTGATACTTCTTGCTGGCTTTAATGCTTGTGGACCACCCATTGCACTAAAAGGATAACAGGCAATTACCAACTGAAGCCAACCTTCCATATCTGCAAGAGTCGTGAACAAGTTCATTAATACCAACCAGTATCCACAATTGATGGCAAAAAATATTCTTGCATAAAAAATTTAACAATTTTTTTTTAAAACAAACTGAACTAGTAGTATTATTGCAAAAAAGCACAAGCCATAATGCAACCACAAACATACAAAACACATAATTTTAGCTGAACTAGCACGTGTTCCATTTTCAAAGAAAGAGGAATTTACCTTGTCCTGTTTTCCATGTGACCAAAGGTGGGAGCCTTAGAGCCCTCTCAAGCCAGTCAATCACGGTATTTTGAACAAATTTGTCTTCTAAAGAACAAGGTTGAACACCTCTACCAGGCTCCACATATCCATAAAATGGTTCTAGAAGTACAGTAATAAGCAAAGGAAGAATCTTAAGACAATTTGTATTTACATCTTCACCAAGAAAGAGTTTATTCGCAAGAAGTTCAATAAGATACGATGCCTTCTCAGTCCCCCATATGTTCTCTTTGAACAAAGTAGACAGAAAGGAAACAAGCGCTCTTAAGAACGGTTCTTCAATTCCTTCCATTTCATCAGTTGGAAATGGCCACATACTCACAGAAGTTTTTGTGCTATCACCTCCATAAATAAGAGAACCGTTGAGCAAGATGCTCAAGATGTCATCTAACAGGCTTTCCTGGGGAGAATTACTTCTTTTGGCATATGCACTCAGTGAAGGTAAGAAAGAAGAAATCGCACTGTTTTCTGGCCATCTCCATGTGCACAGGATTTCAGCAGCTAGCCAAGCAGATGATGCAATCTCTTGACTTCTTTCAAGCATAGATGAATTAGGCATTGCACACCCAGCAAAAACTCTAGCTATTCCAATTTTTTGGATTAACTTGTCAATTAGAGCTACGAATTTCTGGTGTCCTGAATCCTGCAGACGGTAAAAATTGGAGATTAAAAGTACTACCTTGTTTTCTTTATATAACGCAGGAACTTCAACTACATTAACACATCTGAACTACATATTTCCTATAAGCAAGTCATGACTAGTTTCATCAGTAACATACCATCTGAAATTGGATAAAGCATTAAAATGTGGGTTGTCTTGCTGGTAAGGCCTACCATAGCTCTCTCACTTACCAATATCAAAATCGACATCCCGATATAAATAAAAACAAAGGCCAATACAGTATACTTTCCGTAATATCATGTAAACAAGAGTACATACTACCAAAAGAAAATTATTATAGAGACAAATAACCAAATGTATGAATGAATACCTTTGTTGAGCTGAATTTTTGCACTACAAACACAGGCCACCTTTCATCTTTGCTCAGCAGCTGATGCAGAAGATTCAGTTCATCATTTTCGTCCACACAGACACGCTCAAGAACTTCAAGCACCCATGTACAGCATAATGATGTGATTCTGCCATTAACACATCTATCTTCTACAAATATTGCAGACTTGACTGACTGAATTAAGATATTCAACAGCCTCCTGCGATTATCTACGCATAAGCTTTTAAAAAAGTGGACATTTATCTTGTTAAGGAAAGCACACACATATTCCCCAAATGATAGCCTGGCTTTAATTTTGGTCATTGATTTGTCATCAAGTGAATCATCCAAAGCTTTACTTATATTGCACTCCCACTCAATGACAAATATTGCTGATAAAATTCCTGATACAAGACCACCTTCCCCATCAAGTGTCTTCAGGCAATAGAAACTGCCATCAAGTATCTCAAGAGAGAATTGAGCCGTCTCAACAATGTTGAGAGAATTATCATGTTCTACAGACATCTCTTCATCATTGTTTAACATAGAAGCCGCATTCTGTACCCAAGAAAAAGAAGAATCGTGTATAAAACTAACTAATTTTCTGAAAATCTCCTCATAGAAAACGATCAATGTGTTTCTGGACAGAAAAGTCATAGATCTTTCTTCTCTTAAACCACCAAGAAGAGAGCTGCATGTAAAAAGTATAAGATCAGAGTGAAGACCACGTAAAGCCAATTAATCTTATATTTCTCTGGATTGGGTTCAACATAATATTAAGTACATGATAAATACAACTTTACATAGAGCTCTACTTTACAGCTACATATGCCTTTTTTCAATAACCCTTAGCAGCTTCAAACCAAATCAATTGAATTTTTTAGTTATGAAAATTGATGGACTTGATGTGCATAACAAGATCGTAGAAACTTGGCTTAAGTGGTTTGGGCGTGTGGAGATGAGACCTTTATATTCTATAGTGAGGATAGTGGATTAAATGGAGGGTAGTCAAATAACTAGAGGCAGGGGAAGACCTAGGAAAACTACAAGAGAAACTATTAGGAAATACCTAGAGCTTAATTAGCTGCAAAGAGATATGCTATATGATAGAATGTAATGACGTCGTTTGATTCATATAGTCGACCCTACTCAGTGGGATAAGGCTTGATTGTTGTTGCTGTTGATGTGCATGACAAGAACTCTTAATTTGACGGACAAATTGGTTAAAATCAATACACACAACGAGATATTAAGGGAGTAATTATGTCAAGAGATACACTTAGAGTATGTGGTTCCTCACCCTATCATGTTTTGCCCCAGTGCTCTATTAGTGTTATAGTCCAACTTACTAGTCTCTTTAAGTAGATCAAGGATATACTTCTTTTGAGTAATAAAGATATGTTGCTTTGACTAGGTAATAACAGGATCCATGAAGAGAAAAGGCCCAAATGACGAGGTGAGAGCTGAGCTGGCAAGTAAGTTAGAGATAAAGAGAGAGAAGAAACACACGTGAGACGGAGTATATGTAGTCTATGAGAAGGAAATGAGAGTAGTTAGTCTTTGGGGGAGTTTTTCAGCTTTGAGCTTGGGCAAAGAGAATTCTTAATTCCTCTGAGGAGCATTGCTCTAGGGTTACAGGAGTGATCCTCTTGTAATACATTTTCTTTATTTTCAATCAATTATACAATTTTTCTATTTCATCTTTATTTGGGTTCCTATCAGGTAACCTCTACCCCTAGAATATATTTTAACTTTCTGAGGCCCTTGATCTCAATCTAAGCAGCCAACCTCTCCCCCTTACACTCTTTTTCAAGCTCATAGACTAAAAGCGAAGTAAGTTTACAATCTTGAGAATGTTATAAAGAGGTCACTTTGCCTTTCCTTATACCCCAAAGATACCATACTCCAAGAAAACCTTCCAAACCAAGCACAGAGAGACTACATAAAAACATACAAGACCATGAATCTGCAAGCCTTATTCCCACCATTAGTGGGGCCATATCCTGATGGGAACTCCATATGCACTTCCGCTTTCAAATTTCCATGCAAGAAAGCATTTTTAACATGGAATTGATGCGTCTCGCAATCAACGTGTGGTTCCAAGGAGAAGAAAATCATCCTTACCATAATCGTTTTTGCCACTAAAGCAAATGTCTCCTCCTAATTGGTCCTATAGGTTTGGGTGTATCTCCTTGCAACTAGTCTTGCCTTAAATTGGTCCAATGAACCATTAGCTATTGTGTTTTGATAGAGAGGAAATAAATTCCATGGAAAAGCAAAAAGCAATTTGTTGTTGCGAGGTCAAGCACATAGGCAGAATATTGTGATATGGCCCACACTACTTATAAACTTTTGTGGTTGAAACACTTACTCCAAGTGTTGAACTTATGCGAACTAGGTCCTATAGAACTTGTGTGTTATAATGAGTAGGCATTGTATCTTTCTTCAAACTTAGTCTTTCTTTCATGAGAGGACTAAACATATATAAATTGATTGTCACTAATACAAAAAAGATCCTTTTGGACATGATTAAAACCTCTCCAGTGAGCTCCAACTTGAGGGGAGTGTTGATTATAGTCATAATTAAGATTATTCTCTATATTTATTATTGTTGATACTTGACATAGTTTCCCACTTTTCCTTATTTTGAGAGTCTCATGTATAAATATTTTGTACAGCCTGATTATGTAATACAAGTCATTCATTCTAAATTATTCAACAAGTGCACTTCAAATATTGGGTAAGTTTGTAGGTAGAAATATATTATTGATGATGATAGGAAAACATGAAGCATATTATTCAAGTGATGGTTGGAATTGAATGTTACGGCAGTCAATGACTGGGGTATGGGATGAATTAGCAACAGTATTTTGATGTTTAATAGGACAATGCGAAGTAGGGTGAAAAATATGAGGGAAATGGAGTCCTATGATCAGTAAAAGTTGCACCTGATGAGTCAATATTCCAGATATCCTTAACACAATATCAAAAAACACTAAAGGATGAGAAAGAAGAACCCCTACAAGTTAGCAGCCATGGTTAGAGAATGAGTGTTAGAGAGCTTACCAACAGAAGGTTGAACATGCTATAGTTTCAAATAAACACAAAAAAAAGGTTGAGACAGAAGAAACCCCCAAAAAACAACAGACCCATCAAGCTCAAATGTGAGGAGTTGGGGCATTCTAATAGCCTAAAAAGAACCTATATTAGGACAAAACAACCCCTAAAACAGAACAAGATTTCCCTATAATGCAACAATATGTGTGTGTAAGTTGTTACCAACTGATGCTTTCCATTTCTAGCCGACTTTTTCAATTACATTTTTTCATTTTCTTTTCTTGCTGTATCCTTATTCAAACTGTCCCATGCAAGGCCTGTGGACTACAGACTAATATATATGTGAAGACAACTGAAAACATTACATTGTTGACATTCAGTTTTCAACAGGTGAATTCATAATTCAAAATGTATTTTCTGCATGATGCCTCTGAAAAATCTTTATTGACTATTGACATACCAAATAAACTGCACATGAGCTGTGCTATATGGAGGCAGAGAACGAGAAGCAGCAATAGCATATGATTCCAGACATTCATGATGCCAATCTTCAGCATTAGTGCCTGGTCTATAATTGGAATCATCTCCCGCCTTCCTCTTCGTACTCTCATCCCTTGCTTTTTCCAGGAGCATGGTTAACATTGCAGCTTGGTCAGAATCTATCAAACCTGCTGGGCAACCAGAATAACTTTGGCTAATCACATAATTGATAATGAAAGACCATTGTTCAGAGAAATACTCATCATCCAGCAATGTTAACAACAAATCTAAACGGGCATTGGTCGAGACATTGTTTGACTGCAGACACCAAGGGACAAAAATATTCTTGAAGATTTGCAGAAAGTCTTCAGCTTCCGATACATCATCCCCATCATATGAAAGCTGACTAGTACAATGCCCTCTGTTATGATTAAAAACTTCTTGTACAATTTGCTGTGGTCCAAATATTGAAACAGAAATGGATAGAAGTTTCACAGTATCTGGCGAATCCTGATATTTAAAAACAGAGTCAGTATGGAAGAATTTAGTAGAAAACATCCATTTGTTCTTTTAAAATAATCATCCAAATAATACTAAATTAAAATATACCATAAGCCTATGCAACATTAAACACCTTTTTATTAACAGGCTAAATAAACTTCAGAGGTGACATCATAACTGATTCCCTCAAATTGCTGATATACTTATTTATACTCTAAATATGCATAGAATCAGTCTCTTCTTAAAGACCAAAAAAAAAATCCTTTTAGCATACCACCTGTGTCGAGATATTGTAAATTACGTCCCATACAAAAAATTATATTGTAAATTTTTATGTTAAAAAACCTAAAACATAATCCACCAGTGAGAAAAAGAAACCGATTCTACAACAACCAAACCTTTTCCCACTCTATATGCATAATTGAAATATAAATGGGTATAGCAGAAGATAATAACAATGTAAGCAAGTGGAACAGAAACTCTAATTTGATCAAGATGAATATATTGAAGAATATGCTCCATTATACAGATGTCAATACCAAATAATTTATGATCAACCCCAATGATTAATATCACATAATAATTAAGTTAAAGACAAAGTGGCAATATCAACTTACAGAAGACCTAATGACCGAGAAAGACTTCGCCAACACTGGTCCAACAATAAAGACCAAGGGCCAAGTTGCACCTTTCACCACTGCATGTTGCTCCAGCAATAACATGAATAAAATGATTCGTTCAACAATCTCCACATTTCCAGCTTGCTGAAGAACGCTCATGCAACTATCTTGAAGTTCCAAAGTAAAAGCAGATAGAAGATTGCTATCTAATAAATGAATGCCTAAAAGGATTTCAACAAGACACTTTCCCAACTCTTGCAAATAGGGCATTGGGTAATACATATTTAGCATATCCACTTTCTTGCTATGATAAATGTTTTTCTCAGATGAAACTGATTCTTTATCATAACCTTTGGAACTTCCAGTTGCAAGGAAATCCTGCCATATAAGCTTTACTAGGATATTATCAATGAGAGTGACTCGGAAATGGCTGATTGAGCCCTCTCCATCATTATATCTGATACAAACAGAAAACACTTTGGTTACAGAAAGGAAAAGCACCTTGAATATAGGGGCAAACACAGGCATTGAGTAAATGAATTCAAATCCAGACAACCACTATTAAAAGAAAAAATGTGTACCTTGAAGCATTATTCAAGGACCAAAGAAAACATTCTCTGAATGCCTTGAAAAATGCTAGTCTATCTGCTGATAGAGAAGTTTTCCTTCCCACCCACAAGTTTTTGAAAAATTCAAGAAAAAACTTATCCCCTGCTACAGCTTTAGGAGGAACATTGTCTAAAAATAAAACCAAAGCTGGGTATGAGACCTGTGGGGAACCAAAGCACCCGTTCCTAAGAAAATTCCAAAAAGGATTCAGGATGTTTTTCTGAACATTTAAGGAAGTCCAACCCCCAGGGAATCTTCTAGAGAAAATTAATATTACATCCCACATTGAGGAATGACAAGTTGGATCCTTCTCGTTAAAAGCACCAAGAATTGCACCTGCAATACTTTTTATATTTGCTTCAGTAATAGCCTGTGGCATATTTTTTATGAAGCTCTTCAAAACACTATAAGTAGCAGATCGGATAGCAGGTCTTTGGGACTTCAAGAAATCTAGGAAGTTCCTATGATCTGTTAAAAGCTTTTCACCAAAAGAAACAGCAGCCACCCTGGCCTTTGTAGCATGTTTAGGTTCAGTAGTTATATTCTCAAAAGCAGGTTGCTCTTGTTGTGGGCAAATTAAAACATCAAGAAGAGTGGCCAATGCTAACAGTGTTGATGATATCACCTGATAGATCAAAATAGAGAATAAACTTCATGAAATGGAAAATTTGAACACGTGAAATACGTCAAACACTGAATCATTAAACTGTAACCAAGAGAAAGCCATCTGGGTTGAAGGTGGACAAGATTAAAAAGGAGACAATTAAAAATTCTACATGTGATAGAGCCCAGGAGAGTTTGGTTGGGGAAAATCTTGGGTCAAATCAACCAAGGTCCAAAAGTATAAACTATAAAGAGTGTAATATGACGGAAGACTGGCACTCGTGGCAAGCTAAAGGAAAGGGAGTCTACTATGCTGAATGGCTATAATATTAAGGGCAATGGAAGAATTGGAATATACAGGCTGGAATGCAAGGGGAAGTTTGTGAGCAAATTTAGCCACAGGCTTGGTACCCCTTAGCTCTGATATTGCTCACAGTCACAGTTCTCTCTACACAAAGTAATTTATGCATTGTTTGACAGTGAATTTCATTATTATACTGCAGCGAGTGTGTGACAGAATATCTTGGGTTCTGTGTTGCATACTTGCATTAACATAAGAGCAAATCAAACCAGGTACTACTTAGCCAGCCAAGACAATGGGCAGAAAACAGACCGGCCACCATCCATATTACTATTTAATTATGTGCCAATGAAATTAAAAAAAGTATAGTACAAGAAGAGGACAAAAACTAGTAACTAAAGTAGGTTATGCTTGAATCTCTCATGGATACAAGAGAACTCTACTTAACAAGCTTACAAGCTGAATACAACTACATACTCCCTCCGGAATAAAATATAAGCAAAAATTGTAGTTGAAAAGTTGATGTATCTAGTTAAAAATTAAGACTAGATACATCGATTTTTCAGTTAGCTTTTTTGCTTATATTTCATTCCAGAGTAGTAGTAATTTTAGTTTATGCCAGAGGAGTCCAATGAAAATAAAGTCAAGTAATTTCTTTCTGTTTCTAGGTAATCTTGTTCTCCTTCTATGGCACTAGGATAATATGACACATTTGAGAAAAAGATAATATCAAATACTTCAAAATAGCTATCTGCACAGAATTAATTTCTAGTTATTTATCCAGTCCTACCGTAAAGCAAAATCAATTCAAACCCTAAACAAGAACTCTATCCCTATTTTAAAATCCTTTTATATCAATATAAGACATCGAACCATATTGATTTACCGTACAGAAAACATTTCATAGCCAGCTAAAAAGGAGAAACATTGCAAACCAATAAATTCAACAATTTGATTTAAAAAGTATATTAAAGTGATTTTCATTGTATACCTGCTGGTACATCTCTTCCAACTCATCCATGGCTACAGCTTTGTCGGACAAACTTTGTGGTGTGAGCTTTAGGTTTTCTTCTAAATATGTGAATATCTCTGTTGTGCATAAAATCAAAGCATCAAGTCTTTTTTCCTGTGCTGGAAAGACAGCCTAATAAAATCAAACAAAGGATTAAAACATGAGGCACACATTTGGTAACAAAGGTAAGCAGGTACAAGCATAAAAAGCTTCTGTCAGATACTGACGCAGTCATGTATACTTAGAGAATACATGTTATCGTACACAAAAACACAATTGAATACATATATAGCAAACCTGCAAAGACCTTTTTGCTGCCTGAGAAACTTCGTAAGCTGGATCAAATTGTGCAAACCACCATGGTCCCATCAAAATCTTTAAATGTGGAGCTAAATCTCTCCTGAGAAGAGGGTGGTAAGCGGAGTCAACTATAAGTCTCTAACTATGTGAATTAAGTTCATTCATTCATGACATAAAATTTCACAGAGGGTTCAGATTTCAGACCAATTATGCAAGTAAATAAATAAAGGGTTTTAGGTTTAGTCCCTATAAAATACCCTTCATTCAAATTTAGTCCTTATAAAAAATTTATTCATTTTTAGGCCCACACCTTTTACGAAAACTGAGTGCTTTTAGTTTCTGCAAAGGGACTAAAAAAAGTAGTTTTTGTAAAAGGCAACGATTAAAAATGAATAAAAAATTTATAGGGACTAAACTTGAAAAGTTATGAATTATAGGGACTAAAAGCATATTTAGTAATTTAACCAATAAATAAAATAACTAATCTTAGTTCAAGAAAACTTATATGCAAGAAACCAGCTGAATAGATTCATATTTAAAAACCTCTGTTGGAAATTAAAACATATTAATACTCCCCTTTCCAAGTAGCTAAGGTTCATTGTACAGCAAGAAGATTAAGTTCAACGTATCTTAGGAAATAGTGTTAGCTTTATTACTTCCTTGTAAATTGCATTTGATCATTTACTATCATTGTAATTACCATGTTTATAAATTAAGCATGCTGCTGAGTGCAAAGTAACTCAAGCACATTCAGAAAAATCGTCTTCTTATTTTCCACAACCTCTTTAATGTGTATTAGGTAGACGTCCACGCCTGGTGGAAACTGGGATACGGCTTTTGTTTATTATTGGGTGGACTATAAAATGTGCACATTAATTTCCAAAAGATACTTGGCTTCTTCATACGCTATTGACACAAGTAACCTTTAAGTTATAAGTACCATTCAGAAAATTGAAAGGGCGGAATTCAAATACTATGACTTCCATGGTGAACAAGCTATGATAGAGAACCAAAGGCATGAATGAATCTGCAAAACTTCCATGGTGGGGTAAGCATGCATAAATTTTTTCATAAAACAAAGCAACAACAACTTCTCAAATTTCTAAGTGTTCAAATACTTCAAATTATACAGTTGAACAAGCAAGAAAGAAGCATGAATAGATGTCCATTAGAATAGGTCTAAGTTCTAACCCAGCAGAAGTAACAAGTGCGGCCATGGTATCATGAGTAGCCCGCCTAACCTCCCTATTATAGTCTAGCAACAGCTTTTTGTATTCAAATGCCTACACAAGAACAATTTACATGATCAAGTATATTAAATAAGTATAATCATAGCATGAGACAAGAGCATTTATGAACTATTAGGCCATTAGAGGGGGAATAAAACTCTTCTGTTTCATATGGGAAAAATGAAAATTGCCATTGAAAAGAACAACCTGTTCAACATTCAACAGTCAACACATAGATGTTCCTCATATGAAGGGAAAGAGACCTAATACAGGAAATACATATAAATACCTATATGTGAAAAACACATACCCATTGGGGAATAATTGGAACAATTTCTTTTGCTGACCTTTCCTGAAGCAGCGTAGATAAAGTTGACAACGCCTTCAGCTGTTAAACAAAAGACGGGTACATAATGAGATTATGAAATATATAAGAGAACAGATTCATCACCAGTTGAAATCGTTGATTAATTTATTGCCACCAAATCAGAATAAAATCGACTATGGATGACAAAATAGTAGTAGAAATGGTAAATGAATGGAGTCATGGCTCATGACAGTCACAGACTAAAAATATAAGGAAAAAGAGAAAGAAATCAACTATATATCTTTTGAAAAAAAAATCAACCACATATTGAGAACTGAGAAGCTCAGCTATGATGCCCTAATGATAATTTATATAAATATAAATGAAATGTCTGGACAAAATGTACAGCTTAGAAGTACTTAAATCGAAGAAAAATGTGATGAAAAATAAAGTTTACTGAACATTAACAGAACTGTTCATATAAAAAGTGCATTTCACCAAATATCATCCAACCAACCTATGAGACAACCGGTATAGCTATCATAAGAAAAATTTAACAACCTTAACCAATCATTATTCTCCAAAACATAACTGCCTTGGGGACTCCATTAACTTATGGGCCAGCAACAGAACATTGCTATTGCAGTGAAGAGAACTAAAAATTGGAAGAGTGCCAAAAAAAAAACGGTTAAAAGTTTTTTGTTCCTATAAATTTCAAACTTTCATCCCTCAAATATATTGTTACCAATTTCACAAAAGGTATTGGGTACATTTATAGGGACGAAAAACCTATCTAACCCAAAAAAAAAAACAGTTGGCGAATGCAATCATAATCATAGTCCAACTCAAGCAGTCGTGTGAAAAGTGAAAACTGAAGAAAAAGAACAGATCAATTTAGGGTTCTTTGTGTTCTTGTAAAGCCTGAAATATCGGTTCCCCAACACATTCCAAAAATCAATGGCCCATATTTATCTTTTTACTGTCAAAAGATATGCACTTTGAAAGACTCATCAAGACGAGCAGGAGAATCCTGCTACCAACAATTCACCTCAACCATGGGAGGGTGAGAATTGTTCTGAGAGTTGTAAGAATACAAAAAACACTAGTATTTAACACATCAATATAGGATAAAAAAGTTGCTAACCACATAGATGACCACATTATATTTAGAAACTCAATTAAAACACGACCAGGAGTGTAAAATCATATAAAAATAGGAAATAAAAATTATAATTTAGGAAAAGTAATAAGAAGACATGTAAAAAAATACAAAATAGAAAACAAATTGCACAACATATTTTAGTGTTAAAAACTCTGCCCCAAAATTTGGGCAACGGTGACAATTCGATCAAACAGCCAGAAACTTGTTATCGACCTACTGGATTATGTCCAGACTTCAACAGCTAAGTACATGACAATACAGGTGCATTAGCATGACCAAACACACTCGTAAGAAGAGAACAGGAATGCCAATCCCGCCCATCAGATGACTACTAACAGTTAAAGGCACGATTCAACTTAAGCATGTGTAAATTCAACACTTATCATCTATGATTACTAACAGTTAAAGACAAATCTGCAAACTCAAAGCAGAGTTGAACACAACACGATATATCAAAAGAGGCATATATACAAAGCATCATAACAAGTTGCACTTGAGCTTGTCCCATGTACCCCACTTTTTATCAAATTCTTATAGAGATTGATAAAAAAATTACCTTAGTGGTGGAATCCTTCCTTCCTAGCCTCTTCAAGTGCACCGCAATTTCACTATCAACATCCTGCATGTTCCCGAAAATAACAAAGCAATACCACACATTAAGGCGAGGCATGAAAAAAACTGATCAGAAAGAAATATTAACATTCTACCAAGGTTTCAAATAGTGGTTTTGGAAACGGTCACGGTCATGTTAAGGATTTTGCGATTTCGGCCATTAAAGATGTTGCAATCCGGATTGCATTCATCACGGTGTGAGTTAATCACAACATTGCACAAAGCTTGCAATTCAAATTATTTGTATCATATAATGTACAATACTAGTTGAGTGATGAGAGGAGGTTGGAACTAGAGAAGGAGGTAAGGTACTGTTCAAATCTATTTTGAAAAATGCTTTTAAACCTTCTGGATTGAAAAATACGGGATTCTCAAATATATTTTTCAAGAATGAGGTTTCGTCAAGGTTGTTGCGCCCGGAACAGAGAATAACAGTAACGGAGGCTATCGATACCTATTTCACGGTCGTGTTCCTTTGTTTATTTTTAAACCTTGCATTCTACCTAACTCTAACAACTCAAAGCTGGAAACAAAGTTTCATAGCATAAAACCTCAAGACAAAGACACAAACCCAGTAAATTTAAGCTTATTCTCAATGAAATTATGGCTCTCGTCACTATTCTAGTAAGTTAATTGTGAACAATAAACTGCACCTAATTAAAAATAAACTTACAAAAACAAAACCAAAAAAATAAATAAAATAAAAGAAATGGAATCGGAAAAACATACGGCAAAAGGGAGAGAGTCTTCGGTTGAAGGAGAAGGATCGAGACGCGAACTACCGACAAAACCACCGAATCCAACAGAGGCGGCGGCGGCGGAGGCCGGAGCGGAGGATAAGAGCGATGCGGCGAGACTGCGAGGGAGAAAAAGTGATGAGATGAATGATGATTAGGGATTGAGGAGATGAGAGTGTTGTTGTTACCTGCTGCTTGAAGGACGTGCTTTGCTTCTTGCACCTTCACCTTTTTGTCTCCCCATTTTTCTTCTGTGGTGGTGCGTAGGGAAACTATTCGATGCGCGCGTGACTGTGTGAGCTTCGTCGCGCTTATTCTAGGGAAATACCTTCAATGACTTTTTCCTTCTACTTACAGTCGACGACGGCCGTTTGGGTTACAATTCTTAGAGCAAACAATTGCGACTAACCATTCATACAACCAAAATATTTGGTAGTAAGTAACAAACAACGATCAACAAGTAAAGAACATAATTTATGGGTTTAAATATATTTTTAATTTCGATAAATATGTGACTTTTATATTTTAATCCTATAAAAAAATATATTTTACCGATAGTTTATATAAATTGAATCTAATTAAATCTAAAATATATTTTGATTTTGAGTTGGTGGAATTTTTTTATTCTTACAAACTTTTTTATTATTTTTAAGTTTTTTGTTTCAATGTGGCGTGATACTGGCATTTATTTTTTTTATTGTTTAGTTGTTCATATTAAAAAAACACAAATATTTTATTTATCTTTTAACTAAATTTGATTTGTCATTAGATGACACTATTTCAACTACTAAATAGGTAAATTGGTCATTAAATTTATAAATATCGGTTAAATTTGTCTTTGGATTATGTACATTGACAATAGATCTTTGAAATTGTAAAATATCAATTAATATGGTTTCTATGTAAATTTTTATCGTCAAATATTTTGATGTCCACTGTAACTGAATATTGGCTTATAATGTCATCTTTTCGAAGATAAATTTGTAATTTTGCACAAACTAATTATTGACAAATTAGTCCATATGTGTGATGAAATTGATATGAGATCAACGCAGGAGGATCATATATTCAATTAATATGTCACATTATAGTCTCTAACTATAAAAATTTAAATATAGACTATTTTGATTAGTATTACAATTTCAGAGATGTATTTGTCAATTTACAAAATTCAAGGATGAATATGACTAACGCTTACAATTTGAATGACCAATTTTTCTTTTCACTCTTGTTTAAATTGAAGATTGTCTTTCTTGTATTACTTCTTTTATTAAAAAAAATGGATTTTGTAAAATTTGTTCATGTTGAAATTAGTCTTATAATAATATATGCGTAAGGTCTTTTTTTTTTTGCAAGGGAAAAGCAAAGACAACGAGAAAATAACAAACATAATCGAGGGTGAATAATGCTCTCGAGGCATCAAATATCAAAACATGATTGAGCTTAGGATGACAAGTATGTCAAATCTTTAGAGAGATGTCTTAGGGTAGCACTTGTCTTGCCTAGTCGATTGGCAAACTGATACTCATTTGCTTGCTTGATGAGAGGAGCATAAGAATGATGACGACAAGTTTCTTGAACAACCAATTCAATCGCAATTGTGGAGTGTGACTCAGTAAGGACATTGTTGATACCTCAAGTCATAGCTAAGAGAAGGCCATTAAAAATTGTTGAATCTGCTTAATGAGAGGAGCATAAGAATGATAAGGAGAAGTTCCTTGAACAACCAAGTCAATCGCAGTTGTGGAGTGTGACTTAATAAGATTATTGTTGGTCCCTCAAGTCATAGCTAAGAGAAGACCATTAAAAATGGCATGGAACTCAGTTAGCAAGCTAGAAGCAATCATAATGAAGTCTGAGAAGCCAAGGAACAAGAGCCAAAAAACTGTGGCACATAATTCCACCAAACCCAGTTCTACCAAGATTGTTAAAGGAGTTGTCATCCAAATTGACTTTGATAATGTTATCAACGGGAGACCCAAGCTACAAAGCGTAAATGCTTCTAAAAAATAGAGGTTGTGAAAACCTGGAAAATAAATAAATAGAGCAATGTATTTGGCTAAGACATTGTTAGTTAGTCTGTTTGTTATTATTAGACGCCAAATCAGTCATAGACTTCCAAATAAACCAACAGGTAACAATAAACAAATACCTTTTAAAAGAAGTGACAAACAGGATAAACCAAATTGTGAAAAATAGTAGAAGAATAAAAGGTGGCCCAAAAAAAGAGAAGAGCATCACAAATAGAAGTAGAATCAGTACAATCCCTAAAGAAATGAAAAAGATTCTCATCAGAAGAAGTACACCTTTTACAAGATGAATCTGAAGTCAAGTGTTGCCTAAGTCGGAAAGAATTAGTAAGAAGACTTTCATGAAGAACCAATCAACAAAAGTGTTTAATATTCTCTAATAATTTATTTCCAAAGCCAATTCTAACTTAAGTGGTGGGAGGTGATAGAAGTCAAAATAACAGGGTGATCCAATAATAATCATATTTTTTTGAATAAATATCATCATTAGAGTGGCCCCAAATGATGATAGACAAGAGAGCCGACTTAATAAAAAAAAACTTTGGATTTAAAATTGAATGTGCACAAAAATCGCAATCTTTAAAAAGTTAAACAACTAAAAATCTTGACTGTAAACATCTTGAAGACGCATAAAAGACTCACTAATATGAACATAGAGCGCCAAATTATAAAGACAATCCTCTAGCCAATTGTCATCATACCACAGACATTTCACATTTGTCCCAATTTTAAAATCAAACTTCCCTTGTTTTGACAATAGAGTTCCAAATACAACAAGTTCTTTGCGACTTAATGGCAACAAGAATATGATTCTGAATTATGTAATATTCATTTTAGTTTTTATGCAGTCCATATTGAAACGATTTAATCAAATATTCTACATATTACTTGAACTAATTTCAACGTGAACAAATTTTTTAAAGACTAAAACCAAATAATAAGAATAAAGCAATGTGGTATATTTGTTATGTAAAAAACAAAACAAAATTACTGAGATTAAAACTAAAAAGTTGTATATCTACATGGATAAATTTATAATATGCATTATTCCAACTTCTTTTGTTTGCCTAAAAAGAGGTTAAGATTAACATCCTCCAACCAAATTTTAGTATAATGTTACCTTATATAATTTCTCAAAATATTACAATAAAATAATATTTCAATTGATATTTACTTAGTCAACAAAGGTTGGTCAAGTTCATGTTGTAAGATTCAATTTATATCTCACAGAAGTGTAAATTCGAATCTCGCTATCAATATGAGAACATCATAGTGGATAAAATATAAGTACCTACATAAATACTAGCACTCTTTTAGCTTCCTTGACATTGGGAGCCTCATGAGTTTTATATACAGTTATTAAACTCAATAAAATCACATCTTCTAATTTGTAATCTCACCCTTGATTGGATAAATACTTGGAAATTACTGAGTTTTGCTTAATTCTTACATGGTTTACCAGAATAATAGTCGTAATTTATAATCCATTGAGCTTGCAAAATATTTCTTGTTCTTCTTCATAGTTTTGTGTTTTCTATAAACAAAATGGGATATAAGCCTTAAAAAGAACAAAACTAGACACCTCTAAAAAAAATACAAACAACATCCACAAATAAGACGTTGGAAATAAAGGAATGGAGACACCTCAAAAACCTTAAGGTTCTAATCCAAATACAAACCATGTCTCGCAGATAAATCAACAACCTAATTTAACTCACGAAAAACATGCAACAAAGAAATATGATAATTTTCTTCGTGAAATTTATGAATAGTTTATCTTAGATTACCTTAATCATTCCATTGATTATTAAAATAAAATTTATGTTTATTTAAAAGTGAACCTTAAACTCATCTTGTTCAAAAGATATTTAAAAATGAGTTACTACTTAATTCACCTCTCATGAACACGAAAATTGAGACGATTCAACATTTCACAATACTTGTTTACACGAGAATAAATTAGCTTTTATTCATAAATGTGACATGGTGATGTAATTGGGAAAAATATCTCAAATCTTACTTTTGCCTTTTGACTTTTGATTTTTAAACAATGTTGGCCTAACATTTTAATTCAAACAAACACAAAAGCATAGCCCAGTGATTTAAAAACACACACAAGTGAGTTGTACCTTATCTAAAAATATGAATCTTGAACTTGTCTTGTGTAATGGTATTAGTTCAAAGACACTAACCTCCCCTCAAATTCACTCGGTTATCCATTTGTTAGAAGGAAAAAAATCTCAAACCTTGTTTATCATGCTTTTGAAAAATCATTGCACTACTTTCAGCTAAACAGACACAAGCTAGAGGAGCCATAAATTTTGAAACAAACATGTCTTATCTTCTTCCATTCTCATCAATACAAGAAATCGAAGCCCTAAAATCTAGAACTTTATGCTTTCATTCCTAAAGTCTCCTTCTCATATTCTTTTTAGTGATCTATGTCTATCTCAGTCTCAATTGATGCTTATCTCTTATTTGTC
Organism: Cicer yamashitae; assembly: GCA_037974755.1. NCBI lineage: Eukaryota > Viridiplantae > Streptophyta > Magnoliopsida > Fabales > Fabaceae > Cicer > Cicer yamashitae. The sequence continues at coordinate 41,649,579 of JBBPBQ010000004.1, forward strand.
TCTAGGGTACAGGGGCCTATAGCCTAACCTACGACAAACTCAAGTTAGGCCAGACTTTTGTTTTATATAAGTCAGGCCAAGACTTTTTTTAAAAGTCTATTTAGTTAAAAATGTTAGGCTAAGACCATTGAAAAGCCTTTTAGGCCTACTTAATTAAACATAAATAATTTTTTTTATTACTATAATATCAAGTTTTGTGTTTTTGTTAATTTATAAATTTGCTAATATATTCTATAATTTAAACACACTGATCTACATCAATGTTTGATATATTTAAATGTATTATTAAAAAATAGAATTGAAATATGATGTAATATAATGTTAAATACTCTAAAAGATCGTGTTAGATATCAAAATAAAACTAAAACTCACTGACATGTTAACTTGTTCGTTTATTTATAAAAGCCTAGCGGTGAGTATAGTGTTAACTTTCATAAAATAATAGTGAAGTATGTTTTTATGTAGGCTTTCAAGCCTTGTCAGACTTTGAAAAAGGTCAGGTTAGACCATAACAATGAACCTTTGACAGGTAATAAGTCGGGCTCAGACATATCATTTTTATTGTAGGCCAGGCTCAAGCCTTGCAAAACCTAGTTCGGCCTAGCCTATTTTCACGCCTATTTGTTTCTTCTATTATATATAGCCTTGAACTCCTTCTCCGACATTTTTTGTGTGCAAGTTTGTGCATATATTGGTACATTTCGGTGGAGAAAGAATCATACCATTATTTAATGTTGAAACTCATGGAACCCTATTAACACCACTTTTGATGTTCAATACATGCCCATGCTAAATAGCAAGGGTTTTTGTATCCATGTTTATTGTCCCAAATACTACTATGTTACAAAATATAAGTAAAAATAGGTCAAAGAAAATTAATGTATTTAGTCTAAATTTTGAACCAAACACATCAATTTTCTTTGACCAATTTTTGCTTATATTTTAGGACAAAGGGAGTATGATGATGTAAAGTCCTTTGAGAGGTCTCTTAAACAATAATTAATGAGTTTGGTGATGAATAAAGAATGGGAGACGAACCTGGAGAAAAATGAAGAGAGTCAATTTAATCCAGATCCTAGTTATATAAGTGAGCACTACATCGGTAGAGTTTCTACTGTCTTTTACTGAAGGACCCGGCTACTTCGGTAAATTTGTCATTTCTGAAAGATTTGATCGTTGGTAACACTCCTGTGAGCTTTCAAATAGGCTTGTCCATCGAGAATGACCAGTTAAACTTACTGAATAGCCGTCGGAAAGATTTAATGGGAAATCTCCCTCTCCCTCTCCCTCTCCCTCTTCCTCTAGTAAAAATAAAAATTCATTATGAACTATGATCCAGTGTTAGAAGTTAGAACCTTATATCTATGGGAATGGTAGTCAGAAATATCACACATCAAAACCTTTTCTTGCAGCTTTAAGTTACAAATACATAACAATCGGTATAAATAAATTGCAATTGAATGTTGTTGTCAATGATACTACTTTCTTCCATTCAAAAATATTACAAACAAAGCTACAATAAGAGCATGGTCTATGATACCCGGAAAGATTGTCAGGCGAAATTTACCCCTACTGACATATATTTGGTTAAGCTTGTACATCAAGCTACTCTGCAAAGAAGAATAAATCATAATCAATCTTTGTGATCCAATGGAATGTAAATATATAATGCTTAGAGTATATCCAATCATGTTTCATGAGATACACATGTTTATAAACTCCAAAGTTGTTTGTTCTCTTCTTCATGTTCTAACTATACTATATAATGAACTTAACTCGTCTAAACTGACAACAGAACTTTATAAGGAAAAAATTATCAGCTATATTCATTAATTTGAAAAGTCAACAACCAAAATTTTAACAATGACTGCAATTGCTTAGTTTCCCTCTATAACTCCATCAAAATTCCTTACATAATAAAATCATAAATAATGTCAATAACAATTTTGTTAGTTACACCTCTTTTATTTCCAATTACGCTCATATAGTTTGCGTGAACTAAACTCACCGAACCTACGTGAATTCAGTTAAAAATATATATGAATTCAGTTCACGTACAAAAGGTTATTTTTTGGGTGTAACAAGAAATAAAAGGGTGTAACTAGCAAAATTGTTTGAATGATATAGTTTTATATTTGTAACATACCATTCAAGATAATTTCAATTATAAATGAACTGGTAACTGTGATTATATATAATATAGTTAGAAGCTGGTGAAGCATAAACAGAAACTTGAGTTTATGTACCTGTGCAACTAAATCAGCGTCTTTATAGATATTACATGATCTCTTGAAAGGGGACCCTATTATTTTTAATTCCAAAACGTCGTCGTTTGAATTTGATCTCTCACCACCAGCGAAAATTACCTCTAACTCAACTCTCGTAAGTGTTTTCAGACTCCTCTTCACTTCAAACACAAGCTCGCTACTTCCCTTATAACATTTCCAACACCCATTCTACCAAAAAATATTTAAAAAAAAAAGGTTAAAAAAATATTACTGAATTTTCTTTTTCTTTTTTGTTAATAAAGAAGGGAATTAAAGAGACTAACGTGGTGGCGGTGGATGGAGAAAAGAGGATTGTCGTTGGCATCGAGCAAGAGTTTTGTGTCCTTTGGAAGGGAATTGGAATTGGGATTGGCTGGTTGGCGGTGCACCTTGAAGACTATGTTACCCGATGAATCGGCGAAGGCTAGGGTGCCACGTGGGAGTCCGGCGTGTTTTTTGGAACCGAAGAGATCAATTGGGATGTGGAGATCATCGGAGGCTGCATACCCCCAATCTGAGGTTTCCAATTCCATCTTTGCTGACTAACTACTCTTTTCATCCCCAAATCCAATCAAACTTTGTAAATGGTAGCATAGTAGTAATAATAATAAAATAATAACATAAAATACAACAAAATAGAATTAGATTCCTCTAAAAGTCAAGTGCTTAATGAGTTAGGACCAATTATTCGGGAGATTTCAATTTGAAGCTTAGCTGAAAAAATTATTCTTCCAGTGTGAATCATTAGACTTTTTTCTTTGATTGAGAGTTAAATAGAACCGGTTCCTCAAAATTGAGAAATTTGTAATAAAATTAATCCTTAATATTATAATTATTTATTATTATTTATGTATGTACATAAATATCAACTATTGATTTAATTATTAATGCTTGATATTAGTCATTTTATTTTTTAATATGAATTTTAGAGGATAAAAATCTAATATAATAATATTGGAATAGTGGTATTTGATGTTGTGATATTTAATGACAATTTATTGATCTCACAATATATTTTTCTAAGAGCAATTTCTTGAGAGTTTCAATTGGTTAGTGTCCAAGTTATTCTTGGAGAAGTACTTTGCAAGCTCTTTGGATGTTATTGAGAAATATGATATTTGGAGAGTAAGGGTTGACCATCTAATTCATCTATGGAATGATAGTTGGCTTCCTTGTCAAAATGGTCACAAGATTTGGTCTCCTAAACCTCCTAAATGTGATATTATGCTTGTCTTGAATCTCATACATCACGATATTTAGTGTTGGAATGCTTCTTCAATTAATGAAGTTTTTCTCCCTTTTGAAGCTTAGCAACTTCTTGAGTTACTACTTTCTTTATCTCAACTACAAGATGAGTTTGTGTGGGGAACTTCACAGTCTACTGTTTTTTTTCTGTGAAGAGTTTGTATCGTTTTTTAAAGGAAATGCTTGAAGTATCTACTTTTTGTAATTCATTGTAGGATATTGATCAACAAGTGTGAAAAATGTTATGAAAAATAGAAAAAAATTCAAAGGCACACATATTTTTCTTGGAGGATTCTACATGAAAAAAAATACTACTATCTCTGTCACGTAATGAGTGAGTCATTTGAAGATTTCAGGCATATCAATAAAATGTATAAATGAAAGAAATAGTACTACTTTTACTAAATTATCATTTTTAAATATTGGTGCATTAATATCATAAATCTATAGTAAAAGATATTGCATTGAAAATTATGTAAGTAGTATTAATTAAATAGTACAATAGCAAATAGTGTATTGCAAATTGAAATGGTCACTTATTGTGGGGCAGAGGGAGTAGTATCTTTTTAAAAAGGGAGTTAGATGTGAATCATTGTGTGTTTTTCGTGGGCAACATAATGAGATAATTTTACATCTCTTTATGGAGTGTCACTAATCAAAGCAGGTCTAGTTTGCTGATAACTCTTCATCATATGCAGGTTTTTAGTTTCTTTTGAGCATTTATTTATTATAGTTATCGCTGTTATTAGTTAATTTTAGGAGTTATTCGAATAAATTGTTGTCTTGTAATTCTTGAATCAATTAGGTTTTTATGTTTTTAATTTCTCCATCAATCAGACATTTCATATTGCTTTTGCTTTCTATTATTGATTCAACTAAGCAGTTTGATCGGTTGAGTGAAACATTACTATTGAAGTTGTCAAGTTATTTTTGAAGCAGGTGCATAGTGATCAAAGGATTGCATATAACATTTTTATTTTCTAAGACTAAAGTTAACTAAAGAATAGAAAAATGAACACAATGGAGAAGAAATAATAGAGAAGATAGAATATGAAAGTATTGTATTGTATTCATCAATGTGCATATTTACAGGATCATGACTCCTATTTATAGGACACAATTTTTGTAACTTAGAAATATATTAAAAGTCTATTATTAGGTGCAGTAACATAATAGACTGAGTGACCTTTAACACAGGGGAGTGAGTAACTTTTAACTATGAAAGTTATAAGAGGTAGGAAAATGGATATCCACCTTGTAACTATTTATGCTACAAATAAAACTCCTTTGAACAAATAAAACTTTATAAACCACACGTACACATTTTATCAATATAACTATAAAATTAATTAAATTGAGATAAATTATTTATTTGCTCATAAAAAATTGTTCAAAATAAAATACACATAAAATAAAACGTGAGAAGTTAAAGATAATAATTTAGCAACTCAAATTATCAATAAAACTTATCTCCAAATATATATGTTAACAATGCATATATAAAATCAAAATTAATTAAATAACTTTAATAATGAAAATTTGAATATTAAATCATATTCATTCATCTTAATTAGAATGATAGTTTAAAATAATTAAATTAACAAGACTTAAAGAAATTGCTCATATATTACTTCTTAGTTCTCACATGTAGAACTTATGAGACGATTATCTTGCTTGTAATTCTTGGTAAAAACTTGATATAAAACTTGCAAGTATTACCAATATCATTTTGTACTTGGTATAAGACAACAAGAGAAATAAGAACAAAACAAAATGGTATAAGTCTACTTACTTAAGAAAATGGTACAAGTCTTCTTACTAATTCTTCGTACAAAATATATCTTAAAATTCTAAGTTTAAGTAGGAAGAGAAGTTAAACTTCTCAATAATGTATATAAGTTATTGAGTCGTTATATTCATAAAAAAAAAAATATTAAGAAAATAAGAACATAAAATTATATGTTTTTTTTTTTAAGAATTAGCCAATTATACCATTTTTTTAATAATTTAATCCCATGAAATGATGTTACTACATGAATTATCAAACCATTCACTTCTAGAAATGGAGTTCAATTTCTCAAAATTGATCTTTCACACATTTAATCTACCACTACTCTTTTATTCACTCGCAAATGTGACTAATCTTTCAAAATATTCTTAAAAGTATGTTTTCAACTTTTCTACTTCAAGGGTATATATATTAGAGTGGTATAGAAATATTAAGATCAAATACATATTGTAAACTTTAATTATGGTCTAATAATTTAGTTCTTCAAGGACTATAACTTAATTTTCTACGATAGTTGACAAAATGTATATTTTGAGCAATTCTACAAGGATGCTTGAATATTAGTTTTTCAGGAACTATAACAAAATTCTCAACGATAGCTAAGAAAAAACATATCTTGTGCAATTTTACATGGATTCTTGAATATTAGTTCTTCCGGAACTATATCAAAGATGATTTTCATAAACAACTATCAAGAACAATTCATTCTTTGAACAATTCTTTAGAGATGCTTTTAATGTTAATTTTTTTTCTTCTGAAATTTAACAAGAATAAATAAAGAAATATTTGATAATTATACAAGTCAACAAAATTTATAAGCAAAAAAATAAAAATTGACAAAAAGTAAAAGAAATAAAATATTTAAGAAAGAATATAATAATAATAATAATAATAATAATAATAATAATAATAATAATAATAATAATAAGATAATAAGGGAAGTAGAAATATTCTTGGAATATAATCTCCAAGTTAATCATATTATTCCTTATACGGTAGAGTTTCGTTCCGATAACATGTTATAAAATTAATCGAAACTAAAGGTAAATAAAATATAAAAGAATGAACACAAGGGAGAATAAATAAGTGAGAAGAGAGAATATGAGATTATTGTATTGTATTCATCAATGTGCATACTTATAAGATCACATGAGTCCTATTTACAAGACATAATTCTTGTAACTTACAAATATACTAAAAGTCTACTATTAGGTGTACTAACATAATGGAGTAAGTGACATTTAACTATGAGAGTTATAGGAGGTAGGAAGATGGACCTCCACCATATATTGTAATTATTCACAACAATAATATTATTTATATATTAAATATGACAACTTATACGGTACTAAAGAAAAAAAGATTGTATCAATACTATCAAAATTTTAACTAATAGTTGAATTAATTTTTCACTAATTCATCAATGTCAATATTCATATATTGCATATTAAAGGTTAACTTAATCAATGATACTGATACATTTGTTTATGCAATTTAGTATCAAACAATTATATAAATTATTTCCATAATTAAAAATTTATTTAAAAATCATATATGAATATAAAAAAGACCCAAAGTACAAAACTTAAAAGTTTAATGATATTAAATTTATAATATGATTAAAATGATTCATTAAAATCACGTCAATTTATAAATATACCATAAAAGTCGCCAGTGTATATATATATATATATATATATATATATATATATATAAAATGAGATGAGTTTTACGATGAAAGGGTTAGATGGTTAAATTCTTGACCATATACATGAATGGTCACAATTAAGAGTTATTTAAGTGACACATGATCACTTAAAAAAGTCACATGACTTTTTCTTCTAATCTTGATCATGTAAGATTGTGTGGTTAAGATTTAACCTCTCATCCCCTTATTATAAATTTTTTTTCGTTTGATATGCTCCCTATATATAATATAATAGGTTAATTAAAAAAAAAAAAA
>JBBPBQ010000004.1:41661005-41681826 GCA_037974755.1 Cicer yamashitae
AAAGTGTTAGTCATGTCTATTTAAAATAAAGTTTGATCTAATTAAAATTTGCAGTAAATTAAATTATAAATTTTCATCGATCGAGCTGATCTATTGTCTTAAAAAAAGTCAGAGAAAAATAAAAATAAAGAAAAGATGAAGAAAGAAAGGTAAAGTGAATTAAGAGATAGAAGATGATGGAAGAAAGAAAAAGATAAAATAACAAATTTTACCTTAATAAAAGTATGAAAAAATTTGGATTAAAGATCCTTATGTTATTCTTATATTTATTAGAAGTAGATGGACGATAAGAACAAAAAAAGAAAAAGTAGATGGAAGATATAATTGATCTATTTATATTTATATTAACGTCTATTGGAGTTGCTTTTAATCAGCATCGATATAATATGTTTTCACTCTTCAACCCACTCAAGCTGAGAAATCAATATTGTAATTTAATAATTAGAGAACTTTTCATTGTACCCTCTTTTGTATACATATCTTTTTGTTATAATCTTACTTCAAATTGAAAGCAATTTTCCTTATAAGATAAATGACACGTACAAATGTCATTCATCCGGAACAATTAACATGAAAATATGGATCTTGTCCTTTAAGAATGTGATGATGATCAAGTTGCATGTATAGAAAAACCTTTGTATAGTTCTATTTTGAGAGAAAAATTATTCGATTTAATATTTTAAATTTTGTTATTTAATCATCTAATTAGTTTAGTTTTGAAATTAAATTTAATCTAATTTCTATCGAATTGAATTGATTTTCAATTTTGATTATTATATATAATATATTGTTTTGTATTATCTTTTAAGATAATATATTTTCTTATCCAATTAAAAAAATTATACGGTGTGTATAGTTTAGAAAAAAAAATGTTTAGTAAAAAGAAAGAAATATACAACGGTACACTATTTAAACATTTAATAGATATTTTGAAATATGAAAATATACATTCAATATACTATATACATACAATTTTGATTGGAGGGATGGATCAGTATCATTGTAGGAACTTAAAACCAATCGAATACATTTAAAAATGTATTTTTTGTTTTTGTTTTTTCGATTGTTGCGATTTACACTAAATTAAATTGGATCTAAACACGCTTACTTGAATGACCCCAATTAAGAAATCTATTTATCATCATCCAATGTCCATAGAAAAGAAACATTTTTTATTTATCAGTTTAACGTTTTCTTGCATGTCTTTTATCACTTTCATAATTGGAGCAGGTGTAAGACCAAATAATCCCTCCATTCACAATAATATATTATTCCATATAATTTTATATAAATTAAAAAATAATAAATCATCCTTAAAATCTAATTCAATTAACGATTAACGATATTGTTAGCCTGACCAATAATCTTTATTGAATTTTTGTTATTTATTATTGATGTATTCTATTTATAAAAAACAATAATTTAAAAATAATGTACATAATATTAATTAAACGATATAAATTTTAAAAAATAATTAAAATTATATTAAAAATTGAAACATTTTTGTAAAATAATTTATATTATAATTGTGACAATCATTATATTTAAAATAGAGAGAGTAATTTTTTAAAGCAATGTCTATTCTATTTTGATAGGTAGAAAAAAATGAAATTTGAATGAGAGATCTATTAAAAGTGGTCGGCTTTTTATATTTATAGGAGAAATTAATCAGACAAAGTCGATGATAATATTCAAACCTATATTTATGATTCGAAAAAATACAAAACCAACGTTTACAAATTACTTCCCACCTCTAAGATGAAAATGAAAATGTAGACTCTGATTTGAATGGTAAACCAATTTTCATAATGCATCTCGCAAGCTTATGAATTTGCACTAATAAATTAATTATTTTACATTAATTAGTTATTTATTTAATTGAGTATAAGTATTCGTAACTTTTGATATAATTAACTCTCTATTATATATAATAACATTACTTAATTTATTTTTCTCAATTTCTCTTTTATCAATGACTTAAATCAATAATCGTAATATGATATTAGAGTGCTAATTATTTCGGTATTTTCTTTCTCAAAATTTTTTTGAAAATTTTTCATAGAAACTTAATTGATTTATCTTTTATTTTCCATTAGATTCTCGAACAAGTTATTCATTTCTCTCTTATTTTTCTATTCAAAACTAGTTCTTTCTCATTATTTCTTTCTTCATTTTCTTCTCTTTTCCTCTTCAAAGTTTTGATATCAACCTTGTTTTACATCAACAATTTTCATCAAGTAAGAAGAAGATGAAGTTAAGTGCATTTGTTGAAGATTTTTCAAGAACACCAACAATATTTGGTGACAAAATTATTTTTTTCTAGCCAAATTAGCATTTTAAAAAAATGCAAGCAAATATCTTTCATGAAAGTGTAGGCTTTAGATTCAACATTTACCAACAAAAAAAAAGAAGTAAGATTGTTCTTTGTTTCTAAAAAAAAGAAATCCATAATTGGATACTCAATTAGAAATCCAAGCTAAATTACTAAAAAGTTGCACATAAAATTTTGTTCAAAATAAAAAGAAAAAGGCAAGAGAAAATTTTACAGTAGATTTGATTCAACACCAATTGAAAAAAATAAAAGAAACAATATTGAAGTAAAATCTTTCTTGTTCTTATTTTAAGAGAAAAATAAATCTTCAAAAACAATATATATTTCTTTTAATCGATGTATTTTCGACATCCAAAAATCTTAGCCAATATGCTTTTAACATTCAAAATCTTTAAACTGATTTTTTTTTCCCACATTTCAAAATTCTTTAGTCACTATTTGCGATCATCGCCTTTTTTGACATTAGTTGATGTACTTCAATGCATCGTAATGCTGAAAAATTCAAATTTATAGATAATAAAATATATGGTATAAATTAATGTTTAACAAAATTGTAAATGAATAGTTACCTCTCTGACTCCTATTTTGGTCGCCACATGATCCTGAAAAGATGCCAACAGAGATATCCACTTGCACTTACTCTACTTGTCCCCCAAAAATAATAAAATAGGTGGTGGTGGCATCTCCAATTGCACTTATTCTACATGTGTTGCTAACTTTCACCTCTTTTGTTTCTCCCTTTCAAAGTATGCTCTTTGCAAGCAAAGGGAGATGCTATAAACCTACCATGTCTAATACACATATGTGCAGGATCTCCCTCCATCACTAAAACAAAAAATTATAACCAACTAATTAATGTGGTTGATGTTGTCGAAATTGTCGTTGAGATACAATTATGGAGACTTTCAAAATCCATAATATTACATATGCTTTGATATAAACTATAAAAAGAAATACTAATAATTCCTAGTATAAAAACACTAATCAATAAAAGCCAGCGCAATAATAGAAGCATGCATAACACAAGATCAATATATTATAGAATCTCAACAACTATGATTCCACAATAGTTAATTAATACTAAAATGAATTTTGATATACTATATATATAATAAAGTTTACGGTGGCTGCTTATGTGTAATCCAATAATTTAATCGGGAGGACATTTGATATTGAATTATTGAGTAGTGTTGATCACATACTAGCTATCATATATATAGACCCAAAGAGTGTGAGGTTTCCAATTAATCCATCTACTTTAAATCTTGCTAATAGAGTTGAAGTAGCAAGTATGGAATCCAAAAATGGAGAGCATAATGCTTCTAATTTGCTCAAAGCTCAAAGCCACATATGGAATCATATTTTTAACTTCATAAATTCCATGTCACTTAAATGTGTAGTTGATTTAGGTATATCTGATATTATACACAACTATGGAAAACCAATGTCACTCTCAAAACTCATTTCTTCACTGTCAATCCACCCTTCAAAAACCCCCTACATCTATCGCTTGATGCGAACTATGACTCATTCTGGTTTTTTCTCTCAACAGAATGTTACAGAGAATGAGTTAGAAATTGAGTATATGTTAACTGATGCATCTTTATTGCTACTTACGGATAATCCAATGAGTGTGATACCATTCGTGCACGCGATGCTTGATCCTGTTTTGACGAATCCGTGGCATAAATTGTCTACTTGGTTAAAAAATGACGATCCTACTGCGTTTGAAACGATGCATGGGATGTTGTTTTGGGATAATGCGGAGCGCGATCCCAAATTTAACAACATGTTCAATGATGCAATGGCGAGGGATGCTCGATTGGTGAGTAGTGTTGTGATTGAGAAGTACAAGGAAGTGTTCAATGGATTGGAGTCATTGGTTGATGTTGGAGGAGGTACAGGGACCATGGCAAAGGCTTTTGCAAAATCATTCCCAGAATTGGAGTGCACTGTATTTGATCTACCACATGTTGTTGAGGGTTTGCAAGGAACTGAGAATCTAAAATATGTTGGTGGGGACATGTTTAAAGAAATTCCCTCTGCAGATGCCATTTTATTGAAGGTAGAATGTTACAAATACCTCAATCTCAAACATAATATTATGACACATCTGATTATTATTTAACTACTATCTATCATGTCTATAAGGTATAAAATTTATACTAATATAAAATTATTTGATATATCATTTATATATAAATATTGAATTTTATCAATCCAACAGTTGATTACTATCACACTATATTAATGGTCTAACACACAAAATATCATATCAATTTAAAACTCAAAGCTATGAAATTTGACAGTTGAATTTTATTTATTTTTAGGAGGTTATTAGACATTCATTTGAAGTTATTTAATGAAGCATCAATAATTTAAAAAAATTATGATAATTTGTAGATTAAATTTATTAAATAAGAATTTTTATTTGACGGTTGAATTAATAAATTTCAATGTTTAGAATCTATTATTAGGTAGAGTGACTCAACTATAAGAAATACTCCATTTAATAATGCATTACAAACATTGAATTTCATCTATTTAACTCTTAATTATTAATATAATTTTATTGTGGCTCTCTCTTCTTCTCACTTTATTTTTGTTTTCGTCTTTCTTTAAAAACCCAAATAAAAGTGATAATGATCAAACATAATTTTCTTCTTATTTTCTTTTCTTTTCACTTCTTTTTTTTATTATCCGTCTTTGTTTAATAACCCAAATAAAAGTGTCAATGATTGCAGTGGATATTGCATGATTGGAATGACGAGGAATGTGTAAAGATATTGAAGAAATGTAAGGAATCACTTGTGAAGAAAGATAAAGAAGGGAAAGTGATCATCATTGACATGGTGTTGGATACTAACAAGGGAGACATTAATTATGAATCACTAGAAACACAATTGTTCTTTGATATGTTGATGATGGTACTACTCACGGGAAAAGAGAGGAACCACAAAGAATGGATTAAGTTGATTTCCTTAGCAGGTTTTAGTGGCTATAAGATAACTCCAATTTTAGGTTTAAGGTCTTTGATTGAAATCTACCCGTAATAAAATTTAGCCAAATGCTAAAATTGTTAAGTTGAATACTATATTTCAAGTTCAAATCCAAAATTTAATTGAATTTCTTTACCGACTATTATCATCTTTAGTTGTGAAGTGAATTTCTACAATTATGTAAGAATAATAATGTATTGATTGGACTCTTTAATTTATTATGTGGGTGTTTTTTGAAATTCAGAATCATTAGAAAAATTGATAATTGTTAGTATTTGTTAATCTTTTCTTTTATATATATGAATGTAAGATGATTTACATACATCATTTTCTTGCCTAAAACTTCCTCTCAGCCCTTCTAACCAATCAATTCTCATTTATTAATTTCCTACAATAATTACCAATTTCAAAAACTTTCTATGAAGATAATTCACCTTCTTCTTTTCAAACTCCAACAAGTAAAATCAATAATTTCAATTTTCAAAAAATACTTCTTTACACAACACTAATTTTATTGTGTACTTCTTCAATGACAAACAGATATAAATTTATATTCCCATCATATTATAGTTTTACAAAAATATTTTAACTTTTTTCTTATTATAATTTTAAATTTTAAATTCAACTTTCAAAATAAATGAAAAAATGTTACATTTTTTAAGAAAAAAAAAAAAAAACCAAAGTGTAAAGACATCACATTGCAAAGACATCACATAGGGAGATGGCACCCCATCACTTATCATTTACAGCACTACAATAAATATTATTAAAAGGTATAGGCCAAAATTCAAGGTTACAATCAAAAGGATCAACATTTGCCTCATTAATAAAATGCAACTCATCTGTTATTGCATCATGCGAGGGATATATCTTTTTTTAATAGTAATTTGTGGTATTACATTCTCCCCACGTTATAAAAATTTTGTCTTCAAAATTTAGTAAGTCTCGGTCTTAAGGAGCGTAATTACAAACACCACACATTAGTCATCAACATTCTTGCATTTTCATTAAAAAAAAAAAAGCATACCATACAAGAAAGGTTTCTAAAACATCGGTTAAGGAAAAACATAGTGTGTATACATATATAAGTGCGCTTAGAAACTTATGAAGTATGCGCTTATGACTAACATGTATAACACAGTAGACAGTGCACCATAATTTAAAATACCTAATAGATCACATAATCACAAATATATTTAAAAGAAAATATCACAGGTGCACATATTTCACTAATAAATTTTCTAAATGAGTTTTTTCAAAATCCCTACTTAAAAGTTGTTCTATTACTGTTGCGCACTTTGATCATATGGCCTCTAGACGACCTTAAGGTTGCACGAGTTCACTCATCAGTATTTGAGGTTTCACCTAAATCTTAAGACTAAAGTCTAAGGCTAAGGATGAAATTTTGTAGGTCACTAATTTTGTGACTAGGTCTACTCAAGTCTCTCCATGGTTACAAACTCTAACACTTACGGGGTCTGTTAGGGTGTCCTAATTTTACGTAATGACCTTTGATAGCGTTTCAGCAAGTGTACTGAATCGTTGCAAGTAATAATTAAAACGGTAGTACCGAGTGTCGAACTCAAGGATTGCGTTTTACTATCGAATTATGTTTAATTACTAAAATTGAACAAAAAGTTATCGAATTGATTGAAATAATATTTGAAACTAACAAGAGTAATGGAATTGAACTTTTATAATAAGAAAAATATCAGGGATGAGTTTCACTTTGAGTCCAACCTTAGTTTCTAATTTGATCCTAGTTACTAAATTCCTTTATTGAATTATTACAGAATTCTCTTTATTATTCTTGGCCTAATGCCTTAGTGACTGAACCTTTAATTCCAAAGTAACCCCTAATTCCTTAGTGAATTTAAGATTAGAATTAAGCTTTACAGTTCTAGAATTCTCTTATTGAACTATTGTCTCTGCAACTAATTCAATTGGTTTCATGACCTGCATCTATCCCTAGATTACAATATCATGAATTTCTCATCTCAAGCATTCGTAAAGTCCACTTTCGTTTCAAAATATGAATCGTAAAACATTTTAAAGTTGATCAAGCAATAAAAATCATTAAGCACAAAGATGAAAAAAATAATTCAATAAACTTATTCATATAACTTGAAATAAAATCAGACAAATAAGAGTTTCATCTTGTTTCACTCATCCCTAACAAATAGGGTTTAGTTACTCATGACAGAGATACAAAAGATAGAGATTAAAGGAGAATTACAAGAAAGATTCATGAATGATTCTTGATAAAACTCCTCCAATGATGTTAGAAACAGTCGTCTTTGAGTTTTTCTGCTAAGACACAAGTCTCCCAACTTCCCAATAGCCAAAAAAATCCCTTGAAAGTGAGAAAACACGTTTTAATAGATTCAGCAGCGTGCCACGCTCCACAGGCGCGGAATTTGCGCTTCAATCACAATTGGACAGAGTCAGGAAGGCCGAAATGCACCCCAAGCGCGGGTTTTGCGCTTCAGGCGCACAACATCTGTTGTCTGACATTGACTGCATTTTTCTCCTCTTTCGAGTCCGAATTTGGTTCCGGTGTCTTCATGAAAGTTGTAGCTATGGATCTTAGCTTTCATTTACACTTGGTTTGACTCCAATTGAACATCTACAACTCTAGATTAAGTTATATTTTGATATTTAACATCACATTTTGAAGAATATGACTTTATATACATTCTACTTAAATTATATTTATAATAATACATTTAAATATGTCAAAAACTAAATAAGGTTAATATGCGTAAATTACTAAAAGTTGAATATATATAACAAAAAAATCAAAATTTAATATAATAATTATAATAGTAAAAAAAAATTATTTATATTTATTTAAATAGGTCGGCCTAGTAGGCCTAAAAGGCTTATTATGTGGGTTGTGGCCTGACCTTTTTAACTAAATAGGCTTTTTTTTTGGAAGTCTTAGCCTTATCTATTTAAAAAAAAGTCTAGCCTGGCCTGGGCCTGACGAAGGCTAGGCCGTAGGCCCCTGTCGATCGGTCTAGCATATTCTCATCCCTACTCCAGATATGGCTGAAATACACCACATATGTCATGTTGATTTCTCACCAAAATACAACACTGCACTAAAACAAAGAAACAACGCAAAACTATGAAAAATCTCTACTTATCAAGGAAATAAGAACATAAACATTTCATTAAATCCAAGAACTAAAATCAACAAATATATCAAATAACTCCTTAAATTAACTAATGATTAAAGATAAATAAGACTAAAAACAATGAAAAATATGCATATGATGAAGAGTTATCAACCTTTAAGCTAAAATTAGGAAGACTAAACATCTTTAGTATTTGTCCACCAACATATTTGTCCATAAACAAGATTACCCACTAACTTAATTTTTTTGTTCCTATAGACCAAATTTTACATAATTACCCCTAATTACTTCTAAAAAAAATTCAGTTCTAGTTTTTTTGAACTAAAAATCAGTTTGCTTCAATTTTTTCGAACTGAAAGTTGGTTCGGTTCTGTTCTAGTTTTTAAAAATCAGTTCGGTTAATAAACTGTTTTTGAAAAAATAGTTTGTTTTTCAATTTTTATAAATCAATCCAGTTCATAAACAGTTCGGTTCAGTTCTGAAGTTTGGTTCAAAGTTTTTGAACACCACTACCTATTACTGTTACATACACAAAAATTCACAAGGTTTAGGTTTAGCCCAGTCCCTCTAACCGACATTGTGATTCACGGACTTCTCACTCCTCCTTTTCTCACGGACTTCTCACTCCTCCTTTTCTCCTAGTTATAAATCACTCCTCCTTTTCTCCTAGTTATAAATTAATGAGTCTGTCTTTCGTGGGAATCGAACCCGGTACCTAGAAGATAAATATCAATGTTCAATCGTTCTCACTACCAATTGAGTTGTGCCTTGTTTGTAATAGTCCGACCCCTCTAGCCGACCTATTATTCCCAGACTTTTAGTTGTAATAAACTTTACTTTAAAAATTTTAAATATTATTTTTAAGTAAGATACTATTAAACATTTCATTTAAATTAGAATGAATCATAATCATCAGAAGAGAATTGTATTAATCTAATTTATATCGTGGCTAATAATTTTTTTTAATGTTTGTTGATTTATTTTTGTTAATCAATTGTCATGAATTTTTTTGGAAAGACATTGGCATGACCATAGTTGTAATAGAACATACATTTAAAAGATGTTTTTTTTTTTTAATATTATACACTAATACATTTTTTTGTGTGGTAGATGGTGGTTAGCAGGGCCATAATGGTGGTAAAGAGGTGGTTGTTGGTGGTCCGAGTGGTGATAGACATTGGTTGGAATGATGATTGACGATGGTTAGAGTAGTGGTCAAAATGATGGCTAGAGTAGTGGTTGTAATTGATGGTCAAAGTGGTGGTAAGAGTATTGATCGGCGACAGTCAGAGTGGTGATCTGCGACGGTTAAAAGGGCTACAATGGTGGTCGGTATTAATCAAAGTGGTAGTTGACGATGGTCAAAGTAATAGAGGACATTGATAAGAGTAATTGTTAACTATAATCAAAGTGGTGGTTGATGGTTACTAGTAGTAACGTGTTAGAGTTAAAACAAAAATAAAAATTATAAAATCTATTTTTATGGTTGAATTTTAAATAAAAAAAATTATTAATGAAATAAATGAAAAACCAACTTTAACTTCATTTTACTTAAATATATTTTATTTTCAAAAAAGATATTTTATTTTCAAAATAAACTTTGAAAAGGAAAACAGAAAACTCATAAGGGTTTCTTATGAATTGGCCCTTAGATAGTGGGTTCAAACTCCAACCCTAGAAAAAAGTAATCATAAATAGTACTCTCTTCATCGATCAATAAGTGACATATTTGTTTAAATATTTTACACATAATAAACAAAGCTATTAATGTCAGTATATAATAGTAATAAGAAATTAAAGATTATACACTAATAACTAATCACAACTTACTAATCACAACTTGTCAATAGATTCAACAATTGTATAATTTTTGTTTTTAATTTGACATGTTCACGAGTGATAATTAATTGTGAGTGTAAAATAACTTTACAGTTATAGGATATATATCTGATCTCTATTAATTAAAAGGTACAAGTATCATTGTCACATGTATTAAGTAAGATTAAAAACTACTTTCTTAGTAAAAAAATCAAAAACAATTTTATATAGAAAAATAATTATGTTTTTCTTATAAAAATGAGCTTCGGTTAACGGATTTTTTATTTATATCCTAGTTTTTTTTATTTAACCAAAATGTCAGAGTCCAGAAAAAATATACAGAAATGTCCTATTTTTTTGTCTCAGTTGCTGATCGCAACCTGGGGATGCGACGCCTTGAAGATTTTTTTTTTATTCCTAATAAAAGGTCGCTTCCTGGGGATGTCACCATGTACTAGTCCCTATTTTTTTTTAATCAATATTATTTATATGGTTAATTATTATTTAATAAATTATAAATAATTAAAATATTTAAAAAATCAAAATACTAATAATAAAATAAAATAAAATACATTATTAAATAATAATAATTTTAATAATATTATTAATTTTAATAATAATAATATTAATAATAATAAAAAGAAAATTATATTAATAAAATAAAATAAAAATACATTAAATTAAAAGAAAAAAAATACATTAATTTTGAGTAGATGTGCGAGCAGCGTTTGGACAATGTTTCCTAGTATGACTAAAGATCCGACATAATCTACATTTTCTTGGGACTCTTTCTGTAGTGTCCATTTCTGTTCTAATGCGTTTGCTTTTTGGGCGACATTTCTTGACTCTTCGCAGTAGTGGATTGTGACACACCTTAACACCTTCATATTCTAGCCAATATCCTTCGTTTGGTATAGGTTTGAACGTTTCGTCGTACACTTTTAGTACCATTTCCACCTTGTACACATCAGGTATAAGGCACCAATAATCATATTTGATTCTAAAACATGTTGCTATCACATGTGAACAAGGCATATGTTTAGCTTGATATTTCCTACAGTCGCACCAATTGTTAAGAAGATTTACACTGAAATGACTAATTGGTCGCCCTTCTCTTAGATTTACCGTCTCGTGGACCATGAAAGTATGGTTGCTCCGATCAAAACTATTGACTCTATGATGATTGGATTTACGTATTTCTGATTTCATAAAATTTATGCGTTGACTTTTTTCATAGTCGTTGACTTTTTTAAAGGCATTGACTTTGTCAGAGTCATTGATTTTTGTCAAAGGCATTGACTTTTCTCAGAGTCAGAAGTAAGAAAGTCAGAGTCAATGTGTAAGTACCATAAGCTAAGCCAGATGTATCAGATTTAGATTGGAGTGTGTCAATACCAGAAGTAGAGTATGATGTTAATGTGTGAATATAAGAGGTAGAGTCAATAATGTGCTTGTGTTGAAAGAGTTTTCAAAAACAGAGGCAATCCTCAAAGTCACCATGAAAAACCATTTTAGAGAGAAGTATGTTGCCTTTAGTGTGAACGCATCAAAGGAAGCACTTTGTTTCGTTTCCTCTTACGTTTGTGTTTTATCCGTTTCCTCTGATTGTTCGATTTTGTGTGTTTCCTCTAATCAGTGTGTTTCCTTTGATTCTTGTTGTTTCCTCTGATCAATGTGTTTCCTTTTATTCTTATTGTATTCTCTGATTATGTTGTAGCCTCTGATTCTGTTGTATCCTCTGATTCTATTGTATCCTCAGATTCGATTGTATCCTCTGATTCTGTTTGTTTCCTCTAATTTTGTTTGTTAGCTCTGATTCAGTTGGTTTCCTCTAATTTTACTTGTTTCCTTTGAATTTATCACTTTATCTGATTTTACTCATTTCCTCTTATTTGTTCCTGGCTCTGGTAATTACCTGGTTGTTTTATTTTTCTGCACACTTGATTTAGAACATTAGTACATTAAATTGTTCTCACAAACTTCCTTTTGTTATCAACAAAACTAGAAAGGAATTTTTCTCCAAAACTATCTTGGTTCTAACATTCTTTATTATCTTATGTGTTTGATTCTTTAGAATCATCCCAAGTAACCATCATGGATTTGTTCTAAAATGGAAATATTTTGGTGCCTTTGTGTTCAAAGGACATTCACTTTTATAATGTCCTAATTTGTTGCACCCATAACATGTGATTTGGCTTTTATCTATTTCAGTTTTAGAGTTTTCCTTTTCCTTGGAAAACTTATTTTGATATGATCTCTTCTTTTTGTCATTCTTTGAATTTTTCTTGTGAGAAGCATTACCTCTTCATCAACTTCTTCTTGGCAAATTTCTCTTTCCTCTAAATCTCTTTTTCCATCCTATTGTGAGGGTGAGCTTTCTTGAAGGTTTTGTGAAGCTTTTAAGGCTATTATTTTACCTTTATTTGCTGGTTTATCTTCTTGAAGCAAAACTTCTTGTGCTCTTAAAGTTCCAATCAGTTCTTCTAATTCGAGTGTCTCAAGATTTTTGGCTTGACTTATGGTTGTGATCATTGGTCTCCATTTGATAAGGAGACATCTCAGAATCTTTCTTACCTTGTCTTAGACTGAGTACACCTTGCCAAGGGAATGCATTTCATTTACTATGGTTGTGAATCTTAAATATATTTCATCAATAGTTTATCCTTCATTCATCTCAAATAGTTCAAACTTTTGTACACTAATGTCAATTCTTGTTTCTTTGATGTGGCTTGTTCATTAACTCTTTCATTTTCCTCCCTGCTCCAGGCACAAGACAAAAATAATTAGAAGTACCTTAACTTTGTCTTCAATTGTCTAGTCTGCTTCTTTCTTTTCAGCAGATGTTGGATCACTTTGATCTACTCTTGGTACAAAGTTTCCATCTGTTATGATATGCCACATTCATGTATCTTGTGATTGAAGGAATAGTTGCATTTTTCCTTTCTAGAAGTAGCAACCTGTACCATCAAAATAAGGTGGTCTATTTGATGATCCTCTTTCAACAATATACTTAGCTTTTGACATTGCTTTTTTCTTCCTGAATCTTTTCCTCTAACACTTGTTAGGTGCTCAACCTTAGAGGCAGATTTTTTATGCCAGTTGAAGCAATATCAAACACAAGGAAGAAGGGTTTGAATTGTGATCCCTTTTTAAAAATCTTAATTCATGTACTTAATTTAAATTAAGTCAAGATCAATCTTGGTTGCAACTGAAAGTATAGAACGTTCTGGATATGTTAGAAGTAAATGAAAACAAATTAGTTCTAGGTGATATGTGATTAGTGAGTGAAAAATAAATAAAGAAAAGGATAAGAAGATCACACAAAGATGTATCCTAAAGGTGGGCTACGATTAGTCCTCACAATCTATGAGATTTTTCACTAGTGTGCTTAGCACCAGAACGTTTTGCTTTCGCACTATCTTTCTTGATCACTCTTGATCAGTTACAACTTTCACATTTCAACCTTGAATGGAATTTTACAGTTACCCGTAGTCTAGAAAGGGTTTTTACAAGCACCTTTTAATAACTAGAAACATTTTTTCAACATACTCAAACTAACTTAAGAGATAGACTTAAGTTACAAATGATGTGAATGATAAAGGTATTTAGGATAGAAAAACTTCTCAACACTTGTTTGAGATTGATTATCAGCAAGAACTCAATAAAATGATCCTTGAATATAATGAGAGAGAGCTGGAGTTTTACTTAAGAGAAGAGCTTTATTGCTTTAGTATAAATGTTTAAGTGTAGATCGATTTCCTTTCAAACTCTTTGCATATGTCTTCTCCTTGATGTTCCTCTAATAGAGAGGTTCAAAGGACTCAATATAGCCGTTACTGAACCTCAGTTAGCTGTTACTTTTGATTGAAATCTATTAAACACCAGTGCTATTGTTCCAAACTATTCTCTTATAAACCCATAAATGAGTGAACGAATGGGCTACGAAATTTCACTCATTTAGCTTAAAAGCATGTAGAGCTTTCTGCAAAAAGGTGTAGCAACAATGAACTTATGTCCTTGTTGTCTTTGCTCACAACTCATTAATCTGAAGGCAATTTTTCTCGTTTGGGCCTTCAATTCGAGTTCTAGGCTTGACCACTGATTTGAGTCCTCTTGATACTCTTTAACTTGTGGTTTGGACTGTGGAAAATGATACGTCTTCACTTTTTCGTTAATATGGAATATCCAGAATGTTCTTATGATCAATCTCTAGTTCATTTTGACATGTAAGATGTGATGTTCTTGATTTCTTTTATAGAGAGACCATTGATTTTTGCATGAATATATTTGATCACCTATCTTTGAATAAATCACTCGAAAACACAAGTTAAATAGCAATATAATCAGAATCATAATTAGTGATTAATTAATTGTTTGTTTATGCTAAAAATATTTGATTTAGGATTTTGCCTCAACAATATGGTTTCAAAGACCACATGAAGATGTACCCAATAAGAAATATTCTCAAAATTTGCAACAATACATGTTGTCAAAATATCCTCATAATTTACAACAATACATGTTGTCCAAATATTTAGCACTACTATTATAAATTAGAGAAAAAGGAATGTACAATGTTAGTTGATATGAACCATTGATCTTATCTTCTAATTTTAGGATTGTCACTTATATCAATCAATAAGTTTATAATCAATGATCGATGTTACTTGTTAGAGTAAAAATTATTTACACTGACAATAAATTATCATTGAACTCTATAAATTATTAGATTACATATTAAAAAAAATATGCATCATCTTTTTTTAAAAAGGATAGATGACGCTAAGGACTAAAAAAAGAAAGTTTAAATTTGTAGAAATGAAATTTATATTATTATTTTTATACCGACAAAAACTATATTTGCCTTACATTATGGGAGTTCGGATCTCCTCCATTTCTCAGCCTCCATTTCTTGTCAAGTTTTCTTTTTGGGTGAGCGACACATGGCAACTAAAATTTCAACGGCTAATATTTAATTAAAAACTGAAAATTAATTTTAATTAATTAAAAAAAATGAAAACACATGAAAACAAAACTCATTTCCAATACTAGCCTTCGCCATCACGCCCCACCTTCTATTTGCTTCTAGTGGTAACGTTCACCTTCTTTTTGCTTCTAGTGCTAAAGTTTTCAAAGCCAATATCGTTGCTACCATGAAAATTGAAAGGAATTTTGATTTAATCAAATTGGTTATATACTGGAATTTCGTCTCCTCGCGTCGCCTCTCTTTCTCTTCGCCGCCTCGTCGTCGCTCCACTGCAACACCGCTGCTCCACTACAACATTGTCACACCACTACATCACCACTGCACTGCTGCAGCACCGACGCTCCACTACAACACTAATACGGGTCTTTGTTCAAATAATCTATTCTCTTTTGCTCTTGCAGGTTCTTGTTGATTTTTCCAAATCTTTTACAACCTGTTTAATAAGTCTTTTTTATTTATATAGTTATTATCCTTTGGTTCTCATTACAACAACATGTTTACATATTTTTCTCTTTTTATTTTGTATTCTTACATCTTGTTATTTGTTATATTTTTGCATAATAATATTATTTTTTAACAAGCATAATAATATTAACATGATATCTCCATTCATCCTCAGATAAAATGAATCCGTTATCAAATCCACTAGTTGATTGTGTAGATAAATTGGTGAACAATATCCATGAAAAAAATGTGCAAGAAAGTAATGTCAATAGTCAACCACACTTGGAAATAAAGTTTGAATCTGAGGCGACGGCTTACGAATTTTATAATGAATACAGTAAAAGAATTGGATTTGGTATTCGTCGAGAATATGCAAATAAAAGTAAAAAAGACGGGATTTTGACTTCAAGAAGATTCACATGCTTCAAAGAGGGTATTTGAGGTATTGACAAGCGAGGTCACCCAGTATGGGAGCATAGAGCAAAAACTAGAACAGGATGTAAAGCGTGTATGGTTATTTCACTTGATTGGAAGATTGGAAAATATAAAGTTGTTAACTTTGTAGCTCAACATAAATACCCTATTCGGCCGCAAGAGTACGTTCATATGATTCGTTTTCATCGACACATATATGAGGCACAAGCATCACAAATTGTATTTGCAGATGAATCTAGATTGAGACCAAAAGATTTTCATGAATATATGTCCGAGCAAGTCGGTGGAATAGAGACTGTTGGTTTTACACGACGAGACCTTAAGAATTATCTTCGAACCAAAAGGAAGCAATCACTAAAGTATGGTGACGTGAACAAGAAAGTGAAAATCCTTCATTCTTTTATGAATGTCAAATGGATGTTGAAGAGCAAATAACAAATATATTTTTGGTAGATGCACACATGATAAATAACTATGGGTACTTTGGAGATATCATCATTTTTGACACCACATACAAGACAAGTAAGGATTATCAACCATTGGGAGTTTTTGTTGGACTTGATAATCACATGAAAACAATCATTTTTGGGGCTGCATTGCTATATGATGAAACAATTCCTTCTTTTCAGTGATTATTTGAAACTTTTCTCAAAACAATGGGTGGAGAAAAGCCAAAAATCATTCTAACATATCAAGATGCTGCAATAGCTTAGGCTATTTCTTTAGCTGTGCTAGAAACATTTCATGGATTGTGCACTTGGCATATAAGACAAAACGCTCTAAGGCATGTATATCATCTATATCAAAAGAGTTCACAATTTTGCTTAGATTTTGAAGCATGCATAGATCTACACGAAAAAGAGGCTGAACTTTTGAATGCATGGAATTCTTTACTTGTTGAGCATAATGTTTCAAAAGATTCGTGGCTACATATGATTTTTCAATTGAAGGAAAAATTGGCATGGGCTTATGTTCGTAGAACATTCACTGCAGGTATGAGATCTACTTGATTAAGTGAGAGCTTTAATGCTAACTTGAAAACTATTTGAAATCAGATTTAAATTTAGTACACTTTTTACACACTTTAAAAGGGTTGTAAATGGAAAACGGAAGAATGAGTCAGAATCTGATTTTGAGTCAAGACATAAACTACCTAGATTGAAAATGAAGAAGGCTTGTATGCTTGTACAAGCCGGAAATGTTTACACTCTAAAACTTTTTGAGGAATTTCAAGAGGAATATGAGGGATATCAAGACACTTGCATAAAGGATTTGAAAGAAGTTTTGTATGTTGTTACAAATTATAACACAAAAAAGAATATAGTAATGGGAAATTCTGTGGATCAAAAAGTTGTTTGTGATTATCTTAAATTTGAGACACATGGCATCTTATGTAATCATGCTTTAAAATTTTTAGATACCATGAATATTAAGTTAATTCTCCAACATTATATATTAAAGCGATTGACAAGAGATGTAAGGTTGGGAAGTAATCAAGATTGGAAAGTGAAACATGTTGAATTGGACATAAAAGCCCATTTCATGAAGCGATACAATGAATTATGTCCTTGAATGATTAAATTGAACAACAGAGCTTCAGAATCTCATGAAACTTACACAATTTTGTCCAAAGTTTATGAAGAGTCCAACAAAATAATTGATGGTATGTTGGCCAAAAATTATGTGAATGAGGAATCAAGTAGAATGGTTCAAGTATCCATATCAACTACAAATGATGAGATTGTTCATATCAGAATAAAAAACGAACTAAGTCTTGGGTTGAGAAATTAGCTAGGAAGAGAAATAGATACTCACAAAAAAATCGCAAGAAATTTAGTGCAATTGTTACCGGTAAGTTTTTCATCAATGTATGCAATTTTTTTAACTATATTCTATATTTAATTTTTCTTATAATGTGCAACAACCATTAGATAGGAGCCAAATTTTAAGTGAAGTTGAGACTAGAATTCAACATCAACTACAACTCAAATGACACAATCAAGCCAAGTTGATAATGGAATTCAACATAAGCTACAACTCAAATGACACAATTAAGTCAAGTTGACACATTAAGACTTCACAACTTCTTTTAAACAATTTTTACGAGACTTATGTTAGGAGGTATATTCTTTACATTAAAAATGTGATAAATTTTTTGTGTGCATCTTTTTGGTTTATGTTTACTGGTTTAATCATTTTCTATGTTTTGATTATTTTGCAACTTTGCATCGATAGTTTTGACGCTACTTTTATGTTATTGATTATTGCCAAAAAGTGGGGGCCACAATATTAGCTTACTTATTCAATGATAATTCAGTCAACAAAGTTTATTTTATTAAAATGATTCAATAAAAAGGTTGTTAAGTTATGCAGTTTAATCACTTAGTATTAATTGGTACAATCATTTGTGTTATGCAGTACAAAACTCGGAAATCTCATAATTAAAAGGTATTAATTTCAAATTTCAATTACAATTATTAGAATAAATTGTGCAATACAAAAGCCAAGTTACATGATGATATGTGAGAATACAAGTGTAATTAGAATGAACCTAATAATTCATATCAAAATGCCTTTTAATTTGGTTGAATCTATTCCACATAACCAATTTGATTAAACTAAAAGAAACTCATAAACTCATAGTGCAGAACCAATTCCACATAACTAAATTGGTTGAATCAAAATGCTATTCAAATTGATTGAAACAACGAACATGTACAAAAGAAAAACGATAAAATAAAAAGAAAAAAATATATGACTGTATTAAGAACTAGAGGAGAATAACAATATAAAAAAAACATAATAAAAAGGTCGTAAAACATTTGACAAAATCAACTAGAACCTGTAAGAACAAAACAGAAGAGACTACCTAATCAAAGTTCTAAAACAGTATAACCGGAACGGCGGTGCTGCAGTGTTGCAATGGAGCAGCAATGCGACAGTGCTGCAGTGAAGCGGCGGCGACGCGACAAAGAGATAGAAAGACGTTGCGAGTGGACGAAATTAGAGTACAAAACCAATTTGATAAATTCCAATACAAAAACCAATTTGATTGAATCAAAATTCCTTTTGCTCCCATTTTGTGTACAGATCAGCTACCGTGTAGAAAATCAACCAAAATGCTTCGAAGCTTATGAAGCTTGCTGGAAAAAAACCTTATGATGCAAATCTCCATTCTACTATTAGAAAACTCTACAGCTTCTAAAGTAATGCTAATTTGCATTTTAACCCATAAGAGGACTATCCTTTCAATTGCATATGAGACAATCGCTTAATTGTAATTCACCTGACTTAATTGCTTGAATATATCCTTTCAATTTTCCCATATCTTGCGTTGACGAAATTGATTTGGCTTTGAAAATGTTACCACTAGCAGCAAAAAGGTTCGGCATGGCGGCGAAGACGAGACAACGACAATGAGGCGCTACACCGAAGCGGCGCTGCCGCGAGTAGAGAAGGATGAAGTATCGAAGAGAAAGACGAGTATCGAAAAGGGATTTTGTTTAAATATGTTTTCATATTTTTTTAATTAAATAAAATTGATTTTCAGTTTTTAATTAAATCTTAGCCGTTGAAATTTAGATACACATGTCGCTGGTTCAAAAAGAAAATTTGACAAGAAATGGAGGTTCAAAAATGGAGGGAGGAGATCGGATTCATAATATGGAGACTAACAACATTATTAATCCATATATTTTTTTTCACTTTTTTGTATATCATGGGTACATCATTTCCTTTTTATTAATTTCAGCCATACGATATGGCGCGAAAGCCATCTTTTACGAATTTGCATGAGCGCGCTTGCAAACCACGGATAGTTTGCTTCCCTCACAATGTTTAAAACGTATACTACATGGTTAAATTCTTTTTTAAGAGTAATTTAAAGTAACTCAATAAGGATAAATATTTAATTTGTAAATTATAGGTTCGATTTTTATTAATATAATTGAAGGGAGACAAATATAAATTATTTTTTTAAAGGTCAATGTGTTTAAGATTCTTTTTATCCTACATCTAAAAAGTTTTTATAAAAATAGAATATATTTTTTCAATAGTATATATATATGTATGGTATAAATAATGTTTTAATTCCTATAATTTTTAAAAATAAAATACCATAAAAAAACTCAATATGTATGTTAATATTACATTTTTAATCCTTAAAAATTTATTCTACTTGTAGTTGTAAACAAAACATATTTACTCATCTTTCAACTTTTGAATTTTTTAACGATTTGTTTCATGTCTCGAGCATTATATGAACATAAAAATTGAATTTAATTTCAATTCCATAAACTCTAGATAAAAATAACAAAAATATGCACATAAAAATCGAATTTTGAGATATTTTTTGTACAATTTTTTAATAATTTTGTAAACATGCCTCAAAACAACTATTAAAAAAGTGTATGTTAATGGAAACTAAAATTGTTAGTGAAATAATTTCGTAGAGACTAAAAAATAGATTTTTTTAATGGAGACTAAAAACGAAAAATTTAAAATTTTATAAATATTAAATTTTTTTTAACCCTATAAAATATCTCATAATTTAATTTAGCCTTTATAAAAAAGTTCTTAAGTTCGATCTTTGAAATTTTTGTTGAACTCTTAATTATTTAATCGGTAGAGATAAGAAAATACATTTACTTCTAAATAAAAATAGATT
>JBBPBQ010000004.1:41682306-41726766 GCA_037974755.1 Cicer yamashitae
TTGACATTTGTGACTTAAATAAATTTATAATTTATTTTATTTATATTTTTTAATATTAAAAAAAATAAATTAAATATTAAATATTTAATTTATAAATAAAATTAATTTATTTTAAAAAATTTAATACATAAATAATATAAATATTAATTAATATTAAAAATGTAACAACTTTAAATATTTAATATAAAATAAATACAATTTTAAATATTTTAAAATTTTAAATTCTTCAAAAAAATTTAAATAAATTTAAATTTAAATATTTTAATATACAAATAAAATTCATAACAAAAATTAAGTGCCACATTATCAAAAATGGTGGGGACATAAAAAAACATAAGAATTAGTTAATGGAAGACCGAAAAACCAATTTTAAAAATAAGGAGATTAAGAGTTCATTTTTGACAAAATAGAGAGACTAAAAATACATTTAAGCTTAAAAAATAAAATACCATACAAATAAGAATAATCAATTTGTATGTTAATATATTAGGATCATGGCTTAAAGCCCTAAACAAAGAATAAGGATGGGCTAACGAAGGTCGGTAAGAAGTTAGTCCACCTCCCACAAGGTCGTGGGTTAAATTGTTGCCACTGGCGTGAAGACTTGATCTTTGGTGGGTAATCTATAAGTACCTTTGTCAATGTTCTTTGAGTCTTGAGACTTATAATTAAGTACTTCTATCAACACTCATTGAACCTTGAGACCTTTCCTGACTCTGATGAATCTCATAACTAACTCATCTAACCTTTTTTAAATAAAAAAAGAATAGAATCAAGATAACTAATAGACGTTTTTAAAGAGAGAAATTGATAGCGAGTAATATGTCACCTAATTCTTCGAAGTCGAACAAAAATTCCTTTGCACACTTTCGCATTTTTCTATCAAAATATATGCGTAATTGAACACATTTGTAAATGTTTTATTTTTGTTATGTCCAACATCTTTCTTATATCACTCACATTCCTTAACATGTTTTATTCTAGTTCAACATCTTCCCTTGTGAAAATCTTGTTATAGATATTGTTAGATATTTTTAAAGTCCACAATTTATCATATAAGAATCTAAATGATTTCAAGTTTAAGTTACTCAACAAAATTAACGTTCTAATGATAAAGAGATGTGAAAATAATAATTTGATAATTAATTAATTGATAATTACTCAACAAATTCATTTACTCACATAATTTGATATGACAAATATATCAAGAGATGTGGTATAAATTTGCTGTTTGTATACAAAGCCATGCAAATTACTCAACGTAGCCACCAATCATCACGATCTCTATCTGTACGGATGGCACAAAAATTAAATGATAGAACTTCAGCTCCAAGCTCAGTGGTGGCCCTTCTTGGTCTCAGTGATTCTCTGCAAAGAGGACAAGTGTCTTTCTTGAAACTAATCCATTTATCCAAACAATTTATGTGATACATATGTTCACATCTCAATACTCTAATCTCATCTCTTTCTTTTATTTTGCTGAGACACACTGCACAATCTACATCTTCCTTTGAACCAGGGGTTGGGTCATAATTGCATATATTGTAATAATCTTCTCCGATTATTGGAAAATGAGAATTATGGAAGGGATAATATACAAGGGTATCTAACACCCATTTTAGATTAGTGTAAACTAGAGATAAGTACTTCATGATCATCATGCTGAAGGTTTGGGATAGAGAATTAGGAATCTTGCCTTGTACTCTGGTTTTGCAATTAGAAGAAAGTGCGAACTTTTGGTGATATGTTTAAGGTAGAGGGTGTCTTGGAGTTATATATATATATGGCGACGAATTATTAATTATTATGAAAATTCGAAATAGAAAATTCAAAGGTCAACTTGTGACAACTTATTTAAAATATAAAAACATCTCCTTAATTTTATATTTCTTTGTATCGATATGCTTAAAAAGCTTTTAACATTAAAAATTAGATTTGTATTTTTATTATTTTATTATAGGCAAATTTTAGAAAATTAGTAGTATGCAATTAAAATTATAGAAAATATAATAAAGTTTCAAAATTAAAATTTAACAACAAATTAATACCATGTGATCTCTTTTGTAAAAAACCGATGTGCGAAGATTCATATTAGTTTATGGGAAAACTGTAAGGCTCTCAATTTAGTGTTTTAGAAAACTAAAAGAATTTTTATTTATTGTGAAAAATAAATATGGACAATTTATTCTCTATTTGAACCACTTTTAGAAATGGACGGTTAAATCCCTAACATTAATATTTAACTTGAGACAGTTAAATTCTTAATAATAATAAAAAAATAATAATTTGATCCTTACTATCAAGGATTCTAAATCCAATACACCATTTATTTGATTAAAAAACATATATTATTTAACAATCATAGTATGTAGGTCATCTAAGAATGAATTTACTCATCATGAAACATAATCTGGACACCCAAATGTATGAGCCAAAAACATTTAAGAGAACTAAATAATTAAACTAAAATTACGTATATGAGTTAATTAAGATCATTAATTTAACAAATGTATTTATTAATAGGAATTATTATAGATTAAATCATTTAGGTTTCATAAAATAAACTATTTAGAATGTTTATGTTGTATAGACCAAAATATCCTTTTTAATTATTGTCGTACATCTAACTCATTTTCTAAAATTAATTTTAAAGTTGATGCGTGTTGTTTTGTCATGGTTGGAAACAGTGTCCCTATTTTATAATATGTTGATTGGACCAAATCAGTGATGGGAAGTAAGAATAGTATCCCTGTTTTATAATATCTTTTATAATATATTGATTGGACAAAATCAGTGATGGTTGGAATAAGTGTCCCTGTTTTAAAATAAATCAATTGGAAATAAGAATTTAAGTGAATTAAATGTATTTTTTTTCTTCTTTTAATTTAATGTATTTTTATTTTATTTTATTAATATAATTTTCTTTTTATTATTATTAATATTATTATTATTAATATTATTATTAATATTATTATTATTATTATTAAAATTGTTATTATTATTATTTAATAATTTATTTTATTTTATTATTAGTATTTTGCTTTTAAATATTTTAATTATTTATAATTTATTAAATAATAATTAACCGCATAATTAATATTGATTAAAGAAAAAGGAGCTAGTACATGGTCGCACCCGCAGATGCTTCTATTAGGAATAAAAAAAAAATTCACGGTGTCGCATCTCCAGATTGCGATCAGCAACTGAGACAAAAAAGTAGGATATTCTTCTATATTTTGTTGAGTGGCATTTTGGTCAAATAAAGAAAAAATATAAATTAAAAAAATCCTCGGTTAACACCGTAAATGAACTTAATAATCATTCTTCCATTATCAAATAACAATATATTTATTATAATGTCGTATCAATCACAATTAAAAATTGGTTCATATCTTTGTCAAAACAAAAAATTTCTTATCAAACCAAAAATGATTTGGATAATACTATACACATCAACTTTCCACTATCCCCAACTATTTGGCCCAGGTCCCTTTCTTTACCCAAAAAAAACTCAAATGTTATTTGAATAGTGATCGGATATTTATTGAAGGTGCCTAATTTCTTTTTTTCCAGAAGTTGTTATAGTTTGTTCGATTGTCAGAATAAGAAACAGAAATATAATATAATATAATATAAATAGTTCACGACCTGTATCGTATACATTCTCTTTAACTAAATTTTTTATTTTAAATATAAGTTGAGTTATAAATCAATAAAATTTAATTAAAAAATAATTTACTCAATCACTTTTATATAATAAAATTAAAATCTAATAAAATATAACTATAAATAAAAAAAACTATAAAATTTGATGTTTTAAAAAATAAAATTTAAAATTTGTATAGTTTTATTATAATAGTAGTTTTGTTATTTTATATAATTTAATAAATTAAATATCTATTTAAATAGTAAATAAATTTATATACAATTGGAATGTCTCGGGGTTTGAACCTAGAACATAATATTCAGTGTAACAATATCGATATTTGTCAGTTGAACTAGGTCTTAAAATATTTTAAAAATATATTATTTCAAAATTATTTAGTTAGTTAAATTGGTTAGTTATCTAAACTAGTTGGTTAGTTATTTTACACTAATTAGTTGATTATCTAAGTGACTATATAATTCTATCTAACCATTGACGTAATTCATTCACTCTATTAACTTTTCTTTATTTATCTTTTATGAATAGTTTAAATCAAAAATCGTAATTTAAAGCAATCATTTTTCTTCTTCTGCCATTCCTACTATCCTCAATCTGAAACCATATAAGAACTTATCCAAATTTCAGTTATAATATTGATGTTAGGTTTAATTATAGTTTTTATCTCGTTTTTTTTATCAATTCATGAAATTGATTTTTTCTATTTTAAAATTTGACAATTTTGATTCTCTCAGAACTAAAAAATGATGATGTGACATATTATAAATGATGTGATATATGATATAGAAATATCAAGATGCATTAATTATTCATGTGTCATTAATTAAATTACATAAACGAATAATTTTCAAAGTTGGAATTGAAATTTTTAAAGAGTTTTATTTTAATTTCATGAGTGTTAATCATTTTACATCATCATATCATATCTCACGTCATTAAAATATGTCATATCGCTATTTTTTAGTTAAAAAATAATAATGACAGACCAAAATTGTTGGATTATGAAATAAGAGGATTAATTTTGTGAATTGATACAAATAAAGGAAGTAAAACTGCAATTAAATTGAAAAAAAATTGTGTTCTTAAGAGTAAATTTGTACATAAAATTGTCCGACTAAAATTTGTTATTACTTTTGGATTCTCTTTATATTATCCTATAGATTATCTATTTGATAGTGGTAAAAAAATCCCGAGTTTGAACTTTTGTTAGTAAATGTGTTTCAATTTTTCAAATAATGAAAAATAATTGGTAAACTGTGACGACGATAGAGGGAGGCGAATTTGTCGTAAATTGACATTGCGCTACATAGCACCACGTTTTCAATCCAACTTGCAAACTCGCCATGGACTCGTAAGTTTGTCCAATTCTACATGCGTCATTGCGGGGTCTATCAAGGAAAGCCATTAAGTGTGCAAATCAACTAGTTTTGGGAAGGTAGATAGCTCGGAGTCTACAAGTTGACTCGTGAGTTTAACAATCATGCTTTTGATATATTTTTTTTTTGTGTACACCTTTTAGGCAACTAAATTGATTAGTGTTTGGAATTTGGTAATGTAGAGTGTGTTTGGATGGATTGATTCAAAATTCTAGGTAATTTAAAATTTCTAAGCAATTCAAATGCTTCAATTGTATTTCTTTCATTTATAAATTTTGTTATTTGAATAAAGGAATTATTGAATTAAAATTGGATAATTTTTATAAATTTCAAAAGTTTTGCAGTGAAAATGATCAAAATAAAACATTTGGGATAAAAATGAAGTATTTGAAAAATTGAGGGATTATTTTGAAAAAAGTTAGATACCAATTTGCAAAATTTGAAAAAAAATTAGGAACCAACTTACAAAAAATTGAAAAGTTATAAAGACTAATATGCAAATTTTAAAATATATGAGGTCAAAATTGTAAATTTGAAAAAATTATAGAAATATCATATATATATATATATATATATATATATATATTATATATATATAAATCTAGTGAAGTGTTATAGCTAAGAAGTGAGGAAGAATAGGTCAATAATTTGATAATTCATATATATGTATATATATGGTTGTAATTTATCTTATACATTTTGTAAGCATACCTAAATGTGTGCACATCTTGATATTGCTTATATAATTATGCTACTAAAAAAATTTCACTTAACCAAAAATCTTCATTTAACCTCCAAATTTAACATTGGTCCCTAACTCTAAGAGTAATGTGTTGGTTTAGCTTCGGTTTTCCCACACTACATCACTATTTTAATTTAAAAATATTAGTGTCAACTTAACCAACACTATAATTAAAAAAAAAAAAAAAAAATCAGACACACTACCTTTTCTGTAATTATTTTCGTAATTTTTTTATTTCTTATTTTTGGTATCTGTAGAGTCGGTAATTCCGACTCTAATATTTTTATTTGTAAAAACCATATTTAAATCCATTCAACCATCGTGACTCCCTCAGTCTCTATTATTCACCGGCTCACCGCAACTCCATCACCACCGTGACTTCCAACCACTGACGGCAGCCTCGCAGGCGCCGCCACCCAGTCTCCTCATGTCTACCGCTCCAATCTCTTTCCCCCCCACAACCGCACCGTCAATATTCACAATCTATTTCCTTGTTTTCATTGTGACGCCAACGCAAACCACAATTCTCCTCAATAGTTCAATGTCCTCTATTCTGCCACTATACTTCTCCTGAATCTTGGTTAGTTGTCTATTTTCTCTGTTGTGGGACTTTTGTTAAAGGGATTTTAGGATTTTAGTTTTTTTTTTTTATTCTTCTTCATATTTCATCTACTCAGTGTACATAAAAGTAGATTTGATAACATTTGATATGTTTTAAAATTATAATTTATCTCTATATACAGATTAATAAATAAAAATTTAAAATATGAGATTTAAATAAAAGAAAAAAGAGAATTTTTTATACAAAATATGTTCAATATAATTTCGTTTTTGCAAATTAAAAAAAATAAATAAAATCGCCATCATTTCACTATATATTGTACATTTGGTGGCAATTGCATATGTGTAAATCCACTAACAAACGTAGGCGATGCAGAACATCTCTAAAAGGGGAGTTATTTTGGTTGGTTCAGTTAATTTTTGTGAATCCACTTTTTCCAATTGATCTCAAGCAAGAAAAATTTGTTTTAATCATTAAGATCTCCTGAAATTTGTATTGCCTCTTGAAGTTTCATATCTTAAAGCTTTGTTCCGGTAAAAATTAAATAATAGTTTATAATTATAGTTGATACTTTTAAATTAATTAAAATGTTTAGTAGAATTAACGGTTCAATTAATTTTAATTTTATATCAATAAATATTTAGAATATCTTTAAATTTGTAATTGTTTTCTTTTATTAATTTAGAATTTATTAATAAGATATAATTTTTTTATCTATTTAGTTAGTTTATTTATTTTAAATTAAAATAAATATTTTGTTTTAAATTATTTCCTTTAAAATATTAATTCTTTTAAAATTGAAATTTATTTATAAATAATTTAAAATTATGATAAATAAATCATTTATTAATCTGATATATTTTTTAATTTTTTAGCTAGTTTGTTTATTTTAAATTATAATAAAGAAATTATTGAATTAAAATTTAAAAAATATTTATATTATTTTCTAGTTTATTTATTTTAAATTATAATAAATAATTTATAAAGAATAAAAAAGAATTTTAGTTACTATTGAATATGCAGTCATGTGTTAAATTATAATTGCAGATCATAAAAAAATAGCAACCAAGGAAATTACACCTAGAATAGTATTGTCCAAAACATAATTGCGTTCTAGATTATAGACCAGCTAGCCTTATAAATAGAGAGCCCAAATCTGGAAGTTTCATCCATACTTAAAATCTTCCTAACAGAATGGAATCACATCATGCTTCTAATTTGCTCAAAGCACAAAGCCACGTATGGAATCATATTTTCAATTTCATAAATTCCATGTCACTAAAATGTGTAGTTGATTTAGGTATACCTGATATCATACACAACTATGGAAAACCAATGTTACTCTCAAAACTCATTTCTTCACTTTTAATCCACCCTTCAAAACTACCCTGCATCTATCGCTTGATGCGAACTATGACTCATTCTGGTTTTTTCTCTCAACAAAATGTTACAGAGAATGAGTTAGAAACTGAGTATATGTTAACTGATGCATCTTTATTACTACTTACGGATAATCCAATGAGTGTGACACCATTCGTGCATGCGATACTTGATCCTGTTTTGACAAATCCGTGGCATCAATTGTCTACTTGGTTAACAAATGACGATCCTACTGCATTTGAAACGACGCATGAGATGTTGTTTTGGGATTATGCAGCGCACAATCCGAAATTTAACAACTTGTTCAATGATGCAATGGCGAGTGATGCTCGATTGGTGAGTAGTGTTGTGATTGAGAAGTGCAAGGAAGTGTTCAATGGATTGGAGTCATTGGTTGATGTTGGAGGAGGTACAGGGACCATGGCAAAGGCTTTTGCAAAATCATTCCCACAATTGGAGTGCACTGTATTTGATCTACCACATGTTGTTGAGGGTTTGCAAGGAACTGAGAATCTAAAATATGTTGGTGGGGACATGTTTAAAGAAATTCCCTCTGCAGATGCCATTTTATTGAAGGTAGAATGTTACAACTACCTCAATCTCAAACAAAATATTATGACACACCTTATTATTATTTATTGCATGTCTATATTATGAAACCCACCATTTGACGAATAACTACTATCCTATCATATCTATAAGGTATAAAATTTATATTAATATAAAATTATTTTATGTATAATTTATATATAAATATTGAATTTTATCAATACAACTGTTAATTACTATCACACTATATTAATGGTATAACACACAAAATATCATATCAATTCAAAACTCATATTTATAAAATTTGACAGTTGAATTTTATTTATTTTTAAAAGGTTATTAGACGTTCATTTGAAGTTATTTAATGAAGCATCAATAATTTAAAAAATTTATGATAATTTGTAGATTAAATTTATTAAATAAGAATTTTTTATTTGACGGTTGAATTAATGAATTTCATTGTTTATAATCTATTATTAGGTAGAGTGACTCAACTATAAGAAATACTCCATTTAATAATGATATTACAAACATTGACTTTCATCTATTTAACTGTTAATTATTAATATAATTTTCTTCTGGCTCTCTCTTCTTCTTACTTTATTTTTGTTTTCCTGTCTTTCTTTAAAAATCCAAATAAAAGTGATAATGATCAAATATAATTTTCTTCTTATTTTCTCTTCTTTTCACTTCTTTTTTTATTATCTGTCTTTGTTTAATAACCCAAATAAAAGTGTCAATGAAATTGTAGTGGATATTGCATGAC
Organism: Cicer yamashitae; assembly: GCA_037974755.1. Lineage (NCBI taxonomy): Eukaryota > Viridiplantae > Streptophyta > Magnoliopsida > Fabales > Fabaceae > Cicer > Cicer yamashitae. The sequence goes on from JBBPBQ010000004.1 coordinate 41,691,346, forward strand.
TGGAATGACGAGGAATGTGTGAAGATATTGAAGAAATGTAAGGAATCACTTGTGAAAAAAGGTAAAGAAGGAAAAGTGATAATCATTGACATGGTGTTGGATACTAAGAAGGGAGACATTAATTATGAATCACTAGAATCACAATTGTGCTTTGATATGTTGATGATGGTACTATTCACAGGAAAAGAGAGGAACCACAAAGAATGGATTAAGTTGATTTCCTTAGCAGGTTTTAGTGACTATAAGATAACTCCAATTTTAGGTTTAAGGTCTTTGATTGAAATCTACCCATAATAAAATTTAGCCAAATGCTAAAATTGTTAAGTTGAATACTATATTTTAAGTTCAAATCCAAAATTTTATACGAATTTCTTTACCGATTATTATCATCATCTTTAGTTATGAAGTGAATTTCTACAATTATGTAAGAATAATAATGTATTGATTGAACTCTTTAATTTATTATGTGGGGGTTTTTTTGAAATTAAGAATCATTAGAAAAATTGTGTAATTGTTAGTATTTGTTAATCTTTTCTTTTATATATGAAAGTAAGATGATTTACATACATCATTTTCTTGCCTAAAACTTCTTCTCAGCCCTTCTAACCAATCAATTCTCATTTATTAATTTCCTACAATAATTACCAATTTCAAAAACTTTCTATGAAGATAATTCACCTTCTTCTTTTCAAACTCCAACAAGTAAAATCAATAATTTCAATTTTCAAAAAATACTTCTTTACGCAACACTAATTTTATTATGTACTTCTTCAATGAACGGATATAAATTTATATTCCCATCATATTATATTTTTACAAAAATATTTTAACTTTTTTCTTATTATAATTTTAAAATTTAAATTCAACTTTCAAAATAAATGAAAAAGTGTTACATTTTTTTAAGAAAAAAAAAAAAAACAAACCAAAGTGTAAAGACATCACAAAGGGAGATGGTACTCCATCACTTATCATTTACAGCACTACAATAAATATTATTAAATAAACAATGTCAAAAATATTTGGAGGTACTAGGTCAAAATTCAAGGCTACAATCAAAAGGATCAACAACATTTGCCTCGTTAATAAAATGTAACTCATCTTTTATAATTTGCACTGTGCATCATGTGAGGGATATATCTTTTTTTTAATAGTAATTTGTGGTGTTACATTCTCTCCACGTTATAAAAATTTTGTCCTCAAATTTTAGTAAGTCTCGGTCTTAAGGATCGTAATTACAAACACCACACATTATTCATCAATATTCTTGCATTCTCATTCAAAAAAAAGCATACCATACAAGAAAGGTTTCTAAAACATCGGTTTTGTCTAATCAACAAGGAAAAAAATAGTGTGTATACATATATAAATGCGCTTAGAAACCTATGAAGTATGCGCTTATGACTAACATTTATAACACAGTATATAGCGCACCATAATTTAAAATACCTAATAGATCACATAAGCACAAATGTATTTAAAAGAAAAGATCACAGGTGCACATATTTCTCTAATAAGTTTTCTAAGTGAGTTTTTTTTCAAAATCCCTACTTAAAAGTTGTTCTATTACTGTTGCGCACTTTGATCATATGGCCTTTAGACGACCTTAAGGTTGCACGAGTTCACTCATTAGTGTTTGAAGTTTCACCTAAATCTTAAGACTAAAGTCTAAGGGTAAGGATGAAATTTGTAGGTCACTAATTTTGTGACTAGGTCTACTCAAGTCCCTCCACGGTTACAAACTAACACTTACTTTGATTTCACTACTCGATTACTACATATGACGGGGTCTGTTAGGGTGTCCTAATTTTACATAATGACCTTTAAGCTAAAATTTTGAAGACTAAATATCTTTAATATTTGCCCACCAACAGATTTGTCCACAAACAAGATTACCCACTAATATAAAGGTAAAGTTTTGAGGAAAGACCTACTTTGGTAGGCTTGCATCATAAGTTTCTAATCTCACATTTCGTGGCATTTCATAGAATGAACGGAATGTGTTATAATTAAGTCCTTACTTCTACGACTTCCTATTACTAGGGGTGAGCAAAGTTCAGTTTTGAATTAGAACTGTTTGAAAACTAAACCGAGCCGATTTTCAGTTCAAAAAACCGAACCAAACTATTCTATAAATCAATGAACCGATTTATTACTCTGAACCGAACTGGTTTTAACTTAGTTTTTTTTGTTCCTATAGGCCAAATTTTACATAATTACCCCTAATTATTTCTAAAAAAATAAATTCGGTTCTAGTTTTTTTGAACTAAAAACTGGTTCGATTCGTTTCTAGTTTTAAAAATTCAGTTTGGTTAATAAACTGTTTTTGCAAAAACAGTTTGGTTCTCAATTTTTATAAATCAGTTCAGTTCAAAAATAGTTTGGTTCAGTTATGCAGTTTGGTTCAATTTTTGGTTTTTTTAACACCCCTACCTATTACCCATATATACACAACAACTCACAAGGTTTAGACGGTTGGTGTAACAATTAAGTTGCGTCTTGTTTATAACAGTTCGACCGCTTTGACCGACACTGTTATTCACAGACCTTTAGTTGCAATAAACTTTAACTTTAGTTTAAAAAATTTAAATATTATTTTTAAGTAAAATACTATTAAAAATTTCATTTAAATTAGAATGAATCTTAATCATCATAAGACAATTGTATTAATCTAATTTATATTGTGGTTAATAATTTTTTTAATGTTTGTTGAATTATTTTTCTTAATCAATTGTCATGACTTTTTTTTAGAAAGACGTTGGCATGACCTTAACTGTAATAGAACATACATTTAAAAGATGTTTCTTTTTAATATTATACACTCATTCATTTTTTTTTTTTGTGGTAGATGGTGGTTAGCAGGGCTACAATGGTGGTCGTTAGTGGTCCGAGTGGTTGTTGGCATTGGTTAGAGTGATTGTCAAATTGATGGCTAGAGTAGTGATTGGTGGTTGTCATTGATGGTTAGAGTGGTGATAAGAGTATTGGTCGGCGACGGTCAGAGTGGTGATCCACGACAGTTAGAGAGGTTATAATGGTATAAATCAAAGTGGCAGTTGACGTGGTCAGAGTAGTGGAGACTCAGAGCAGTTGTTAACTATGGCTAAAATGGTGGTTGATGGTCACTAGTGGTAACGTGTTAGCAGTGGCGGATCTTGAACTGAAATACTGGGGTGATCGAAATTTTAAAATTTTAATAGATAAATAAAAAGTATAATATTGTATTGCATATAAGAATTTTAAGTTGTAAATTTACAAAAATATATTGGAGAGATAGTAGATCAAATTTTGGTTTACATTTTTAATAATTAAAAATTAGATAGAATTTAGGTTGGAAAATTTATTTTATTTTATAATTATAGTAGTTGTTTTTGTAATTTTTTTTATAAATTATTCCCTCCGGTTTTTTTATAATAGACATCTGGATTATAATTTGGTTTACAAAAATTTATGCATTTGGTCCAGTCTCAGATTTTGGAGACCCTGTTCTAATCTTAAAAATTGAGCCTATTAAAAAAAATACAATTTTAATAATTAAAAAAAAATGGTAAAGTAAATTTTAGTCCATATACACATACTAATCTACATCATACAATTATGATACAATCTACGTGATGCATGTCATTTGATTAGGTTAATTCGTGCAACAAGAAAATATGCACAGATAACATGTCACCTTCACATATTAGACTCAAATATACATCTAGACAACGATAATCAAGAACCACAATTCAATTCATAAAAACAATTCTACTCATAAAATACATTGATTATTGATCCCAAAATATCTATATTAATTAGCATATTTATTAACCTATGTCATGTCTAATCGAAATTCATCATCGATTAGCATGTATTAAACCACAATTATCTTATAGACTTATATAATTTAGTTTTCACAACTTTGTCACAATTAATAATTATTCATTTTTCAATTTTTTAACATAAAATATTTTTTTTTATAAAATTTAACTACTTTCATACATTCAATCAAATTCATATGTAAAAGTTTCCTCTAAATTATATGTCAGATCACAATTCTACATTTGAATTAGAAGAGTAACTTTAGAATTTTGGTACAAAAGTACAAATATAAAATTTTGGATCATCTTGTATTGCAAATAATTAAAGTCCGGTCCTGATTTGGTTCATAAATTATATCAAATAGATCAATTTTTATTGATAAAATTATAACTCAAATGTCTCTTATAAATAAGGTGAGAGTAGTAGTATTTTTTAAAAATTATTGGAAACTTTATTTTTTTTAAAAATTATTGGAAACTTTATTTTTTAAAAATTATTGGAAATTTTGGAAGGACAAATAAAATATCTCACATAAATAAAAAAAAATAGTAGTATTTTTAAAAAAATTATTCAAAATTTTGATGGTCACCCTATATATTCTCCGCCACTGCTTGTTAGAGTTAAAATAAAAATAAAAATTATAAAATTTATTTTTATAATTCAATTTTTGAAGAAAAAAAATTATTAATAAAATAATTGAGAAACCAACTTAACTTCATTTTACTTGAATACATTTTATTTTCAAAAATCATATTTTATTTTCAAAATAAACTTTGAAAACAAAAGCAAAAAAACTCATAAAAACCCTTTTCAGTTGGCCCTTAGATAGTGGGTTCAAACTCCAACCTAGAAAAAAGTAATCATCATAAGCTCTTCATGATATTTGTTTAAATATTTTACACACATTAAACAAAGGTATTAATGTCAGTATATAATAGTAATAAGAAATTAAAGTTTATACACCAACAACTAACCACAACTTGTCAATATATCCAACAATTGTATAATTTTTATTTTCAATTTTTTATTTGATATAATCACAAGTGATAATTAATTGAGTAGTGATAGGATGTACTTTTGATCTCTATTAATTAAAAGGTACAAGTATCGTTATCACACATATTAAGTAAGATTAAAAACTATTTTCTTAGTAAAAAAATCAAAAACAATTTTATATAAAAAAACTATGTTTTTCTTATAAAAATAACCTTCGGTTTACATCGTAAATGAACTTAATAATCATTCTTCTATTATCAAATAATAATATATTTATTATAATATCATATCAATCACAATTAAAAATGCTCATATCTTTGTCAAAACAAAAATGTTCTTATCACACCAAAAATGATTTGGATAATACTATACACATCCACTTTCCACTATCCCCAACTATTTGGCCTAGGTCCATTTCTTTACAGATAAAAAACTCAAATGTTATTTGAAGAGTGACCAGATATTCATTGAAGGTCCCTAATTTCTTTTTTTTTTTTTCTTCCAGAAGTTGTTATAGTTTGTTTGATTGTCAGAATAAGAAACAAAAATATAGTATAATATAAATAGTTTCCGACCTTTACCGTATACATTCTCTTTAATTAAAATTTTTATTTTAAATATGAATTGAGTTATAAATTAATAAAATATGATAAAAAAAATAATTTACTCAATTACTTTTATAAAATAAAATTAAAATCTAATTATAAATTAAAAAAATAATAAAATTTGATGTTTTAAAATATAAATATAAATTTTTAAAAATTTGTATGGTTAATGATAGTTTTGTTATTTTATATACTTTAATAAATTAAAATTCTACTTAAATAGTAAAAAAATTTATATACAACTGCGATGTCTCGAGTTTTGAACCCGAAACATGAGATCCAACTTACAATATCGACATTTGCCAGTTGAACTAGGTTTTACAGATTAAAATATTTTAAAAAAATATTATTTCAAAATTATAAAAATATGAATATGAATTTAAATTTTTAAACAAAGAGTGAACTTAAAGTCAGAGACTAAATTGACAATGATTTTGATCATTCGAAAATTAATTTGAAATCATTTTTAAGGAGAGTATCGAAGTGCCAACGATTTACATTATCAGGACTAAAAATGATGTTTCATCCAATTTTTTATGTCTCCCCTTTGTGCTTTTACTTCACCTCGTTTACAAAATAGAACAGGGAAGGAAATATCAGGTCTAGTGTTAGTTAAGTAGAGTAAACAACCAATCTGTCTTCGATAAAGCTTGTTGTCAGAGAGTTTAATTGGCTATGTTAGCTTCTAATCATAATATGGATAGTCAAGCATAAAATTCATATTCTTTCGCCGATGATTTTTTGGCATTTAAAATTCTTTTAGCTGATGAGTTTTTGACAATTCAAATTCATTTTGGCCAAAGAATTTTCGGTGTTTCAAATTCATTTTAGCCGATGTCTTTTTTGGCATTTTCTTCTTGACATGTATTAGCTTGTGGGGATATTAGAGATCTTAGTAGTTAATTAGTTAGTTAAATTGATTAGTTAATTAAACTAGTTGGTTAGTTATTTTACACTAATTAGTTGTTTATCTATGTGGCTATATAAGTCTTTCTAACCCTTGATGTAATTCTTTCACTTTTAAAGCAATCCTTATCATTTCTCTGCCATTCCCACTATCCTCAATTTGGAACCATATAAGAACTTATCCAAATTTCAGTGATAATATTGATGTTAGGTTTAGGCTCCATTTGATAAAATTAAGCTATAAGCTAGCTGATAGCTGAAAAGTTGACTGATAGCTGATAACTAATTACTTATAGCTGAAAAAACTAATTAATTAAAATTAAAGTGTTTGGTAAATTTAGCTTTTAACAATATAAAATGACATAATTATTTAATTTATAACAACAAAAAATGCAATATTTTTATCCAATTGTATTGTTTTACTCTATTTTCTTTTTTTAATCAATTTTTCTATTTTTAATCAATTTTCCTACTTTACTTTATTATTGCGGTAGAAACAAAACAAAAATACAACAAAGCTTTGAAATAAAAATCAGAACCATGCAATTCTTTTATTTTTTTTTTATTACAATACAAACATAAATTTGAATAGTTCTCTAAAAGTTTAACAAACTGCATATTTATTAATAGTAATCGTAAAAACAATACAATTCATTTATTGTTTAATTTAGTATAAAAAATGAATTTAACTTTATCACAATGATAAATTAAAAGAGGAAGAAATAATCATAATTATGGCAATGCATATCTTAATCAATTTCTTGTAAGATGAATAACATGAAAATTTATTTATTTATTTAGTTAATTTGGCAAGAAATTAAAGAAACAACTTTGTTCACCGAGAAGAATATACGTGAAGTTGTGAACTAGTGGGTGAGAGAGTGGTGAGTGAGTGAATTAGTTATTTTGTATTATATAAGGATAAAAAAATAATAAAAATCAAATAATAACGTTATAAATTGAAGAAAATGTAAAAAATTATAAATTCTAAGCTCAAACGCTACTTGAAATAACGTCTCAGAATAAACTATAAGTTGGTGAGAAAAGTTTGTTTAACAAACATATCTCTTTTAATCCAACAAGCTTAAAAGCTAGTTTAATAAGTTATAAGCTAACTTAACAGTGCCTTAATTATAGTTTTCATTTTTTTTTTTATTTTAACAATTTACGAATTGGTTTTTCTATTTTAAAATTTGACAAATTTGGTTATCTCATAACTAAAAAATGATAATATGACATATTATAAATGATGTGACATATGATATAAAAATATCTAGATGCATTAATTATTCACGTGTCATTAATTAAATTATAAAAACGAATAATTTTCGAAGTTAGAATTGAAATTTTTAAAGAGTTTTATTGCAATTTCATAAGTGTTAATCATTCTACATCATCATATCATATGTCACGTCATTTAAATATGTCATATCGTTATTCCTTAGTTAAAAAATCATAACGAAAGACTAAAATTGTTGAATTTTGAAATGAAAGGATTAATTTTATGAATTAATATAAATAAAGAGACTAAAACTGCAATAAAATTTTGATGTTATATATTTTGAATTTTAAATTGAAAACAAAAATTGCATTGTTAAGAGTAAATTTGTACATAAAATTGTCCGACTAAAATTGGTTATTACTTTTGGATTCTCTTTATATTATCCTATAGATTATATGTTTGATAGTGGTAAAAAATCATGAGTTTGAACTTTTGTTAGTAAATGTGTTTCAATTTTTCAAATAAGGAAAAATCACTGGCAATCTGTGACGACGATAGAGGGAGGCGGATTTGTCGTAAAACGACACCGCGTTACATACCACCACGTTTTCAATCCAACATGCAAACTTACCATGGACTCGTAAGTTTATTCTACACTGACCATTGCGGGTCTATCAAAGAAAGCCATTACGTGTATGAGTCAACTAGTTTTGGGAAGATAGACTCGTAGGATCGAGTCTATGAGTTGACTCGTGAAATTAACAATTATGCTTTTAAGTTTTTTTTTTTTTTTTTGTGTACACTTTTTAGACAACTAAATTGACTAGTGTTTGAAATTTGAATTAACTTATAGTGTGTTTGGATCAAAATACTAAGTAATTTAAAATTTATAAACAATTCAAATGCTTCAATTGTATTCCTTTTATTTATAAATTTTATTATTTGGATAAAGGAATTGTTGAATTAAAATTGAGTAATTTTTATAAATTTCAAAAGTTTTGGGTGAAAATGATCAAAATAAAACATTTTAGATAAAAATGAAGTACTTGAAAAATTGAGGGATTATTTTGAAAAAATTTAGAGACCGATTTGCAAAATTTGAAAAATTTAAGGACCAACTTACAAAAATTTGAAAAGTTATAGGGACTAATAATCAAATTTTGAAATATAAATGATCAAAATTATAAATTTGAAAAAATTAAAGATATTTTTATGATTCATATATTATAAAGTAAAGAGGGAATTATGAAGTATTAGTTTTTAGGTGGTATTTAAAATTCTCCATATATAATTTTGACAAAATACTTCATGAAATCTCTTCATTTTAATGGCGGACCTTATGCCTAAAACTAGAGTTATCTGGTAATCGCTAAAACTGGCAGATGAAATCAACTTAAGCCATTCTTTCTTACTTCTTTCTTTTCACGTGTCCAACACCATCAAGCACATATCAAAGGAAAGTTGTGTTTCAAAGGTGATTATCATAGACACGGTGATGGAGAAAGAGAAGGGAAAAATGAAACCCTTATACACAACTCTTTTTTTTATTTTTAATGTTTAAAATCATTTATTAATGCATAAAACGACAACAACAAAATTGAAAATAAGTCGCACCCGGGCCAGCGACCTCCAACTAGGTGCAAAAAAATTTCTCTTCAGCTGGTCGCACCCTGGGCCAACGACTTCTTATTGGGTCCAAAAGTAAAACAATCTGGTAAATAAAACTGGGAGTGAGGTATTTTGGAAAATTTGTTTTTGTACCCCTCAATTTGTTTTGTACCCCCCATTTTAAATTTTTTTGAGTGAAATTACTTAAATAACCCTCAAAATTTAGTAAAACCAAGCCACCTTCCTCATACCCCTCATTCTGAAATTTCCAGAAAAAGTGAGGTTGGGTTTTTATGGTTTTTCCCGGAAATTTCAAATTCATTGAAAAATCCGGTATACAAAATGCATACCGGAAATTTCATTTTTGAAATTTCCGGGAGTTGTATCTGGAAATTTGAAAAATCCGTTAGTATATTTTCAATACCGGAAATTTCAAATTTCCGAGAGTTGTATCCGGAAATTTGAAAAATCCGGTAGTATATTTTCAATACTGGAAATTTCAAATTTCCGGGAACAACTTCCGGAAATTTCAAAAATGAAATTTCCGGTATGCATTTTGTGTACCGAAAATTTCAAATCTCATTGAAATTTCCATAATTGAGAAACGAAGAAGGAGGAATGAAGAAATGGACCATCAGCAGCAGCAGGATCAGCATCAGCAGCATGGTTATATTGATCATGTACAAGATCAGCAACATCATGAACAGGATGAGCTGCCTGATGCTCCATTATTTCCTGGAGTCCCTTACGATTTATCGTCCTCAGGGATTATGAGCACCACATAGCTGTGAAAGTGTGGAATGGGGAGGTTAGTAAATAATATTTTTTATCTTAATTATTTATTATTATAATTATTTATTATTTTATTTATTTATTTATTACATAATATTACATAATTATTTATTATTATAATTATTCATAATATTAATTATTTAAAAAAATATATATTTAAAAAAAAAATCCTATGAAAAACCGAGTTATTTTGGTTGGGTCAGTTACTTTTTATGAATCCACTTTTTCCAATTGAGACTCAAGCAATAAAAATTTGTTTTTAATCATTAAGATCTCTTGAAATTTGTATTGCCTCTTGAAGTTTCATCTCTTAAAGCTTTGTTTTGGGTAAAAATTAAATAATAGTCTATAATTTTTAAATTAATTAAAGTGTTTCATCCTGTTTTGATGAATCTGTGGCATCAATTGTCTACTTGGTTAACAAATGACGATCCTACTGCATTTGAAACGACGCATGGGATGTTGTTTTGGGATTATGCATCGCACGATCCCAAATTTAACAACATGTTCAATGATGCAATGGCAAGTGATACTCGATTGGTGAGTAGTGTTGTGATTGAGAAGTGCAAGGAAGTGTTCAATGGATTGGAGTCATTGGTTGATGTTGGAGGAGGTACAGGGACCATGGCAAAAGCTCTTGCAAAATCATTCCCACAATTGGAGTGCACTTTATTTAATCTACCACATGTTGTTACCACATGTTGTTGAGGGTTTGCAAGGAACTAAGAATCTAAAATATGTTGGTGGGGACATGTAAAGAAATTCCCTCTACAGATGCCATTTTATTGAAGGTAAAATGCTATACCGCAATTCATATCTCATTCTGAATATAAACAACCGAAAGTCATATTTTGTGGCATAAATATAAACAAAACTTAACTAATTATATCATATATAATGCTACTATTTTAAAAATCCTCTTCAGTTATTTTAGATTTTATTCTCATGGTACATGTTTTCATTACGGACAACAATTTAGAAAATGCATCGATTTTTTTTTTTATTATTTTGTGAAAATTAAAAAAAAATACACTACGTTTTTTAAAGAATGTGAAATAGTTTTTTTTCTTCTTATATATGAAACCAAATGGAGTATGAAATTCGTTTTTTGTGGTTATTACATACTCTTACTCATAAGCTTCTTGATTTGCATGTTTCATTCAAAATTGCTGAGTGTATTTCTACTTTATTTTAATTGTTGTTTATTGTTCTTTGCTGTTGTTCTATGTCAGATGACCGGATAGGATACTTTAGTAAATAATAAAGTTCCCAAAGACCAATTATGGACTATAGAGAGGTTGAGAGAAATTGTTGGATGATTGATATTTGATTTGTGAAGATCAAAGTAATTGCAACTCTTTTATCTTTTGGGCAACCAAAAAACTACCTGACACATACATATGTGCATGTGTTTAAAAAATATGTACTGATAAGCATTTTTGTTTATTGAAGTGTTTTAAAACTTGCCAAGTTCTACTTCTTCTATTTGTGCAACAATCTATTTATACCCCAATACTACTATTCATTTCATTTTAATGATTTTGATCCTTGTGACTTTAAATGGCAATGCAGTGGATATTGCATGACTGGAATGATGATGAATGTGTGAAGATCTTAAAGAATTGTAAGGATGCAATAGCAAAGAAAGGTAAAGAAGGGAAGGTGATTATCATAGACATGGTGATGGAGAACGAGAAGGGAAACAATGAAACCCTTGAAACACAACTCTTCTTTGATATGCTTATGATGGTGGTGGTTACCGGAAAAGAGAGAACTAAGAAAGAATGGGTTAGTTTAATTTCCTCTTCCGGTTTCAGTGATTACAAGATAACTCCAATTTTGGGCCTAAGATCGGTTATTGAGATCTATCTATAATAAAATCTAGTGGAGTGCGATAGCTAAAAAGTGAATAAGAATAATCATTCATATATGTGGTTGTAGTTTATATTTAATATGTAACAATAGTAAAGGAGATTTTAAAGTAATTATTATAGTTGCGAAGCGATCTTGATACTAAGAAGAATGCGCTCAAATGGTGCTCACACGCCCTCAGCTGAAGTTGCAAAAGTATCAAAAATCTTGATATCACAACTCAAATTATAATTAGAGACCTTTTTCTAAAACTATTGTAATATAGTCTTGTGGACTCTTAATTATGTGTTTTTATTGGTAAAATGATGTGAAAAATTACCCATAATCATGTTTAATTGTTATTGATTTCTATTGCCAATTCAGTATCTTGCAATTTAAGTGCATCTACGGTGAGATAACATATATATTCTCTTTCGTGGATATATGGGGTTATATATTGACCCGACACGAGATTTTTTAACCATGTGCTATTGAAATGCACAAGATAAGCATGACTAAATGACTAAATGTTTAAAACTTCATAGGTAAATATCACCAAAGTCTTAGAGTCTATTTGATGACGAAGATAGGATAGAAAATAATATGATATGATACATATGACAAACTTTTATTATATGCTATGATTGATGCATCAGATAGGAAAAATTTAAGCACAAATCATATCACTTATCATGCTAACAACATAGGAAGCAACTGTGTGAGTGAACAAAGAAGTAAAATGCATGAATGAAAAGTACCAAAAAAAGGAGGAAAAGAGAAAGTGATTGAACTTGTCCGGTGCAAAAAAAACGAAACAACTTGTTACCTGAGAAACAAGAGAGATTTGAGGTCCAATTTGTGCGCACCAACGAGTTTCAACCTGTGCACGCATAATAGGAATGCAAAGTTTAATCAATTAATATGAATAAGAATAGTAGGCATAAGAATATGAATACGAATAGTATTATTGAAGCACTTAAGTTAGCAAAACAAAGGACTACCATCTTCTCATGTGTCCATATCTTCATCGTCAAATTCATTACTCGCAAATGAAACTTCTCTAACATTAAAGTTAGATATTACTACAATATAGAAAAAAAATTAAAGTTGGTAAAATAAAGTTAATGTTAATAATGTATTACACTTGCCACAAAAGATTAATTGATCTTGAACATCATAACAAACTCATTTCAGACCTATTGCGGTTTACTTATTTAAAATGCTAGAAATAAATATACAATAAATGAAGCAAATAAAACGAAATTAATATGGCAAAGTTATAAAATTTGCATAAAATTATGGCTATTCACAAATAATCAAAACATTAACCAACTCCATTGTTTTCATGGAGGAAGAACAATCTTACAACAAGGTAATCTAATCAAACCCTAGCTATAAATTCAAGTACTATCCTCATGTCACAACATTATTCCTCTCTCTTATCAACAAAATTCATCCTCCCTAAAATCCCAATATATTGACAAAGTCAATTCAAATGCTCAATCCTAAGTCCTAACCAAAACGTTAAAAGTCTATAATACACAAACACTATAGGTTTCACATGATAAACCGTTTGTAATGAAGAAAATCATATTGTAAACAAGAACACAAATGAAATGCTCAGATAATGAGATTTACTATCAACCAACACCAAGCATTCAATCGCATAAAAAATAAATGGCATGAAAGTTACCGCAGAGAAGAGAAATTGTTTCAATTCCTGAGATGGAGAGATCAAACTTCCGTATAGATGGGGTGATCGAGGGGTTTGGGCAATTTGAAGGAAAAAAATTTGGGAGAAAAATGATTTTTGGTTTTGGGAGAAAAGGGTCGCAAAGATATGAGAAGAATTTTAGAGAGCGGGGCTTGCAAAAATTGGGATGCGGGATTGTAAAAAAACGAGCATATCTTGGTTTTGCTTAGAAACGCGGCGGCACTTGTTTAGCACTGCCGCAAGAAGTGTCGTAGAGAGAGCGACGACATTTGTTTGGCACCCGTCGCAATGCATCTGTCGCAAGAACCCAAATTTTTGGTCCCTCTAAATATAACAGTTTTCAGTTTTAGTCTTGTAAAATTTTTTGTTTGGATTTCATCCATGCAATTTTAGAAAATTTTAGTTTTGATCCTTAACGTCAAGTGGACGTTACAAAAACATGAGTTGACAAAGGGAAATATATTTTTTGTCCCTGCAAATATAACACTATTCAGTTTTAGTCCCTATAAAATATTTTGTTTGGATTTCATCGTATTCATCACCATCAATCACAAACGAGAAAGTGAAATTCATCATCTTCATCAACCCAATAATCCATAGTTTCCCTCACCCAACTAAATCTCTTTCCCTTCATTATTCATATCTCACCTAACCCATTTTTTTCTATCTCCAACCTCATCTTTTCCCTCTATCATCTAAAAAAAAAAAAGAAAAAAAATCTTTTTTAAGCTTTTACGGATTAATTTTCTATTTTGTTAATCCTTTAAATAGTTCATTTTCAAAGATGAAAATTAATCACCGCGTTCCAAGCCGAAATATCTCGTTCAACCATTTCATCAAACACCTTAAAACCACTCTTAATATCACCAACTCTCAAATACCCAGAAACCAAAGCAGTAAAAGTAACATTTATGTTAAACATTTCATCAAACACCTTATGTGCATCCCTTAACCCCCTCGAAACCTTCAAATACGAATCGACAAGAGACATTAAAACAACTGGGTAATATAAAAAAAAAAAAAAATATTAATCCTTTTTAAGTCTTTACGGATTAATTTTTTATTTTGTTAATCCTTTAAATAGTTAATTTTCAAAGATGAGGATTAATCACTACGTTCCAAGCCGGAACATCTCGTTCAATCATTTCATCAAACATCTTCAAACCACTCTCAACATCACCAACTCTCAAATACCCACAAACCAAAATAGTAAAAGAAACAACATTTATGTCAGACATTTCATCAAACACCTTATGTGCATCCCATAACCCCCTCAAAACTTTCGAATACGAATCGACAAGAGACGTTTGAATAATTGGGTAATATAAAAATAAAAAAATTAATCCTTTTTAAGTCTTTACAAGTTAATTTTCTATTTCTGGTTTTGTGATTGATGGTGATGAATACGATGAAATCTAAACAAAAAATTTTATAGGGACTAAAACTGAAATATTTGCAGGGACAAAAGACATATTTCCCTTTGTCAACTCACGTGTTTGTAATGTCCATTTGACGTTAAAGACAAAAAAATAAAGTTTTATGATATTGCAGGGATGAAATCCAAACAAAAAATTTTACGATGACTAAAACTAAAAACTGTTATATTTACAAGGACCAAAAATATATTTAAACCCAAATTTTTTTATAGTATCACACAACCCACATCATACTATACTTTTGAATGATGTTGCAAAACTAGTATTACATGCTATATGGTATATAAGAGTGTGATGTGTCAACATAATATTTTATGATTTTGTTTTAATATTTTATATTTGATATTGATAAGACCAAGTTAACGACGTTGCATTATATTGAGATTTTAAAAAATATATTTTTTTTAGAATTTAATTTCTAAACACTTCAGTGTACAGAATATGAATCACAATTGTTATATCAATAATAATTTTTCACATTGACAGTGTATGAAATACCATTTGATTTAGTTTTCAAAATGAAAAAACTTGTTTAGTAACCTAGTTTTGCAAAATTGTTTTCTGTTTATTATTTGGGACTAAAATATAAATCAATTTTAAAAAGTTTTGGTCTAATTTTATAAAGATAGGAAAATTAGCAATCGACACTCATACACCTATTCCACATCTAGTGAGAGATAAAAATAAAGAGTGGTGTTATTTTTGAATTTTGAAAAAGTTTGAAAAAACAATTTTGCAACTGGATCAGAGAACCTCGGGATCCATCAGTGCGCTCCTGTTGACCGTTCCAAACCTTAATTAAATAATTTTTTAATTTTTATTTAAAAAAATAATAATACACCACAAGACCAAGACCAAGGCCAAGGCCCGAGCCGAGCCGAGCCGGACGGCGGCGGCGGCGGCGCGCACGCGCGCGCGTGTGTTGTGGTCAACTTTGCTTGCGTTCTCCCTCCTTCACAAAATTGGGGTACCCCTTGGGGCACACCCCAAGGTACATACTTCCACCTTATATACCCTACTAAAGTGTGGTATCCCTCCTATGTGGGACTTCTCATTTTTTTCAATTCACAACCACACTAGTTCATTAATGTCACCATTATTACCAACACTTCTTCCATTAATTTTTCATCATTTCCAACAATCCCCCACTTGAATTTAAAAAAAGAGGTTTCAGAAATAGCGTCAAACGCTTCTAAAAGATTGTGCATAAACAAAGGTGTCTCTTGACTTGAACCTTTGCATAGTAAGTAAGATTCAGATTCAACAAGAGTGACTCGTAGTCTTGAACTCTATCTCTGACATCAAACCCACACATAACCTTTTCATTGGGTGTATTCTCAAAAGCCCGTGCATTTAAGGCCATGCACGTATATCCCAGTATAGTGAACGCTCTAGGAATTCTGCCTCGAAATTCCATAGGAAGCGGCCCCCACTTCCACATTCACATAGGTGAGCCTATCAAGAGTACTCCTGTAGCTAGGTACTCCACTCCACATAGAGTATAGATCTCATTAAGAGTTTCTATTATCACATCCTTATATCGCTTCAGGAATCATGTTTCTCTCATATAGAAAATAGCATGTTCATCTCATATCACTATGACTTGTTATTACCCATTGAACCTAATTCTTGGGATCTCCAGTCTTTTAGGTCGGGTTACCATCATAAGTGACTCATTGATCCATAGGCATTAGTCCCATCCTTTTGGATGTATTTAGGACTTTCTCTCTAGCTAATTCTTTCGTCAAAGGATCTGCTAAATTATCATCAGTGCGTACATGATCCACTATAATAGCTCCTTTAGAAAGTAATTCTCTAACTGTGTTGTGCTTACGACGTATTTGTCGTCTCTTACCGTTGTAATAACGATTCTCAATTTTTTGCAATAGCCGCAGTACTATCGCAGTGGATCAACACAGCTGGTAAAGGTTTTTCCCATAAGGGGACCTCAGCTAGCAAGCATCTCAACCAGCTTGCTTCTTCACTAGCAGTAGCTAGTGCTATCATTTCAAACTCCATAGTGGACTGAGCCAGTATCGTCTGTTTCTTCGATTTCAAAGATACCGCACCACCGGCTATGCAGAAAATATAGCCACGGTTGCTTTGGAATCATCTGATAAGGTGTTCCAATCAGCATCACTGTATCCTTCTAGAACAGCAGGAAATCTTCGATAATGTAATCCGAGACTCATGGTCCTTTTAAGGTATCTCATGACTCTTTCGATAGCGTGCCAATGCTCCATACTAGGTCTACTAGTAAACCTGCACAACAATCCCACGACATAGGCAATGTCGGGTCTAGTACAATCAGTGGCATACCTGAGGCTGCCAATGATGCTCGCATATTCAGTTTGTCTAACACTTTCACCAGTGTTCTTGAAAAGTTTCACACTTGGATCATATGGTGTGCAAGCAGGTTTACAGTCAAAGTAATTATATTTCTTTAGGATCTTTTCAACATAGTGTTAAGACAAAATCTCTAATTAATTGTTTTGATGATAATCAAACAAAATGTTAATTAAGAATTATAATTATGATTCTAAGTGTTTTGGTATTTAACTTGTGTATTTGAGTGTGTTAAACAAGATAGGTACCAAGCAACTCAAATCAAATATCATTAAAATCAAAGCAAGCAAAAACAGCAGTGCAAAGATCAATCCTGCCAGACTTCTGCAAAACGAAGATTGATCTTCAGAATCAAGAATGATCAATCCTGCCAGAGTTCTGCAAAACGAAGATTGATCAAATCTGCCAGGCTTCCACAAAACGAAGATTGATCTGCAGAATCAAGAATGATCAATCCTGAGCTGAAGACTACAATCTAAGAAGCTTTGTCAATCTTATATCTTTATCAAGAATAAGATAGGAAAAGCCTAAGACAGAATCAGCCCAAAATTGGAAGAATCAAAGACAAGCCTCATGAAGGAATACAAGAAGCAAGATCATTCCTCATGTTGTACAAATGCAAGTACAGGTACAGGCTGTAAAAGTACATCACAGTTGTACTATCAAATCAAGACTGCACAACTGACTCAAAAGCACACAAGCAACCTCTGCAAAACAGTACGGGATCGAGTACAAAGTCAGATCATACCTAAGTAATCTGAGGATCGATCATGGACTGCAAGAACGCTCTTGAATTCAGTTTCTTCACTCTTGCTTTTGGCCTGCTTCAGTTCACTTACTGTCATATGACAGCTGGCTTCATTTCAACGACTATGTGAGTTGTCCTAACCTCCATTAGAGCTTATAAATACAGCATCAAGATGAAGAACAAAACACAACTCAAAGTGCCAAGCAAAGCATCAATCTTACATTCATATTCAAGCTCTCTCAAATATCATTCTCTTGCTTGCAAATCTTTTTCTTTGTGTTGTGGTGAAATCAGTAACAATCTAGTTTTAAATTTCAGAATCTATTTCTCAAACAAGAGTTGAGTAATATTCAGATTCTAAACATCTTCATCATCATTACTTTGTAACTCAAAGCTAGTGTATCATCATAGCTTGAGAAGTGTGTAGAAATCCTTTTATGTTGTAAAAAGGTAATTTGTGAAATCCTTACTGGAATAGGCTAAGGTAAATCTGGAAATCCTTTCTAAGGTAGAAAGGTGGAAGTTGTGTAAAGATCAAGATTGATCTACGAAAGTTGTGTAACAACCAAGAACAATCTTGCCTTGAGCAATTAGTGGAAAATCTCACATTTGTGAGGACTGGACGTAGCCCAAGTTGGGTGAACCAGAATATATGCTTGAGTAATCTCTCTCTATCTCTATCCTTACTTACTACATGCGTTACAATCAGTTTTTTTATTGATAAAATCATTATTGTTGTTTTTACACTTACCAAGATTAATCTTCGTATTACCAAGATCAATCTTGAGTAAACTGTTTAGTTTTAAACAGGAAATTTTTAAAAGGGGAAATTATAATTTAAACCCCCCTTTCTTATAATTGATATTGTTGCTTCAATTGGCATCAGAGCCAGTCTTGAAGAATTAAAACACTCAAAAAGTGTTAGAGCAAAAGATTCAGGAAGACAATGTCAAAAGCTAAATATATTGCTGAAGGAGGGTCTTCAAACAGACCACCATACTTTGATGGATCAGAGTATTACTTCTGGAAAGGCAAAATGCAATTGTTCCTAAAATCACAAGACACTGGTATGTGGAGAATCATCACAGATGGAGACTTCGTACCAAGAGTGGATCAAAACGACCCAACATCGGCTGAAAAGAAAGAAGCCGAATGGACAGCAGATGAAATATCTAAGGTACTCCTAAACTCAAAAGCTGAATTATTTTTATCATGCGCTTTAAGCAGGGAAGAAAGTGAAAGAGTAGCTGAATGCGATACGGCCAAAAAGATTTGGGACACATTGCAAACTCATCATAAAGGAACAAGTCATGTTAAGGAAACAAGAATTGATATTGGTATTCGAAAATTTGAATTGTTTGAAATGAATGATGGAGAAACAATTGATGAAATGTATTCAAGATTCACAACCATAGTGAATGAAATGCGTTCACTTGGCAAAGCTTATTCAGTACAAGACAGGGTACGAAAAATCATGAGATGTCTTCCAATCATGTGGAGACCAATGGTCACAGCCATAAGCCAAGCAAAGAATCTTGAAGTTCTGGGACTGGAAGAACTGATTGGTACACTAAGGGCGCATGAGGTACTATTGCTAGAAGATAAACCAATAAAGAAAGGCAAAGTAATAGCCTTGAAAGCATCTCAGAACCTGCCAAGTATTCAACAAACAATTGAGAAAAGTGATTCAGAAGATGGTCAAGAAGATGCTGATGAAGAGATTGCTCTTCTCACAAGAAAGATACAAAGAATGATGAGGAGAAGAGATCAGATCAAAAAAGGATCCCCAGACAAAAAGGATTTCAAAACTGAAATAGATAAAAGCAAAATCACTTGTTTTGGATGCAACAAGCAAGGACATTACAAAACTGAATGTCCATTAAACAAGAAGGTGCCAAAGAAATTCCCTTTCAAGAAAAAATCAATGATGACAACCTGGGATGATTCTGATGAATCAGATATGAAAAAACCAGAAGAAGCAAATCTGTGTTTAATGGCCAACAATGAAGATACTGAGGTAAAAGATTCTGAACCATGTCTTGTTTGCAAACAAATGGAAATCGAATTTGATAATTTGCTAAATGATTCAAACTTTCTCATTCAAAAATGTAGCTCTTTTAAAGAAAAATTTCATAAAGAAAAAGAAGAAAAAGAGAAAATACAGGTTATGAATGATGAACTCAAGGAAATCATTCAAAACTTAAAAAAATCTCAATTCAAAAATTCTGAATCTGAAAGTTCTGAAAACCAGGATCAATCTTCATCTCAAACGAAGATCGATCTTCTCAAGGCTGAAATTGAAATTCTTAAAAATGATTTAATGAATTTCATTCAAGCTACTGAGACATTTCAAAAAATCATGGGATCCCAAGTAGGGATATTTGATAAAGCTGGGATTGGTTTTGATAAAACTCAAAAATAAAAAATGTATGAAAAATTTTTGGTTCCTGAAAGAAAAGAGGGAAATTGCAAAATCAAATGTTCATACTGTAACAAAACTGGACACTTGGAATTTGCATGCTATTTCAAAAAAAGGGATGAAAAAATCAGGAACAAAAAGAATTTTAAAAAGGAAGAACAATTTAGAGCAAAGGCAAATTATTCTCAAAATCTAAAAAAACAGGATCAATCTTCGAATGCTGTTAAAAACGAAGATCAATCTGGAGCTTTATCAAAATCTGCTGAAATTCGTTTTTCAAAATCCTTTCAAAAACAAACAACTGATCATTCCTCCTGGTCCAAGATAAGTCACTCTAAGACTACTTTAAACACCAAGAAAGAATCAGTTTATAAAACTAACTCCTCAGGACCCAAAATAAAGTGGGTACCTAAAAATGATACAAAACATAATGCAGGATGGATGTCAAAATGTCAAGAAAAGGCCATGGTTTTTGGACAGTGGCTGTTCAAGGCATATGACGGGTGACAAGAACTGCTTCATGTCATTCATCAAAAAGGATGGAGGATCCGTAACCTTTGGAAACAATGATCAAGCCAAAATCAAAGGAAATGGAACCATAGGTAAAATAAATTCTGCCAAAATCAATGATGTTCAATATGTTGAAGGATTAAAACACAATCTTCTCAGCATTAGTCAGCTCTGTGATAATGGCTTTGAAGTTGTTTTTAATCCCAACATATGTGAAGTGAGAATGGCAACTTCTGGAGAAATCATTTTTTCTGCATCCAGGAAGAAAAATCTTTACATTTTATACATTGAAGAACTACCAGTTGAATCTTCCCTCATGTCCATGAATAAAGACAAATGGATATGGCATAAAAGAACTGGACATATAAGTATGAAAACAATTTCAAATATGTCAAAATTAGATCTTGTTAGAGGACTTCCTAAAATCAGTTTTGAAAAAGATAAAGTTTGTGAAGCATGTGCAAAAGGAAAACAAGTCAAGAGTAGCTTTCATTCAAAAGAATTTATATCAACTACAAAACCTCTTGAATTACTTCACATTGATCTTTTTGGTCCCATCAAAACAACTAGCTTAGGAGGCATGAAATATGGATTTGTAGTTGTTGATGATTTTTCTAGATACACATGGGTGTTATTTTTAAAACAAAAAGATGATGCATTTGATGCCTTCAAAAATTTTTGTAAAAAGGTTCAAAATGAAAAAGAATCAAACATAATCACTGTGAGAAGTGATCATGGAGGTGAATTTATAAATGCATCCTTTAAAACATTTTTCGAAGAACTTCGCATCTCTCACAATCTATCTTGTGCAAGAACCCCTCAACAAAATGGGGTTGTTGAAAGAAAAAATAGAACATTACAAGAGATGGCAAGAACGATCTTGGAAGAATCCAATGTGGAAAAATATTTTTGGGCTGAACCGTTACATTTTGGGAAGAATCCAACGATATAAATACTTCTTGTTACATTTTGAATCGTGTTTCTATTAGGAAAATTATAAACACCATATGAAATCTGGAAAAATAGGAAACCAAACATTTCATATTTTCATATCTTTGGTTGTTATTGCTACATTTTAAACAATAAAGACAACTTGGGAAAATTTGATGCGAAATCGGACAAAGCCATATTTTTAGGATACTCAACGGAATCTAAAGGATATCGTGTCTTTAATTTGAGAACTAAAATTGTTGAAATCAGTATGCATGTATTATTTGATGAGTTTGATGATCTTGAGCTGGAAAAGAAAGATGAAGATGAGGAAGATCAATCTGGGCCGACGCAGAAGATTGATCTTCAGCAAAACGAGATTGATAAACAGTCTCCATTTCAAACTCCTCCCAAAAGCTGGAAACTTGTAGATGATCATCCTCCTAATCAAATAATTGGGGATACTGCTGATGGCATTAGAACTAGGAGATCATTCAAAGACGATGCAAACAGCAACATGGCAATGATTTCTCAAGTTGAGCCAAAATCAATCAAAGAAGCAATAATGGATCAATCTTGGATTGATGCGATGAAAGAAGAACTTCTTCAGTTTGAGAAGAACGAAGTCTGGACTCTTGTCCCTGATCCACAAGATTAATCCATCATTGGAACACGATGGGTCTTCAGAAACAAGCTTGATGAAGAAGGAAAAGTTGTAAGAAACAAAGCAAGGTTGGTTGCTCAAGATTATAATCAACAAGAAGGAATAGATTATGATGAAACCTATGCTCCAGTTGCAAGGTTATAGGCCATTCGAATCCTTCTTGCATATGCATCACATAAAAATATTAAACTTTTTCAAATGGATGTTAAAAGTGCATTTTTAAATGGTTTTTTAAATGAACAAGTCTATGTTCGTCAACCTCCAGGTTTTGAGGATCAAAAGAAACCAAATCATGTTTTTAAACTCACAAAAGCCTTGTATGGTTTAAAACAAGCTCCTAGAGCTTGGTATGAAAGATTAAGTTCATTCTTGATCAAAAATAATTTCTCCCGTGGAAACATTGACACAACACTTTTTAAGAAAACATGTAAAAATGATTTACTAATTGTTCAAGTGTATGTTGATGATATTATTTTTGGATCAACAAATGAAAAAATGTGTGAGGATTTTTCAAATCTCATGCAAAGTGAATTTGAAATGAGCATGATGGGTGAGTTGAGATATTTTCTTGGTTTACAAATAAAACAATATACAAATGGTATCTTTATTTGTCAAGAAAAATACGTCAAAGATCTTTTAAAGAAATATAAAATGAATGAAGCCAAGATCATGACAACTCCCATGCATCCATCATCTTCATTAGATAAAGATGAAAAAGGACAATCAATTTCTGAAAAAGAATATCGAGGAATGATTGGTTCTTTACTTTATCTAACTGCAAGTAGGCCTGACATTGTTTTTGCAGTAGGCCTATGTGCTAGGTTTCAATCATCACCTAAAGAATCTCATTTAACTGCAGTTAAAAGAATTTTTCGTTATCTAGTAGGTACTACTGATCTTGGCCTTTGGTACGGCAAAGGTTCTCACTTTGATTTTGTAGCTTACTGCGATGCCGACTATGCTGGTGACAAGATAGAAAGAAAAAGCACAAGTGGTGCGTGTCAATTTCTAGGAGAAGCTTTAATCAGCTGGTCATGTAGGAAGCAAAACACGATCGCTTTATCAACAACTGAAGCCGAATATGTCAACTTGAAGACTATTCAGTAAGGTACTCTCATATCCCAATATACTATGATAATACCAGCTCCATTAATCTCTCAAAAAACCTATTCAGCATTCAAGGTCAAAACATATTGAGATTAAGCACCATTTCATTAGGGATCATGTTAGTAAAAAGGAGGTTGAATTAATTTTTGTAGATACAAAAAATCAATTGGCGGATGTTTTTACTAAGCCTCTTGTTGAAGATAGCTTCAATTCAATCAAAGAACGACTAAAAATCGTTAAAAATCCTGGACAAAATTGAAAAATTTAACTCAGGAACATTCTGGTCATAACGAATCTTCGTTTTTCCTTGCTAAGTCTTAAAACTCAAGAACGATCCTCGTTCTTCATCATTACCATTTTTCTCTTTCATCTGAAAAGTTTGCCTCCTTTTTGAAAAAGGTAACGGCTCCAGACACACGCCCACCTTTTCCTCCTTCCCTATGTAACTACTCCTTCCCATCCAATCAACACGCGTGGCATCTTTTTTTCTCAACTGCAACAGATCAAAAGTTTTTTTTTTTACAAAACAACAAAAGAAATCTTTTCATCTGATCATTAACATTTCCTCTTCGTGTTCATCAACAAATTCAAAGCCTTTCTCTCTTTCTTTAACCCACAAATGGCACGCACAAAAACCACCGCTCACAAACGCCCTACTTCATCTCCAACTCCCTCACCATCACCATCTCCATCCCCTGTCAGATCACCCACCCCCCTCACTCTCCCTCCTCTGATAAAACATTTTCAAATTATCTTTCCTCCTCCCCTGAAGAAAGCACTCTTCCGCTCACTCTCGCCCCTCTCTCCACCGTCCTTCCTCCTTTGTTTCAAGCTCCCATTCCCTCTTTCAATCAGACCCCTCCCCATCTTCGCAACATGCAGAAACCTACCTCAAGTTCATCCTCTTCCAAAAGACGCTCCATGCGCATTCTTGCTGGCATAGGTACTTCAAAACCTAAACAGATTGATACCACCATCTATACTGTGTCTGATGATGATGAGATTGAAAACCCCCCACCTCAACAAACTCCAGTTGCTCCTTCTTCATGCCCATCACCATCTAAATCACCCAAAAATTCAAAAACCTCAAAAACCTCACAAACTCCTCCACAGCCAAAAACTTCTAAATCTGTTCCAAGGTCTCCATCCAAAACTTCCAAAACCAAAACTAAGACAAAACCAAAACCCTCCAAATCTCCTTCAACTAAAACTCCTTCAGACTTTTTGGCTTCCCAAAAACGCAAAAATCCAAAATCATCTAAAAAGCAAAAACCCTCCGAAGAACAATCTTCGATTCCTCCAGAACGATCCACTGTTCAGGATCAATCTGAAAAACGCTCTTCACCAAAACAAACGAAACAGGTTCGTTCTTCTCAGGATCGATCCCCAAGCCCAAACCCTCAGGATTGTTCACCAAGCCCAAACCCTCAGGATCGTTCACCAAGCCCAAACCCTCAAGATCGTTCCCCTCAGGATCGTTCCCCTCATCCAACTCCACTAAAAACAAAAACCTCCAAACCTTCCAAGTCTGTCAAAATCCGTATTCCTCCGTTGATTTCTGAAAAAATCCAGAAAGTCTTCTCTGAAAAATGGGCTCAACGCCCTATTGGCATTGGCCGTGTTTTTTATTTCAAAAATCTCCAACTTGAAGGAGTCTCCATTCAGCATCACACAGATGCTCTTGGGTGGACTGATTTCCTTAAAATCTCTGACTGTTTCTATTCCGATGTCGTTCGTGCTTTTTATTGCAAAGTTGAGGTCTTTCCGGATAAATCCCTCATTGTGTCTAACATAAAAGGAGTAGAAATTCGTCTTGACCCTATTGTGCTAGCTGAAATATTGCAACTGCCCACTGAAGGCCTCACCATTTTTGGAAAGGATTGGTTCTCAGCTCTCAACCTCTCTAAAGAAGATGTATTCCAAGAATTATTCATTGATGGCTCAACCAAAAACCTTTATGCTGAGTCGAAACCATTACCAAAAGTTTTCAACAACATAAGTCAAAATTGTATCCTCCCTCACTGCGGCAGTCACGAGTTTGTATCTGATAATGATACTCTTATCATTTATCATCTTCTCCATGGGAAAAAGCTAAATCTTCCTTATCTAATAATCCAACATATGATTGTTGCGGCTCAAAAGGATTATAAAAGGAACACTGTCCCTTATGGCATGGTCCTTTCAAAGATCTTCCGTCATTTTCAAATACCACTATCTAGTGAATCATCCAAAACTAAGATCTCAAGATTCACATCGAAGAACATCTCACACATGAAACAACTGTCATCTCAATCTGTTTCTGTTCCTCCAGCCAAAAGAAAAAGAAGTGAAAGAATTCCAATTAATCTGGACTCTCCTGCTCCTCAAGATCGATCTTCCCCTTCTCCAAATCCTGAATAACGATCTTCGTTTCAGGAAGCCCCTCCAAATGTGAATTCACCAGCTTCTTCAAATCCACCTATCCTCCACGGCAGCCTTTGCCCCACTCTTCAAATTCAACAAACTTCCATCATGTCTCCTATCTTTGTTTCCCCTCAAAAAACAACTACATCATCAATCTTTGGAATAAGTCAATTCTTGACTTTTCCTGATGACACTATTGGCCTTGCCATTCGACCCTCTTCCGCTCCATCATCTGTACCACACATCAGCACAAATTTTGCCTCACTGTCTACCTTCTGCACCTCTGCTGCTCCATCACACAACACTCCTATTGATGATCACCCACGTCCTTCAAAAAGGACTAAATTGGAAAGGGATTCGTCCAAGGCTTGCAGCGACATCCCAAAAATCTTTGCTGCTCTCCAATCCATTGCTGCCAGGCAAGCTCATCATGACAAAGAACAAGCCATATTAAGGGATTGGATGACCACTCAACTTGCTCCCAAACTAAGAGTTGATCCACCTGTGCCGAATCCTGCTCCAGTATTTCCAGAGATTCCTCAGCCCTCCTTGTCTCCTTCATCAGAAGGGTCTTCACCCTCCTTAACACTTTAATTCTCTGTTTTCATTATACTCTCCTATTCCTTTTTGCTATGACAAAGGGGGAGATGTAACTTTAGATTTTAATGTCTGAATTGTAGTATTCATATTATGTTGAAATTGTAGTTCTCATATCATGCTACTTGTATTTTTTTGGTTTGAACCATCTGTGTAATGATCTTCTTTTTGATATTAATGAAATCATTATTTGGTTCAATTTTGTAGCACATATTAAGGGGGAGCTTTTTTTAAAACTCTCTGAATTATTATTTAGAATCAAAATTAAAAATCTAAATTAACTTGTTTGTCATCATCAAAAAGGGGGAGATTGTTAAGACAAAATCTCTAATTAATTGTTTTGATGATAATCAAAACAAATGTTAATTAAGAATTATAATTATGATTCTAAGTGTTTTGGTATTTAAGTTGTGTATTTGAGTGTGTTAAACAAGATAGGTACCATGCAACTCAAATCAAATATCATTAAAATCAAAGCAAGCAAAAACAGCAGTGCAAAGATCAATCCTGCCAGACTTCTGCAAAACGAAGATTGATCTTCAGAATCAAGAATGATCAATCCTGCCAGACTTCTGCAAAATGAAGATTGATCAAATCTGCCAGGCTTCCACAAAACGAAGATTGATCTGCAGAATCAAGAATGATCAATCCTGAGCTGATGACTGCAATCTAAGAAGCTTTGTCAATCTTATATCTTTATCAAGAATAAGATAGGAAAAGCCTAAGACAGAATCAGCCCAAAATTGGAAGAATCAAAGACAAGCCTCATGAAGGAATACAAGAAGCAAGATCATTCCTCATGTTGTACAAATGCAAGTACATGTACAGGCTGTAAAAGTACATCACAGTTGTACTATCAAATCAAGACTGCACAACTGACTCAAAAGCACACAAGCAACCTCTGCAAAACAGTACTGGATCGAGTACAAAGTCAGATCATACTTAAATAATCTGAGGATCGATCCTGGACTGCAAGAACGCTCTTGAATTCAGTTTCTTCACTCTTGCTTTTGGCCTGCTTCAGTTCACTTACTGTCCTATGACAGTTGGCTTCATTTCAACGACTATGTGAGCTGTCCTAACCTCCATTAGAGCTTATAAATACAGCATCAAGATGAAGAACAAAACACAACTCAAAGTGCCAAGCAAAGCATCAATCTTACATTCATATTCAAGCTCTCTCAAATATCATTCTCTTGCTTGCAAATCTTTTTCTTTGTGTTGTGGTGAAATCAGTAACAATCTAGTTTTAAATTTCAAAATCTATTTCTCAAACAAGAGTTGAGTAATATTCAGATTCTAAACATCTTCATCATCATTACTTTGTAACTCAAAGCTAGTGTATCATCATAGCTTGAGAAGTGTGTAGAAATCCTTTTATCTTGTAAAAAGGTAATTTGTGAAATCCTTACTGGAATAGGCTAAGGTAAATCTGGAAATCCTTTCTAAGGTAGAAAGGTGGAAGTTGTGTAAAGATCAAGATTGATTTACGAAAGTTGTGTAACAACCAAGAACAATCTTGCCTTGAGCAATTAGTGGAAAATCTCACATTTGTGAGGACTGGACGTAGCCCAAGTTGGGTGAACCAGAATATATGCTTGAGTAATCTCTCTATCTCTATCCTTACTTACTACATGCGTTACAATCAGTTTTTTTATTGATAAAATCATTATTGCTGTTTTTACACTAACCAAGATTAATCTTCGTATTACCAAGATCAATCTTGAGCAAACTGTTTAGTTTTAAACAGGAAATTTTTAAAAAGGGAAATTATAATTCAAACCCCCCTTTCTTATAATTGATATTGTTGCTTCACATAGTGAGATTGATCCAAAGAAATTCCCTTTTCTGACCTAGTAATCTTTATTCCAAGGATTACACTCGCTTCTCCGAGGTCTTTCATATCAAAGTTGTTACTCAACAGTGATTTCACATTGTTGACGGCATGAATGTTTGAACCAAATATGAGTAAGTCGTCTACATATAGACATATGATAGTGCAAATGCCATTTTCAAACTTGTAATAAATACATTTGTCACTTTCATTCACTATAAAACTCATTCGACAAAATCAAGTTGTCAAATTTTTCATGCCATTGCTTAGGAGCTTGTTTAAGACCATACAGAGACTTATCTAACTTACAGACCTTGTCTTCTTGCCCATGTATTACAAAACCTTCAGGTTGTTCCATATAGATTTCTTCTTCCAGGTCACCATTTAAAAAAGCTGTTTTTACATCCATCTGGTGTATCACCAGGTTATGAATAGCCGCAAGTGATATGAGCACCCTGATGGATGTTATTTTAGTGACAGGTGAAAAAGTGTCGAAGAAATCTATATTTTCTCTTTGTCTAAAACCTTTGGCTACAAGGCGTGCCTTGTACTTGTCAATAGATCCATCGGGTTTTAGTTTCTTTTTCAAAATCCATTTACAACCTATAGGTTTGCAACCAGGAGGCAAGTCCACTAAATGCCAGGTCTTGTTAGACTCTAGAGAATCCATTTCATCGTTTATAGCTTCTTGCCATAAGTCTGCATCCAAAGATGACAAAGCTTCCTTGAGATTTGCAGGATCCTCTTCTAAATTATAGGCCATATATTCAGGACCATAATCTTTAGCAACTCTCACTCTCTTACTCCTTCGAATTTCTGTTTCGTCTTGTTTGTTGCTTTCACTGCTTCTTATCATAGGGGCTTGACTAGGTTCGCTGCCCCCACTATTTCTCGATTTGAAAGAGAATTTATTTTCATAGAAGTCAACATCATTTGATTCTATGATTACTTTCGCATTTAGGTCGTAAAACCTATACGCTTTACTGTTTATCGCATACCCAATGAATACACATTCATAGGCTCTACTAGCGAGTTTAATTCGCTTGGGATCGGGGATTCTGACATAAGCCAGACAGCCCCAAGTTCGAAGATAAGACAAGTTGGGCTGTCTTTTCTTCATTATCTCAAAGGGAGATGTTTTGTTCTTAGATTTAGGGACTCTATTCAAAACATAGCAAACAGTCAAAATAATTTCCCCCACCAGTGAGAGGCAGCACCAGAATTAAGCATTATAGCAACAACAAGTTCAGTAAGAGTTCTATTCTTTCTTTCAGCTTTACCATTCATTTCAGGTGAATATGGTGCAGTAGTTTCATGTATAATTCCTTGGGTTTTATAAAACTCATTAAATAAACTAGAATCATACTCTGTTCCTCTATCACTACGAAATCTCTTAATCTTCTTACTAAATTGATTTTCAATTTCAGTTACAAAGATCTTAAACATGTCAAGCGCTTCACTTTTATTTTTCATAAGATATACAAATGTATAGTCGGAACAGTCGTCAATAAAAGTAATAAAATAACGCTTTCCATTTCTGGTTAAAGTCCCATCAAGTTCGCATATATCAGAATGTATTAAGTCTAAAGGTTCAGATTCTCTAACTACTGATTTATGTGAACTCTTAGTTATTTTAGCTTGACTACAAAAATCACATTTTTCAAAATCTTTTAACGATAACTTTGGAATTAAGCCTAAGTTACTTAAATTCGAAATAACACGTTTATTCATATGACAGAGTCTAGCATGCCAAATATTAAAATCACACAACATGTAAGTAGAAGGAAGCAATTTATTGATTTCAACATTCAATTTAAACATGCCATCAGTGGCGTACCCTTTCCCAACAAAAATACTATTCTTAGAAATAGTGTACAAATCTGCCCCTATAGTCTGAGTAAACCCTGCCTTATTGAGAAGAAACCCAGAAACCAGATTCTTTCTTATTTTTGGAGTATGCATGACATCCTTCAGAATTAAGGTCTTTCCAGATGTGAATGTTAGTTCCACATCTCCAATACCAGCAACATTAGTGGTGTGGGAATCTCCCAACAACACTTTCTTATCTTCAGCAGCAGTGTATGTTTTAAACATAGCACGATCATAACAGACATGGCGGGAGGCACCAGTGTCTATCCACCATCCATCCGATCCACCAACAAGGTTGATCTCAGTTATCATAGCAACGAATTGCTCTTCTGTCAAGTTAGCCTGATTAGCAGGGTCTGGCTTGTTCCTGCACTTGCGTGCTATATGACCCTCTTTTCTACAGTGAAAACAGAGAAAAGGGGAAGGGCCATTTCTAGGAGGTGGTTGCTGCTTTGCAATTGGGGCCTTTGGAGGGTTCTCATTCTTGTTGTTGTTCTTTGACGAGCGATTCTGAATCTTTAGTGGTTTGCTGTTTGGCTTCAAAACTGCTCCGATGAATTTCTTTTTCTTGTTATTTGCCACAAGAAGAACTTCATCTTTCTGGTCTTGCTTACGGGATTCTTCCTCAATTCTAAGGCGAGTTATTAGACTTTCTAGAGAGAACTCTTTTGTTTTATGCCTGAGAGAATTTTTAAAATCTTTCCAAGCAGGGGGCAGTTTGTCAATAATAACAGCAATTTGAAACTGTTCATCGAGGGACATACCTTTAGTGATGATTTCGTGAGCAATTTTCTGGATATCATGAGACTGAGCTTCCACGGATCTGTCATCTGATATTTGAGGTAGCGGCTAACAGCATACTTTTTGGCTCCAGCTTCCTCAGTATCATATTTCTTCTTGAGAGCATCCCAAACCTGTCTAGCAGTATTGCTGTCGGAACTGTAGTAATCATACAGATCATCAGCAAGTCCATTCAGAATATAATTCTTACATAAGTAATCATTATGTTCCCATTGGGTTAATTCAGCAGCTTTCTTATCCTTTTCTGTTTGTTCAGCGTTTTCTGGAACAACAGGGATGTCATCCTTCAGAACGTTGGCAAGCTTTTTCGTGGTTAGAAAAAATAACATCTTTTGTTGCCATCGTTTGAAGTGACTTCCTTCAAACCGAAACGGTTTGTTGTATTCAGAAGCAGAAGAACCTGTCCCAGTAATTTTGTCGGTAGACATGGCAGTTCGAAAAAACATCTTTAAATTGTTATTTTTGAATTTTGAAAAAGTTTGAAAAAACAATTTATGCCACCGAAAATATTACTGGGTTGAGTCGCGGACTAGGTCGCTCTCTTTAAGACGTTTCGAGGCACTGCCCAAAAGGTGCAAGGCAGACTATCAACCACGAAGTCCCCAGGATAAAACAACCCAGATCACTGTATCGGAGTTCTACTACACCATAGAAAACCATTCGAATTACACCCTCAATATGGCAGTCTGACGACTACCACTCGAAATATGGCACGAAGGCCACTCAAGAAAAAGAAGAAGAAGAAGTAAGAACGGGGGGAGAAGAGAGAAAATCCTCAGAAGCAGACTGCTTTTGGTGTGATTTTTCAACTGAGGAGAGCCCTCTATTTATAGAGAAATTCCGCAACTGGATTAGAGAAATTGGTGGATCCATCACTGCGCTCCTGTTGACCGCTCCAACTGAGGAGAGCCCTCTAAAATAATAATACACCACAAGACCAAGACCAAAGCCAAAGCCAAGGCCCAGGCCCGAGCCCGAGCAGGCCGAGCCAAGCCGAGCCGGACAGCGGCGGCGCGCGCGCACGCGTGTGTGGTGGTCAACTTTGCTTGCGTTCTCCCTCCTTCACAAAATTGGGGTACCCCTTGGGGCACACCCCAAGGCACATACCTCCACCCTATATACCCTACTAAAGTGTGGTATCCCTCCTATGTGGGACTTCTCATTTTTTTCAATTCACAACCACACTAGTTCATTAATGTCACCATTATTACCAACACTTCTTCCATTAATTTTTCATCATTTCCAACAATAACTACTCATGAAGATACTACGGGCCGCATAAAAAATCTACAAAGAAATAAGATAAAGATTTGACACTCTCTTTACATGGTGGAGTAATGCTTTGGTAGGAGGAGGGAGATGTTGAAGTATGTTGTTTTCGGGACACTAGAAACATTTTTTGAAATTTCATGTTATTAGGGATATTATTGAGTTGAATAGTTTATTAGGTCATTCTATTTAATACGTTTTATGGCACTGTTTAGAATTATTTAAGCGGATGATCAACCATTGTGTCTCTAGTATAAAACAGTTCAGTTACAAATTGTATCGACATCCTACTGTACTGTAGAAACTATTCTAGAATTACATCTTCGACATGGTACAAGCCACTATAAGTTTAATACTAAGACAACTCGAATTTCTGATAGGAAAAAATATTTCAAAATGGACAAAAAGAAATATGAGAAATAGCTCGGAAAATGCGTAGAGTAAAAAAGGGAGAAGAGAGAAAACTCAAAAATACTATCTATCTATCTATTTGTCTATCTGTCTATCTATATGTCGTCAGTGTACTCATCTGTGTGTTGCATGTTAATTTGGTAAAGATGTTTATTTGATGATATGAGAGTAAACTAAAGTATCTTTGATATTTATATTATGTTCCCCTGTTGCATTGAATTTGGTAAATATTTTTCATTTACTTTTGTAATTCTTAACTGCTTCTATGTGTTGATCTCTACTGTTTTCATTGAATGTAGGGGAAATTGTAGAGCCTTAGAAGAAGAAATATAACCAAAATTTGGTAGATTTTTTATTTATGCCCTTAAGATGCAATTAAATAATTTTTCTCTTCTATTTGTCATTCTTTAGCTTATTAGTGTACTCTATTTTAAAGCAAATGTTTGTATTATACTTTTATTTTATAAGGAACCATTTATATCATATGACTACGGGTGGAAGTCTTGTTTATTTAAAATTTGTAGTATATTTTAAGCCTCGTAAAAGCTTTGGCATAATGTCATAAGAAGTATATTAAGTCTAGAAATTTGTTTCTTGATAATGAGTCTATGTCTCGAAATTTGAGGAGATTGATGGCATTGTCGTGCATTATTTATTTTATTTTTAATTTAGGTAGCGTGGGCTAGCTAACGCTAGTATGCGACTCTAAACTATACTGCAACTCTTAACGTAGTGTCGGTGGATGGCACGCTACGGATAGCGTTGGCCATTTGTAAATGAATTTAATCTTTGGTTTATGTCGGATATAGTGACGCTAAATAGCGTCGGATCCTGAAAAGCATTCACTAACAATAAGCTATGAGCTAAATTAGATTAGTGATAGCGTCGGCTTATGGCCGACGCTAAATCTAGTTTTTCTAGGTTTGTTGGTGTACTTGGGAGGTTCTTGAGCATATACCAACATAATTTATGATAGCAGACCCCCAATTAAGGTTTTGACTGTTGAATATTTTTTTTGGAGATCATGTAACTAATATGGGTGTTGTGAGATCTTTTGATGCCTTGAGTTAGTGGGAGATTATATATCGTAATGTATGGCAACATTAAGTTTGTTGCTATAATTTTTTTCCCAAATAAATTATCACTACTATTATTGTCAATATTGTTTTGATGTATAGTATTCAATTATGTTTATCTACGATTTAACATATTGTCGCTAGACATTTGGATCCAATCTTAAATTATTGTACTACAATATACTGTTAAATATTAGCAAGCATCTCTATTAGATGCTTGGGCTAGTATTTTTGGAATCGTGTGATTAATCAATTTTGTACGTGCTTTCATATTCCACATGTTATGTTGTTGTTGGCTTACTAAGATATGGGTGTCTAGTATATATGATATCACTTTTCCTATTGGAATAATTTTCTATATCACTATGGCGTTTATGATCATGTTGTGGATCATTTGTTGAAAGTGCTTGTTCAATTTTGACATCTTGTTATTGTCACATATCTATTAAATATATTTAAAATAAACTCCGCTGCCACCTCATTCTATTTCCTCCACGTATGCGAACATTTGTCACCTCAGCTAAAAAGCTTACGTCTACGTCTTTATAGTGAGTTTCTCTATTCACTTTGTAAATACTTTTTATTACATTTTTTTCATATAACATTTTGTGGAATTATTTATGTGTCATAAGTTACAAATTACACTACAATAAATATCAATTATTCGACACTCATTGCTCCTCCATTATTATTTTATTTCTCCATAAATATCTTCAAATTGAATATTACATAGTATCGTTACTGAAAAAAAAAATCTTTTAATAAAATCTATAATATTTAAAAAATCTATCACATGTTACTTATGAGATAACTAAAATTAATATTTAAATCAGAGAGATATAATTTAGAATTAAGCCAACAAATTTTTTTTTCTATTTTTTGTTATTATACCATTACTGATATAGACTTAGAGAAAAATTTATATATTTTCTGAAATCTATTATATATATTTAAAACAAACTCCGCTGCCACCTCATCCTATTTCCTCCACGTATGCGAACATTTGCCACCTCAGCTAAAAAGCTGACGTGTACATCTTCATAGAGAGTTTCCCTATTCACTTTGTAAATACCTTTTATTACATTTTTTTCATATAACATTTTGTGGAATTATTTATGTGTCATAAGTTACAAATTACACTACAATAAATATCAATTATTCGACACTTATTGCTCTTCTATTATTATTCCTAACGGTTATTTCTCCATAAATATCTTCAAATTGAATATTACATAGTATCATTATTGGAAAAAAAAAATCTTTTAATGAAATCTATAATATCTAAAAAATCTATCACATGTCACTTATGAGATAACTAAAATTAATATTTAAATTAGAGAGGTATAATTTAGAATTAGGCCAACAAATTTTTTTTTCTATTTTTTGTTATTATATCATTACTGATATAGACTTAGAGAAAAATTTATATATTTTCTGAAATATTGATATTGTTATGTATGGTTATATACTAAAATATATTTTTAACTTTTTTCAAAGTAGTAAATT
>JBBPBQ010000004.1:41729765-41817062 GCA_037974755.1 Cicer yamashitae
AATCAAAAAGAAAAAAGAATATAAAGAGAAATTTTTATTTTTTTAAAAATGGTGAAAAGACTTATTCAATCCTTGAAAAATTTATGTATAATAAAAATAGATAAGGGTAAGAATATAATAGTGCTAGACATTACTTTTAATAGATATATGAAATAGATAGATAGATATCTAATAGAAGTAAGAAACATTGACAGAAGTTGAAGGAATATAAAGTAATCAAAAGAGAGAGAAAATTTGTTTTTTAGTGGTGAAAAGACGTATTTAACCCTTGAAAAGTTCATATGTAATAAAAATAGATAAGAGTAAGAAGGTAATAATGCTGGACATTAGTTTTTATAGATATAAATTTAAAATAGATATAATATTCTACTTTCAATCGTTTTTATAAAAGACAATTGAGTTATAATTTGATGAATAAAAGTTGATTTTGTTGACTAAATTATAATTCAATTGTCTCTTATTTGTGTTTGGTTAGAGGGGTTGGGAGAAGAGGGAAGATTTTTAAATGGCTTAATTTTCAATTGATTCATGTAAAATACAATAAATTTGATTTTAGACCCTTCAAAATGTAAATATTTTCGTTCTAGTCTCTAATGATTAACACCGTTAGTTTTTAACGGTTGAGTAATTAATAACTTTAAACTTAGTCCTTGCAAAATAAACAAAAAAATTATTTTAATTCATGCAAAATGTGCAAAAAATTTGATTTTAACCTTACATAATAAACAAATTGTTTTACTCCCTTGTACGGTTTTTATAATAAACTATAATTAGTTTATTATAAATATTATCATTTTTATTTAGAAGATATAAAAAATATTAATTTTGACTAATTGATTTATGTCAAACATTTATCTTGTGTATGATTATATGTTCCACCAGCTTCTTTAGTAACTCATTTTCAAACAAACATTGCGAAAAATTATAGTTAGTTTATTGTAATTATTCTTATTTTATGTTGACGG
The DNA here is from genome assembly GCA_037974755.1 of Cicer yamashitae. Taxonomy (NCBI): domain Eukaryota; kingdom Viridiplantae; phylum Streptophyta; class Magnoliopsida; order Fabales; family Fabaceae; genus Cicer; species Cicer yamashitae. The sequence continues at coordinate 41,730,731 of JBBPBQ010000004.1, forward strand.
TATTAAAAAAAAAATTAATTTTAAATAATTTTTTGACAGACATTTGTCCATACATAGTTTTATAATACGTTTGTTATTAGTATTATAATTATTCTCGCTTTTATTTAGAAGACATAGAAAAATTAAAATTTAACTAATTAATTAGAGACAAATACTTATATTTTGCAAAAGATTAATTGCATATTTAAATTTTTTTAAATTTTTATGTTTGATTCAAATTTTAAAAAAGATAAGCAAAGTTCTCCTCCATTTTGAAAGATTTGGAGAAGAATGACTTAAAATAACAACAACAAAAAACATTTAAAATCATCCGTATCTTTTTAAATTAAATACAAAATCATTAATTAAAAAATATCATTCACTTCCTTCGTTTCAACCAATCTTATCTTCACTTCCTTTTTTTTCATTTCTCCATTAAAATCTCTTTTTCCTCTCCTCGTGGAACAATTGACTAGAAATACATGACCAGAAAATAAATTAACATTCATGAAACTGGAGATATTCCCACATAACATACCACATGAATCCCCCTAAAACATACCACATACTTCCGGTGCACGATCTCAATTTGAATTTTGCTTGCATGTCTTAATTTAATTGTACTGATTGGAACCAATAACACCAACATAGTTTTGCAATATAATTAAGTAGTCATAAAGTTAGAATAAAGTACAACCGAATTCTCTCTTGTAGAATATTCAGCAACCTTAAAAACACAATGGCAGCTGCATATAAATGCCTAAATATTATTCTATTTAAATTTATATTTAGGGTTAAATATATTTAAAATTTAGAATAAGACATCATCATAATATTATAATTCATATTTTTATTTAAAATATATTTAGGATTTATGCTTTATTTATATATTTTAAAATTATGATTTATCTTTATATATAAAGTGAATAAAAAGTTAGAATATTAAATTAAAAAAATTAAAAAAAATCATACAACATATATTTCATATAATTTTGCTTTTGCAAATTAAGAAGAAAAAGAACCATCAGTCTATCACTTCACTATTGCATATGTGTTATTTTGATTGCTTGAGTTGTTTTTTGTGAATCCATGTTACCGCCTACTATACTTGACTCCACCAACCACTTATGCTTCCCACTTTTTCCAATTGAGACTCAAGCAATAAAAAATTGTTTTTAATCTTAAGATCTCCTGGAATTTGTATTGTCTTTTCAAGTTTCATCTCTTGAGGTTATTTTAGTAAATATAAATAATAGTTTATAGCTAATAGTTGAAGTTGTTAAATTAATTGAAATATTTAATAAAATTAATGGTTCAATTAATTTAAAAATATAAAATAATGAAAAAAGATATTTGTAGTTAAAAATAAATTTTATATCAACAAATGTTTAAAATATTTTTAAATTTGTAATTGTATTTTTTTCATTAATTTAAAATTTATTAATAAGATATATATTTTTAACTATTTAGTTAGTTTATTTGTTTTTAATAAAAATAATTAAGTTATTTTAAATTATTTCTTTTAAAATATTAATTATTTTGAAATTGAAATTTATTTATAAATAATTTAAAATTATAATAAATAAATTATTTATTAATCTGATATATTTTTTATTTCTTTAGCTAGTTTTTTTATTTGAAAATATTTTAAAAATTATTATTTAATTAAATTTTAAAAATTATTATTTAATTAAATTTTAAAAATTATTTATACTATTTACTAATTTATTTATTTCAAATAATAATAAATAATTTATAAAAGGTAAACAATTATTTTAGTTATTATTGAATATGCAGTCATGTGTTAAACTATAATTGCAGAACATAAAAAGTAGCACCCAAGGAAATTACACCTAGAATAGTATTGTCCAAATCATAATTGTATTCTAGAAGTTTTGAACATAGACCAGCTAGCCTTATAAATAGAGAACCGAAACATGGAAGTTTCATCCATACTTACAATCCTGCTACTAGAATGGAATCACATAATGCTTCCAATTTGCTTAAAGCTCAAAGCCACATATGGAATCATATGTGCAATTTCATAAATTCCATGTCTCTTAAATGTATAGTTGATTTAGGCATACCAGATATCATACACAATTATGAAAAACCTATGCCACTCTCAGTACTTATTTTTTCACTACCAATTCACCCTTCAAAAGTCCCCTGCATATATCGATTGATGCGAATTATGACTCATTTAGGTTTTTTCTCTCAAAATAATGTTACCGAGAATGAGCTAGAAATCGAGTATATGTTAACCGATGAATCTACATTATTGCTTAAGGATCACCCTATGAGTGTGACTCCTTTTTTGCAAGTGGTACTTGATCCAATTGTGGCAAACCCGTGGCATAATTTGTCTACTTGGTTAAAAAACGATGACCCTACAACATTTGAAACGACCCATGGGATGTTGATATGGGATTATGCAGCGCGTGAGCCCAAATTTAACAATTTGTTCAATGATGCAATGGCAAGTGATGCTCGGTTGGTGACTAGTGTTGTGATTGAGAAGTGCAAGGGAGTGTTCAATGGATTGGACTCACTGGTTGATGTTGGAGGAGGCACAGGGACCATGGCAAAGGCCCTTGCTAAATCATTCCCAATGATGGAGTGTAATGTATTTGATCTTCCACATGTTGTTGATGGCTTGCAAGGAAGTGATAATCTAAACTATGTTGGTGGAGACATGTTTAAGAATATTCCCCCAGCTGATGCCATTTTGTTGAAGGTAAAATGCTATACCGCAATTCATATAGTATTTTCTCTCATTCTGAATGTAAACAACCAAAAGTTATATTTTGTGGCATAAATATAAATAAAACTGAATTAATTATATCATCTTTAATGCTATTATTTTAAAAATTCTCTTTAGTTAATTTAGATTTTATTCTCATGGTACAAGTTTTCATTATGGACGACAATTTAGAAAATGCAATTACTTTTTTATTATTTTGTGAAAATTAAATAAAATTCACTACTTTTCTTAAAGAATGTGAAATAAATTTTTTTGTCTTATATATGAAACCAAATGGAGTATGAATTTGTTTTTTGTGGTGATTACATACTCTTACTCTTAAGCTTCTTGATTTGCATGTTTCAATCAAAAGTGCTAAGTGTATTTCTACTTTATTTTAATTGTTGTATATTGTTCTGTGTTGTTCTATGTTAGATGACTGGATATGAAGCTTTAGTAAATAATAAGATTCCCAAAGACCAATTATGGACTATAGAGGTTGAGAGAAATTGTTGGATGATTGATATTTGATTTGTGAAGATCAAAGTAATTGCAACTCTTTTATCTTCTTTTGGGCAACCAAAAAACAACCAGACACACACATATGTGCATGTGTTTAAAAAATATGTACTGATAAGAATTTTTGTTTATTGAAGTGTTTTAAAACTTGCAAAGTTCTACTTCTATTTGTGAAACAATCTATTTATACCCTAATACTACTATTCATTTCATTTTAATGATTTTGATCCTTGTGACTATAAATGGCAATGCAGTGGATATTGCATGACTGGAATGATGATGAATGTGTGAAGATCTTAAAGAATTGTAAGGATGCAATAGCAAAGAAAGGTAAAGAAGGGAAGGTGATTATCATAGACATGGTGATTGAGAACGAGAAGGGAAACAATGAAACCATTGAAACACAACTCTTCTTTGATATGCTCATGATGGTGTTGGCCACTGGAAAAGAGAGAACTAAGAAAGAATGGGTTAATTTAATTTCCTCTTCCGGTTTCAGTGATTACAAGATAACTCCAGTTTTGGGCCTAAGATCCGTCATTGAGATCTATCCATAGTAAAATCCAGTGAAGTGTGATAGCTAAGAAGTGAATAAGAATAATCATTCATATGTGATTATAGTTTATTTTTAATATGTAACAATAGTAATGGAGATTTTAAAGTAATCATTATAGTTGCGCTGCAGTCTTGATACTAAGAAGCATGCGCTCAAATGGGGCTGATACGCCCTCAATATGCAGTTGCAAAAGTATAAAAAATCTTGATATCACAGCTAAAATTATAATTATAGACATTTTTCTAAAACCATTGTAATAAAGTCTTGTGGACTCTTCATTATGTGTGTTTGTTGGTAAATTCATGTACCGAAAAATTACTCAGAATCATGTTTAATTGTTATTGATTTCTATTGCCTATTCAGTATCTTGCGATTTAAGTGCATCTACGGTGAAATAAAATCTATATTCTCCTTCGTGGATATATGGGGTAATATATCAACCCGACACAAGTTTTTTTAACAATGTACTATTGAAATGCACGAGATTTTTTAACAATGTACTATTGAAATGCATGAGATAAGCATGGCTAAATATTTAAAACTTCACAGGTAAATATCACCAAAGTCTTAGAGTCTATTTGATGACGAAGATAGGATAGAGAATAATATGATGATGGAAGTGGATAAGAATATGATATGATATAACACGACAAACTTTTATTCTAAGCTATGTTTGATGTGCATCAGATGACAAATTAAATAACATTATATTATCATGGTGTATTCGTTAGGAAAAACTCGGGTGTTTCTTTCCATGGTACATGTTTTAGGTAGAGTTTCTTTCATTTAAGGAAATGCATTGTTCATCCCTTTAATAATAGTTGCAACGTTTAAGCATGTCTATTTGTTCAGCATATATCATCAATTTGACCATGATCAGATGAGTTAAACATGACAAGTACCTTCATAACTGAACACATGTACTATGCATCTGATGTCGGTTTCGCCTTGAAATTTTCCTTCCATGTCCTCCAAGCCTCTCTAACTTCCTCAAGTTGAGCATCTGGAATGCTTGAATACTTATCCAATTTCTCAACCCAATTAGCCCAAGGAGACTTTGATGAGTCTAGGAACTTTGACAATTCAGGCAACATAACAGATGAATAGAATTCGTCAACGGATTTTAGAATTTGTTCTGATTCAACCATGGACACCATTTCAGGCCTTGTGCAGTTTCCAGCACTTGATCTGAAGGTGTTTCCTCTCAAAATCAAGACTTCTGGCGGGGCAATAGGGAGGACGATTCGAGAAAACTTGACCAGTGACAATGAATGGATGTCCCTTGGGATTAACTTGCGCTTTACAGCCACGGCAGTTCCAACCATCTTCCGTATCTGATGGGTCATTCGGTAAGTGTGCATTCAACTCATAGAACTAAGAAATGTTTCGATTGTACAGAAAGCACCCAAAAAACAGCAATTTACTGGAGTTTATATATAATGAGCAAATGAATGGTTTAGAGACCTAATTTTGAACATGTCACCAACATACTAATTATCATAGTTCTAAATGGGGGTCCGCAACTGCAGCTGCAATGTACAAGTTTTAGAGATCGCTACAACGGCATTGCAACCCCAATTGCAGCCGCATCAGCTGCAATATTAAGGCTTGCAGCATAATGCGGCCACAATTTAGATGCATGCTAATAATGATAGAAGAAGCATGCTGGCATGAATGCAAGAAAGTTATGAAGAAGAATTAGTCACATTCCCAGAACCAAGAGACAAACCATATTTGCATTAAGTATGCCATATCATAGTCAAATTTTTAATTATGATAAAACATTATTTGATGGTTATGGACATAAGTGTAATATTAACAGGAGATAAAATTAAACTCTCTGAGAATTAAATTAAAGTAACACTTACTTGATGTAACATGAAGGAATCCCCCCATACATTGATCTCAACAAAATCATATCCAAGTAGTGTCTCCAACTTCCCACAAGAACAACATAAAATCTTTCTGAAATGAGAAGCATTTAATCTATCTGCGTCATCTGGTTCATGCAACCATCTTGCACGAATTCCTAAACTCGAGTTTTGACCATTCAAACTATCGGATTCACTAGACTCTCGAGGCTTGTGGCTCTGTTCCTCGTTGCTCAAAGAATCATCAGCATCACTTTCCTCACTCTCTGAATCACAAGCCGATATCAAACTAGATGATTCTGTTCTGTTTGACATGCCACCATTTCCTGGCGATTTTCTTGCATGGTTTTTTTTCCTGTATATAGACCGAACAGTATAATTATGGAAAGGATGATCTCCCTACATCAAAAATATCAACAGAAACAAAAGTAAATAAATGCATAATTCTAAATATCTTATGCATGCATGATTCTCTTACTTATTAACAATACATAAATAATCAGTTAATCACCAATCACAGTTATGTTTATCTCAAACATGCACACACTTAAGAGAAAAATAAAGGGATACATATCAGCTTGATTATGGTGACAAATGAAATATCTCTTAAATATTTTATTTAACTAGACAACAAAGCAATATGTAACTAACAGAAATTTAAAGAGATATGTGCCATCATCTACCAAAACATGAAACTGAAAGGAAAAAAAAAACAGAGCTGATTCATTATTTAGAAGGAAGTTACAAACTTAATCAGCAAATAAATTTAAAGAGCCAGAAAGCAAAAATTTCAATACGGAGCATGTTTACAAATTCTAGGCTTAGAACATGTAAACAGAATAGCTCATTTCAAAAAAAGCCACTTATGTCCTATTGTAAATAGTTAGGAGAGATTGATATCATAACTAAGGTTTATCATAACTATAACTAAATTAAATTTGTCAAGTATAGTAGAAATAGATAATAATTCAACAACATCAACGAAAGAAAATACAAATGAAAAAAGAAAAAGTATACCTCGAAAACACCAAGTATGCTGTTGAACTCGGAAATGTGAAAATCTATTTCATCCTCACTAAAATGACTCTGTATTCCTATTATATCAGCAGGGAGGAGGTAAGAATATTTCCGCAGATTGCACTCTCTTCTAGGATCAAATCTTCTAAAATAAGCCAAAACTATGCAGTTAGAAATATGAGTGATAAGTCATTATTTAAAAATCAAGGAACACTATTAATGTTTTTTTTTTTGGTATACTGAACACTATTAATTTAGGAGTCACTTGAAAAATCACAAGTCATCTCATGATCAATAGTCCAAATACAAAAGGGTATTTTTATGCATGTTTTTGTGCGAGTAGTTCCATGGATCTGTTTATCCTCACATAGAGAAAAAAGGCTTAAGTATCTATCAAAATCCATGTAAGACATCTTGAGTCTTCACATTTTCAATGTATACACAACACGTACAGTCACACTCAAACTCACTATACACAAATTATGAGATGAAAAATAAAACACTTGTTTAATTTAGAGGAGCACATGCATGTATTGCCACTAGATGATCAAGGTGTGATAACAGAAATTGTTATCGAATAAAATCAAGCATTTTATGCAATCAACAAGAGACTAATAGTCTTACTTTGTTGAAGGCAATATACTAAAAACTCTGATACTATTAGGAAGATAAGAATTGATGTGGTTTGCAAGTTCAATGCCATAATCATCTCCTTTCCATGCATTCTCAGGGATTTCCATCTTAAAGGATATCATTGTTGCCAGAGAGTGAACCTATCACATAACCATCAAAAAAGAAGACAAAAATCACAACTGCAAAATACAGAATAACAACAAAATTATGTAATAAATAGCTAAGAGGATAATAAGAAGGTTTACTCCTTTATCGGTCCTGCTACTTCGGCCCCAATTAATCTTATCAAGATCTCCAAAATTACTATCACGGATGCCACCGACCTTGAAGATAGCAGTTTCAAGTTCTTTCTCGATAGCTACATCATGTCAAAATTCAAATGCTTTAGCAACTCTCCATTTACAAGTCACACCAGCTAGGCTATTTTAATTGCTGGCCAATGGTCAGAGTTCACATTAAACTTTGTTCATATATGAAAAAAAAAAAAAAAAACAGAATAAACTCAAATACTTCCTCCGTCCCAAAATATTAGCAAAAAAAGTGGATGTATCTGGCCCAAATTTTGGATCAAATACATCCACTTTCTTTGACTTATTTTTGTTTGTATTTTGAGACGAATGGAGTAACAAACACATTAAAATTTCACTTAGGTGAATCCAAATTTTAAACATACAATTCGTTTGCCCAAAAAGTACACATACATATATTCAAGGGTATAAGGTACAAGAAAGATATAGATTTTCATTATTTGAAAAAAATTTAAACACATTTACTAATTAAAACTCAAACTAGTGATTTTCTACCATTATCAAATAGATAGTCTATACGACAATAAGGCTTTAAAAGTAACTACTACCTACGTCTCTAATTATAAACAATCATTAGAAAAAAATTGTCCCTGAACACATTAACTACTACCTTAGTCATTTTTCTATGCAAAATAGACACATTAACTACACTGTCAACTTCTTTTTGTACAAACTACCAATTTTTCTTAATAATAGTGAAATATGTAAGTGTTTATATTTAGGGTCGGAGGCCGTACCAATTTTAGTGGGACATTGCCCTTAACAACACGGTTATGTTTCAAATTTAAATTTAAAACCATACAACATAGATATCGAGCTATCTAATTAAAACAAGAGTTTAATGGATAATTGGATGTGCATTATTAGTGTAAAATAGTTTTACACTGACATCTCATAAGAGTTATCCATTTGCCATGTCATACCATAAAAGTGGGGTGAATAGAGTGATGTGGCGGAATACATAACTTCTATTGGAGGTTAGTATAAATCCATTTTAAAGTGACAATGCATATTCCCTTTTCTCTTAAAACATACAGAAAAAGGGTCTTACTGGATAACTTGTTTTCATTTCGTTGCATTTGCAAACCTATAAATAAAATAACAAACACAAATTAGCATAAAATTTCAACAACAAAAAAAAAGAAAGAAAGAAAGAAAGAAAATGAGAAAGAAAAGACCTCTAAAATCAGTTCCAACATAACCAACTCTCATAACGACTTTTTTCTTGAGAAAAGGTTCCCATTTGTCGGTGGAGAGAGAAGGAAGAGAACAGAAGCATCTGAAGAATGTTTTTGGAGGAAGAAGAAGAAGAAATGGAGTGTTAGGGTTTCGAATTGGGGAGAGTTGGAATGGCAGAGAAGTGAAGTGCATTGCTGGAAATAAACAAACTTTGTTTTCTCACAGAAAAGAAGATGATGGAAATGAAAGTAAATAAGGTGAAGTTAAGGGCCTTGCATGACGTTTAAAAAAAATATTTCTTTTGAGAATTTAATTTATATTTACCGTTAGATAATAGTATGAATCGCAATTACTAAATTAATAATTTATTTATATTATTTTACATGAAATTTTAAAAAGAAAATTGAATAAATTTTTTTGTGAATTTTAGAAAACTATGCGAAAATATATTGACATTTAAGATTTTAAAGAACTTTGTAATTAAAATGTAAATAGATTCATATTATTATAAAATTCTAAACGACCGTATGATTTAGTTTTCAAATTTTATTTTTCAGTGTTCAAAATTAAAAAACTTATTTGGTAATATAGTTTTACAAAATTGTTTTATGTTTATTACTTTTGGACCTAAAATATAAAACAGATTTAAGCACAGGTGTAAGTGTTCAAAATAAATTCAATTAATCTGAACATTCAAACCAAACCATAATAGTGGAGGATGAAATTATGACCTCTATGTCAGAGGATAAACAAAGCATAATAATGGATGAACTTATGTTGTCTATTCATCCTCGCACATGGGAAAATGAGTGAAAGTGGCAAAGTACAAAAAGTGATGTCCTTGACTAAAAAGGCAAGACTCTACAGTTGTTGGGAAAATAAAAAGTTAAAAAGCACAAGTCACATCATAATTAATGGAAGCTTCATCCTCCTATCCGAGGATGAACTGGACTCATCCTCCTAGCTTTCTTCTAACAAGGACAGTTGAATGACATATTTTCAATTCCAAATAAAGACTATGGGCAATCATCTAAGTCTCCAACGAATACTTTGTACTTCTCTTCATAATTGAAACACCATCACCTCTATAACTTCAGATGAACTCATCTTCATCAAATACAACAAAACATCATACAAAAGAGAAAGATAAAATTTGTGAAGAGCACACTCATTCTCTCAGCATATTTTCTACTATTCTTAAGTATATCTTTGAAATCATCCTCTTAGAAAGTTTGTCTTAGTGGGAGAATCATACTCTTATCAAATCTCGCAAAAACTTGTATATCCTCAAGTTAATATCAACTTGTTGATAATTGTAAAACAAGAAGAGAAATCGTTTATGTAAGCCTATTGAGGCTAAGAAAATACAACGTGAAAAGACTCCCTTTAGAGGACAAGCCTTTTGAGCCATAGTGAAAACTCACAAGTTAGTGAGGACTAGACGTAACCCATTTTGGGTGAACCAGTATAAATTTGTGTGTCTCATTCTCTATAATCTCTTCTCTTTATTTTGTCTAACTCTTAATTCAGTGTCAAACTTATATCCTCTAACATCTATCTATTATCCTCACATAGAGGATACAGTTTTAAAAGAAAAAGAAAATCAAGAAAAATACAATATCTCTATTCGACCCCGTTCTAGTGATATTTGAGCTACTTCAATGAGATCATTTCTAAAGGTATGACTATAGATGAACAATTTTAAATTATTATTATTGACTAACTATCCCTTCTTGGAAGGATTTCAAAAAGTCTCTCAGGCATAAAACAAAAGAATTCTCTCTAAAGGGTTTGATAATCCACCTCCAAAGATAAGAAAGAATCTTGTTTCTAGTTGTCTTCTGAATAAGGCAGGGTTTACTCAATCTATAAGGGCAAATTTGTACACTATTTCTAAATATGATACTTTTGTTGGCAAATGGTACACCGCCATGTTTAAATTAATTTAAGAAAAAATCTCCTTTTGTTTACATGTTGTGTGATTTTAATATTTTGCATGCTAGACTTTGTCATGTGAACAAACGTGTGATTTCAAACTTAAGTAACGTAGTTTTAATTCTAAAGTTATCTTTAAATTATTTTGAAAAATATGATTTTTATAGTCAAGCTAAAATAATAAAGCGTACACATAAATTAGTAATTAGAGAATCTGAACCTTTACATTTAATACACTCTGATATATGTGAACTTGATGAGACTTTAACTAGAAATGAAAAATGTTATTTTATCACATTTATTAATGATTGTTCTGACTATACTTTTGTATATCTAATGAAAAATAAAATTGAAATGTTTGACATGTTTAGGATCTTTGTAACTAAAATTGAAAATCGATTTAGTAGAAAGATTATGAGGTTTTGTAATGATAGAGGAACAAAGTATGATTCTAGTTTGTTTAATGAGTTTTATAAATTGCATGAAATTATACATGAAACAATTGCACCATATTGAAATGAATGGTAAAGTTGAAAAAACTAATAGAACTCTTTCTGAACTAGTTGTTGCTAGTATGCTTAAACTTTGGTGATGCATCTCATTGGTGGAGGGAAATTTTACTGACTGTTTGCTATGTTTTGAATAGAGTTCCTAAATCTAAAAACAAATCATGTCCTTATGAAATTCTAAAGAAAAGACAATCAAACTTGTCTTATTTTCAAACTTGGGATTGTCTGGCTTATGTCAGAATCCTCAATCCCAGGCGAGTTAAACTCGCTAGTAGAGCCTATGAATGTGTCGTAGTCCTTTCGATTTTGAGTGGTCCTAATACCACTGTCCTTTTAGAATAGTTTGTGTCATAGTTCTTTCCATTTATGAATGGTCATAGTACCATATTACAAATGGCTTTAACCGTCATATCGAGAGTGTAATTCTAGAACGGTTTTCTGTAGTGCAGTAAGACTCTGATACAGTTTGTCTGTGATACAGTATGTCTAAGCTGTTTTAGTCGCGAAATGTATTGAGGAGAACAATCTAATCCGCAACTCAACTCATTAATATCTTTGGTGGCTGAAATTTATTTTGAAACTCAAAAATAACATTTAGAATAAATGAAATAAAAAGGTTTATAATTCAAATGTATAAATGAGGAAATAATTAATTAAAAAAATTGCATAGCACCAGAATCCATGCAATTGTTTGTACAATTATGATTATGATTATGATTATGATTATAAAGGATTTTAAAGGAGGTATTCGATCTCAAATAAGGCTAACTTATTAGGTGCTTTACTGTCTTTTTTATTTACATGCTATGAGTTTTTTTTCATGTGCTTATAGGCTAGAGAGTTTTGTGAGAGAAATTTATTTATTTATACTTTAAAAAGTTATAACTTTATTTTTTAAATGTAGATATGTCACAATCTCAAACAATTTCATACTTTCAGACTTTTCGAACATGGCAAAATGTGTCAATAGAAATTTTAAATTATAAACACTCATTTTATATTAATATGACACACAAATTATAACATAAACTTTAAATTGTTTTTCTTTTTTTATTTGAATTCTAAATTGTTTTTCTTTTATGTTATATATCTTATATTTGTTCAATGATACACACACATTCATATATTAGGTTATCTAACATGATGCTTCAAATATAATTATAAACTTTGAAGATTATTAGATATTGATTAGGTTATTTAAGATGGTTGTCTGTCTTCAAATTTAACGTTGGTTGAAAATGTCGTTTTCGCATGTGATGACTTGTCTGTCTTGTTTCGGCTATATGTAGAACTTTTGATGTTCGATTAAAATGATATTTGAATCGTTGGAAAGCTAAGAGAGTTATCTACAATTTATCTTTTAGACTCAAGATCAAATTCAACTTCTATCATGGTAAGAAATAGGTTGGACTTTGACCAAGAATGGTGTTTTCATTGTTTTATGGGGTTCATTATAATAATAGTTAAATAAAGTAAATAAGCACAAACAAAAAGTTGTTGCTGGAAAAAAAAAGTATTTTGTCTTTCCTTTTAATTGTTTTATAACTACTTTTCTAATTAGGACTAAACAAGACAATTATTAAGAAAGTTAGTGTAACCACTAGGATTAATGTCAGTTTACTGTAGCTTTTCTTTTACCAAACAATGATCCATATTTATATGTGCCTATGAATGTAGAAAAAGGATATTGGATTAAACAAAAATATATATTTCTCTTTGGTAATTGTGAGTGAGATTTTATCTTGTCTTTGAGTTATTAGATTGGAATTTGTGCTTTCAATGGCTTCCTTACCATTGAGATAATTTCTCTTAGTTTATCAATCATCTTGATTGTGGCCCCTTTCTTCTCTATCTTCTTCCCTAAATCTACATTTTGTATATTTATTTTAATTTTTCTATATTTTTATTCATCTATATTTTAGATTTGTCATCGGATACATTCTTTTTCTAATATTCACTCTTTGATTAAGTGAAAATTAATATAAATTCTACCATTTTATATGAGATCAATTTCTAAAATGTAATGTTAATCTTATTTAATAAAAAGTCGAAAATTAGAGTAAGAATCGAAAAGAAAGAATTAGTAGCACTTCTCATACATAACACGCTATACTCACTTTTTAAAAGTAAAAAGAAGTGCATAAAAAATCTCACGATGAATTTTCTAACGCTAATCCAACCATAGTTCTATTAAATCCTATAATCGTCCTTTGATCATAATATTTAATTAAACTATTTAGATGTACATATAAATAAATAAATATATATATATATATATATATATATATATATATATATTACTAATAAATATCTTAAAGACACTCTATGTGAAGAAATGAAAAATTGTGAATCTTGTCTTCAAAAGCTCAATTTTTAAATTTTTGAGAAATTGGAATAAGAAATTCCAAGATATTAAACCTTTAATTTATTTATCGGTGGCTTGTGCGGTGTATTGTTGTAGAAGGCTCCATAAATTTCAAAATAAAAATGATTGTGTATTGTATAGGTGGCAGCACCAATGTATAAGTTGCAGCATTGATCGACACATATTGGATTTACCCTAAAATGGAAGAAATATTTATTTGAGTATAACTTCAAATCAAAAAATTTGAGTATAAACACAAATAAAAAAATTTACGATCAATATAAAAAAAGGTAATTCTATCATCAATATAAAAAAAATGCTATGAAAATTGAACTACATTTTTTTTACATCATTATAAAAAAACTGCATAAAAAATCATATAAAAAACTGTATAAAAAACTTGAAAAAAAAAGAATTACGATTTTTTGGTCACCATTTAATTTTTTTGTCACATTTTGAGAATAAACAAGTAAACTTAAGGAAAAAAAATAACTAAAAAAGTAAAACTTCATTTTTTTTATAAAAGATATAGTTACCTTAAAGAGAATTAAATAATTATTTTATAAAAAATCTACTATAAAATATATTAAAAAAAAAGGAAGAACTACCAAAAGATAAATATATTTTTATTTAATTTTTTATCACATCATTATTTAAAAATAAATAAATAAACTTTAAATAATAAATAGATAACTATAAACAAAATATAACTAAATTCTATTTTTTATATTTACTCTATCAATTTTAATACTTATTATCTATGTAATTTTATTCAAATTATATTTTTTTCATATTAATTCTTGTATTGATAGTAAATAATATATCGACAATAGATAATATGTTTTTTCTACATCAAATCATTTTTATTTAGTGTCAAAACCAAGAAAGTATTTGTGTTGGTGGAGTTAAGAGGTGAGCGTTTGGATGTGCAAGATTGAAGAAAGAAATTAATTTAAAGTTAAATATATTTTTAGTCTTTATAAATATAAATATTATAAATTTACTTTTATAAATTAAAAATATAATTTTTAATTTGTATATAATAGTTTTCTATACAGTTTTAGTTTTTATTATTAATTATGTCAACATTAATTTCTAAAATGTTTTTAGATATATTTATAACATCTTAAAAAGATCATATAGAAAAATGGAATTTATTCGATTTGTAGATTAATATTTTCTTTATTTCTATCTTGAGTTGTATCATTTAAAAATTTTATATTTAATTATTTTTAGTAAAAAAGAAATTAAATTTTTGTAGAAATTTTTTTTTATAACATTCTAAATATATATATATTTACAAAATATTATTTAAAAATTTATAAATTGAAATATAATTAAATATAGGTTTAATTGCAATTTTAGTTTTTCTATTTTTACTGATTCACGAAATTGGTTCCCCTATTTTAAAAGTCGACAGTTATGGTTTCTCCCTCTAATTTTTTAACTAAAAAATGATCATATGTGATACTTTAAATAATATGACATATGATATAATGATTTAGAATTATTAACATCTATGAAATTGAAATAAAATGTCATGAAAACTTAAATTTCAATTTATGAATTTTTTCATATTTTTAATTTAATTAATGACATATGAATAGTTAATGCATCTAAATGGTTCTACATCATAGAATTGTATGTCACGTCCTTAAAAATATGAAAAATCATAATTGTTTTAGTTAAAAAATACAAAGGAGAGACCAAAACTTTTGACTTTCAAAATAAAAGGACTAATTCCGTAAATTGACAAGAATAGAGAGATCAAAGTTGTAATTAAACCTTAAATATATTTTGTTTCAAATGAAACTAAAACAACTTCCAAAATAATTTTATAAAATAAAAAATTATATTTTACAGAAACTAATTTAAAAGGTCATTATTTTATAAGTAACAATATTTAACTTTTTAATTTATTAATCGGTGGATCGGGCGGTGTATTGTTGTAGAAGGCTCCAGAATTGGCAAAATAAAAATGATTATTTATGGTATAGGTGGCACCACTGGTATATATGGGACAGTGTTAATTGACACATATTGGATTTACCGAGAAATATTTATTTAAACACAATCTAAATTAAAAAAAATTGAGTTATCGACAAAATTAAAAAAATTAAATGATTTTAATTTAAAGTTATATCCATGTGAAAGTTGCTCCTAAAATAGTTGTGAATGTGTATATTATTAAGAATAAGATTATAAAAATATAGTTAAATAAGTATTTTTTTTTCTTAATCGATTTAATTTATAAAATTATTTAAAAAATAAATATGTAAAAATATATTTAGAATTTCAATAAATTTAGGAACTATAATAATAATGGCTGACGAAAAAATTAAATAATACGGTGGGAGATTGGATATTGAATTCTTGTTGTTGATCACACACCAGCTACAAATAATCGAGTATGTACTAACTGGAAGTATGGAATCTCAAAATGGAGAGCATGTTGCTTCCAATTTGCTCAAAGCACAAAGCCACATATGGAATCATATTTTCAATTTCATAAATTCCATGTCACTTAAATGTGTAGTTGATTTAGATATACCTGATATTATACACAACTATGGAAAACCAATGTCACTCTCAAAACTCATTTCTTCACTGTCAATCCACCCTTCAAAAACCCCCTACATCTATCGCTTGATGCGAATCATGACTCATTCTGGTTTTTTCTCTCAACAAAATGTTACAGAGAATGAGTTAGAAACTGAGTATATATTAACTGATGCATCTTTATTGTTACTTAGGGATAATCCAATAAGTGTGACACCATTCGTGCATTTAGGGCTTGATCCTATTTTGACTAATCCGTGGCATCAATTGTCTACTTGGTTAAAAAATGATGATCATACAACATTTCAAACGACACATGGGATGTTGTTTTGGGATTATGCAGCGCACGATCCCAAATTTAACAACATGTTCAATGATGCAATGGCAAGTGATGCTCGATTGGTGAGTAGTGTCGTGATTGAAAAGTGCAAGGAAGTGTTCAATGGATTGGAGTCATTGGTTGATGTTGGAGGAGGTACAGGGACCATGGCAAAAGCTCTTGCAAAATCGTTCCCACATTTAGAGTGCATTGTATTTGATCTACCACATGTTATTGCTGGCTTGCAAGGAACTGAGAATCTAAAATATGTTGGTGGGGACATGTTCAAAGAAATTCCTCCGGCAGATGCCATTTTGTTGAAGGTATATATGTATATATCAAACTTAATATGATTACACTTGTGATAACTATTTAATGTATATTCATATTACAAATTTCATTGTTTAATTGAAAACTATTATCACATAGATCATATTTATATAGTTTTATATTAATTTAAAATTATTTTATATATGAACTTTTATTAAACAAGTTAATTTTGATAAATCTCATCAACACGTCAAATGATTTCATATTAATGTCAAAAATTATAAACATTATTTGATACTAGTTTAAAATTCAATTGTTGTATATTTATAATACATATAACATTTAATTTTATCAATTCAATTGTTAATTATTGTCATATATTATATTAATGATTAAATATAATTTTGTTCTCATTTTCTCTTTTTTTTACTTGTTTTTTTTATTATCCGTCTTTGTTTAATAACCCAAATAAAAGTGTCAATGAAATTGTAGTGGATATTGCATGACTGGAATGACGAGGAATGTGTGAAGATATTGAAGAACTGTAAGGAATCACTTGTGATGAAAGGTAAAGAAGGAAAAGTGATTATCATAGACACGGTGTTGGATACTAAGAAGGGAGACATTAATTATGAATCACTAGAAACACAATTGTGCTTTGATATGTCAATGATGGTACTACTCACAGGAAAAGAGAGGAACGAAAAAGAATGGATTAAGTTGATTTCCTTCGCCGGTTTTAGTGACTATAAGATAACCCCAATTTTAGGTTTAAGGTCTTTGATTGAGGTCTATCCATAATAAAATTTAGTTAAATATTGAGATTGTTAAGTTGAATACTACAATAAGCATCCATTATCACATAGCCACAATAATTACCTCCTAAACTTCTAGTTCTAGAGGGCCTAAGTAAGTCCATGTATAAAAGTTGTCATCGCCTTGTAGTAGAAATTTTATTTTTTGGATTTGAAAGAAATCTTTACTTGTTTGCCCTTTTGGCATTAGTCACATAAACGATTCTCAGAGAACTTTAATTTAGGGAGGTTTATTACTAATTCTTTTGAAACTATTTTATTTAATAAATCCATGTGAATGTGAGCTAATCTTTTATGCAATAGGCAAAAATGTTCACTCTTGGTTAGGAGACCATGAGTCCTCCCAGAGGAAATGTCATCTAGATTAACCATATAGATGTTGTCTACTTTATCTCCCTTTAACCTAATTTGTTTATCAAAATTGCTTTCAATCATGCAACAAAGGGAGTAAAAAATGATTTTATGTCCTTTATCACATAATTGATTAATACGTAACAAATTGAGTTTAAGACCTTCTACATAAAGTACATTTTATATTATAGTAGAAGGAATTTCTATTGTTCCTACTCTTAAAATTGTATCCTTGTATATATCATAATAAGTAACAAATTCTTTTTTTCCTCCTGGTATAAAATGAACTTGGACTTGTTACCGGTCATATGCTTAGAATATCCATGGTCGAGAAACCACATTCTACTTTTTGCTCTTAAGCATAACTATAAAATAATAGAGAAATTTTAGGTCCCTAATTTTCATTCGGTCCTTGAAAGTTAGTAGTTGGAATAATTCCCTTAGGTACCTATATCATTTTGCCTCTAGGAACATCAACTTCCTAGTGACATTTTAAAATGGGATGTCTTGACATTTTGAAACGGGATGTCTCTTTTTACAACAATAATGAGAAGTAATATATGTAACATAAGACTTGCTATTTCTTTTGAAATGATTTTTGTAAGGCTTTTGGAAATACTTTTTCTTTTTAGCAAATCCTAAATTTTCCTTTGAAAATTGTGCTAATTCATTTTTCAAAGAGGAATTATTTTTTTGTAAATATTCACAATTTTTACAAATAGCATAATTCGTCAATTACCAATGGCTTGTGGTTCTTCATGAGGTTTCTCATGAGAAACTTGAATATTAATTTTATGAGAAACTTGAAGGGCGTTTGCTAGTTCCTTTTTAGGAGTCGCTGAAAGGGCGTTTGCTAGTTCTTTACAAGGAGTTGTTGAAAGATTATCCTCCCCCTTTTCTTATGTCTTGCTTTTTCACACTTAAAATGAGTGATAAAATTTGCCTCTTTCTTGTTTGACTTCTTAAACGTGTTGAATTTATAAGGAGTCGTTGAAAGATTATCCTTCTCCTCCTCACACTTTAAATGAGTGATAAAATTTGCCTCTTTCTTGTTTGACTTCCTAAATTTGTTGAATTTCTTGTCATTACTATTAGATCATCTTATCTTCATAAATTTATTGTACCATTTAAAGAACAAACTCATTTCTTTACCAATTGATTCTTTTTCACTTTCGCCACCATTATCGTCCGACTCTTCCTTTTTGGCCTTAGACAATGAGACCAATAAAGCTATACTTTATTGTACTTTTCCTTATTTGTATCCTTTTCCTTTTTCTTCATGTTCAGCTCATGCGCATGTTCTTGTAATTTGCCAAAAGAAAGTGTTGTAATGGTCACGGTGTCAATATTCCTTTACTCACTTATAGATGTAACTTTTGTTTGTCACTCCCAGCTAAGACATCTCAACACTTTGTTAATAAATCCTCGTTAGTAAAAGTTTTTCCTAAACCATCAAATTTATTCACAATAAACGTGAATTGTTTATGCTTTTCGAAAACAGTTTTACCTTACTTCACTTGTCCCTTCATGGGTGTCTTGCAAAATGTCCCATATTACTTGTGTTGTTTTGCACTTAGAAATGAAAAGTATTCATCTTCTCCCAAAGTGGAGATTATAACGTTCCTCGCATTCCGATCAAAAATTGCACCTTCTTTTAATCTAGGTCAATCCAATTAATCTTAGGCATGTCGATTGCAATACCATCTTTCACAAAGATAGGCACAAATTACCCATATTTGATTAGACCTTTAGACAAGAATTGGACTCGTGATACCATTTTTTAATATTGGGATGAATAGCGTGATGTGGCGGAATATTTAACTTCTATTGGAGGTTAGTATAAATCCATTTTAAAGTGACAATACATATTCCCTTTTCTCTTAAAACATACGGTATTCAATAAAACACTATATATATATCAACAAAGTGCAATAGAAAAACGGATAGACAGAGTGACACGCAGTGCTCGTCTTTTGACTAGTAAAGAAAAAGGGTCTTACTGGATAACTTGTTTTCATTTCGTTGCATTTGCAAACCTATAAATAAAATAGCAAACACAAATTAGCATAAAATTTCAACAACCAAACAAAGAAACAGAAAGAAAGCAAAAGAGAAAGAAAAGACCTCTAAAATCAGTTCCAACATAACCAACTCTCATAACGACTTTTTTCTTGAGAAAAGGTTCCCATTTGTCGGTGGAGAGAGAAGGAAGAGAACAGAAGCATCTGAAGAATGTTTTTGGAGGAAGAAGAAGAAGAAATGGAGTGTTAGGGTTTCGAATTAGGGAGAGTTGGAATGGCAGAGAAGTGAAGTGCATTGCTGGAAATTAACAAATTTTGTTTTCTCATAGAAAAGAAGATGATGGAAATGAAAATAAATAAGGTGAAGTTAAGGGTCTTGCATTGGATTGACGTTTAAAAAAAATATTTCTTTTGAGAATTTAATTTATATTTAACTTTAGATAATAGTATGAATCGCAATTATTAAATTAATAATTTGTTTACAGTATTTTACATGAAATTTAAAAAAAAATGGATAAATTCTTTTTGTGAATTTTAGAAAACTATGCAAAAGTATAATGACATTTAAGATTTTAAAGAATTTTGTAATTTAAATGTTAATTGATTCATATTATTATAAAATTCTAAATGACCTATGATTTAGTTTTCATATTTTATTTTTTAGTGTTCAAAATTAAAAAACTTATTTAGTAATCTAGTTTTACAAAGTTGTTTTATGTATATTACTTTTGGACCTAAATTATAAAACAGATTTAAGCACGGGTGTAAGTGTTCAAAATAAATTCAATTAATCTGAACATTCAAACAAAACCTACCCAAAAATAACCTATTGCTTTTGTTTTGGGTAAAAAACCAAATCAAACTAATATAAACCAAATATTATTGATTCGGATATTGGATTTTAGTTTTAAAAACCAATAAAAACCATACCAACGCTATTCATGTTTTTTTTATGTATTTATTTTTTGCATAAAAATCTAGGTCAATAAGATAATTTTTTTTTTATACAACAATCAGACTCATTACCCATTAAGCCCAATCTAAACTCTAGTCAACTAAATTCTGGTTTAATTTGACACGCTACTGTCTGTTTTGTATTTTAACTTAGGTTGTTATGTGTCAACCGAAGAAATTACTGAATTTGGTTTCGTTGTTTATGTTTTCAATAAATCGTTTCGGTTTAAGCTGTGTCACTTCAAACGATGGCAACAAAAGATGTTATTCTTCTTAACTATGAAAAAGGTTGTCAGCATTCTAAAAGATTACATTCTAGTTATCACATAAACAACTGAACAAATAGAAAACGATAAGGAAACTGTAGAATTAACCCAATGGGAGGATAAAGAAAAAATTATATTCTTAATGGATTTGTTGATGATGTGTATGATTACTATAGTTTCAACAATAGTGTTAGAGATGTTTGGGATACTCTAAAGAATACATATGAAACTGAGGAAGTTTGGACTAAAAAGTATGTTGTGAGCCGCTATCTAAAGTATCAGGTGACCGATGACAGATCCGTGGAGGCTCAATCTCATGAAATTCAGAAGACAACTCATGAGTGTTGAGACAAAATCTCTCTCAAACGTTTTAATGATAACAAAATTATTTCAAAGATTCTGAACATGTGTGTTATCTAATATGTGCTCTTAAGTGTATCAAATTTAAAAAACAGGTTCCTCACCTTCTTGATTAGATGAAATGTTTTTACACATTTTTATATGTCCTCTACTTAGAAGATAAACAAAGTGGATGATGAAATTATGACCTCTATGTTAGAGGATAAACAAAGCATAATAGTGGATGAACTTATGTTGTCTATTCATCCTCGCACATGGGAAAATGAGTGTAAGTGTTAGAGTACAAAAAGTGATGTCCTTGACTAAAAAGGCAAGACTCTACAGTTGTTGAGAAAAGAAAAAGTCAAAAAGCAAAAGTCACATCAGAATTAATGGAAGTTTCATCCTCCTATCCGAGGATGAACTAGAACACTCATCTTCCTAGCTTTCTTCTAACAAGGACAGTTGAATGGCATATTTTCAATTCCAAATAAAGACCATGGGCAATCATCTAAGTCTCCAACGAATACTTTGTACTTCTCTTCATAATTGAAGCACCATCACCTCTATAAAATCAGATGAACTCATCTTCATCAAATACAAAAATACATCATACAAAAGAGAAAGATAAAAGTTGTGAAGAGCACACTCATTCTCTCAGCATATTCTTAAGTATATCTTTGAAATCATTCTCTTAGAAAGTTTGTCTTAGTGGGAGAATCATACTCTTATTAAATCTCGCAAAAACTTGTATATCCTCAAGTTAATATCAACTTGTTGATAGTTGTAAAACAAGAAGAGAAATCGTTTATGTAAGCCTGTTGAGGCTAAGAAAATACAACGTGAAAAGACTCCCTTTAGAGGACAAGCCTTTTGAGCCATAGTGAAAACTCACAAGTTAGTGAGGACTAGACGTAACCCATTTTGGGTGAACCAGTATAAATTTGTGTGTCATTCTCTATAATCTCTTCTCTTTATTTTGTCTAACTCTCAATTCAATGTCAAACTTATATCCTCTAACATCTATCTATTTTCCTCACACAGAGGATATAGTTTTAAAAGAAAATCAAGAAAATCAAGAAAATTACAATATCTCTATTCAACCCCCTTCTAGTGATATTTGAACTAATTCAATGAGATTATTTCTAAAGGTATGACTTTAGATGAATAATTTTAAATTGTTGTTATTATTGACTAACTATCCCTTATTGGAAGGATTTCAAAAAGTCTCTGAGACATAAAACAAAAGAACTCTCTCTAGAGAGTCTGATAATCCACCTCTAGAGATAAGAAAAAAATCTTGTTTCTAGTTTTCTTCTGAATAAGGCAGGGTTTACTCAATCTATAAGGGCAAATTTGTACACTATTTCTAAATATGATACTTTTGTTGGAAAATGGTACACCGCCATGTTTAAATTAATTTAAGAAAAATCTCCTTTTGTTTACATGTTGTGTGCTTTTAATATTTTGCATGCTAGACTTTATCATGTGAACAAACGTGTGATTTCAAACTTAAGTAACGTAGTTTTAATTCCAAAGTTATCTTTAAATTATTTTGAAAAGTATGATTTTTATAGTCAATCTAAAATAACAAAGAGTACACATAAATTAGTAATTAGAGAATTTGAGCCTTTAGATTTAATACACTCTGATATATGTGAACTTGATGGGACTTTAACTAGAAATGGAAAATGTTATTTTATCACATTTATTGATGATTGTTCTGACTATACTTTTGAATATCTAATGAAAAATAAAAGGGAAATGTTTGACATGTTTAGGATTTTTTAACTGAAATTGAAAATCAATTTAGTAGAAAGATTAAGAGGTTTTGTAATGATAGAGGAACCAAGTATGATTCTAGTTTGTTTAATGAGTTTTATAAATTGCATGAAATTATACATGAAACAATTGCACCATATTTGCTTGAAATGAATGGTAAAGTTGAAAGAAATAATAGAACTCTTTCTGAACTAGTTGTTGCTGGTATGCTTAAACTTTGGTGATGCATCTCATTGGTGGAGGGAAATTTTATTGACTGTTGTTTGCTATGTTTTGAATAGAGTTCCTAAATTTAAAAACAAAACACGTCCTTATGAAATTCTAAAGAAAAAACAATCGAACTTGTCTTATTTTCGAACTTGGGATTGTCTGTCTTATGTAAGAATCCTCGATCCCAAGCGAATTAAACTCGCTAGTAGAGCCTATGAATGTGTATTCATTGCGTATGTAGTAAACAACAAAGCATATAAGTTTTATGACCTAAATGCGAAAGTGATCATATAATCAGAAATAGTGGGGGACAGCGAACCGAGTCATGTTCCTGTGATGAGGAGCACTGAAAGCAACAAACAAGATGAAATAGAACCTTGAAGAAGCAAGAGAGCCATAATTGCTAAAGATTACGATCCCAATTATACGATTCATACATTAGAAGAGGATCCTGTATATCTTCAAGAAGCTTTGTCATCTTTGGATGCAGATTTGTGGCAAGAAGCTATAAACGATGAGATGGATTCTCTATAGTCTAACAGGGCCTGACAATTAGTAATCTTGCCTCTTGATTGCAAATGATAGTTTGCAAATGGATATTGAAAAAGAAACTAAAACCCGATAAAACTGTTGATAAATATACAATGCTCGCCTTGTAGCCAAAGCTTTTAGGCAAAGAGAAAATAAGGATTTCTTCTACACTTTTTCACCGGTCACTAGAATTACATCCATTTGGATACTCATTTCACTATCTGTTATTCATAACTTGATGGTACACCAAATGGATGTCAAAACAACTTTTTTAAATGGTGACTTGGAGGAAGAAATCTATATGGAACAACCTGCAGGTTTTGTGATTCATGGGCAAGAAAATGAGGTATGTAAGTTAGATAAATCTTTGTATGGTCTTAAACAAGCTCCTAAGAAATTACATGAAAAATTTGATAACTTAATAATATCGAATGAGTTTAAAGTGAATGAAAGTGACAAATGCATTTATTACAAATCTCAAAAGGGCATTTGCACTATCATATGTCTCTATGTAGACTACATACTCATATTTGGTTCAAACATTCATACTATAAATATTGTGAAATCATTATTGTGTAACAACTTTGATATAAAAGACCTCAGAGAAGCGAGTGTAATCCTTAGAATCAAGATTACTAGGTCAGAAAAGAGAATTTCTTTGGATCAGTCTCACTATGTTGAAATGATCATAAAGAAATACAAATACTTTGACTGTAAACCTGCTTGCGCACCATATGATCCAAGTGTGAAACTTTTCAAAAACACTGGTGAAGGAGTTAGACAAACTAAATATACAAGCATCATTGTCAACTTCATGTATGCCACTAACTGTACTAGACCTGACATTGCCTACGTGGGACTATTGTGCAGATTTACCAATAGATCTAGTATGGAGCATTGGAACACTATCGAGAAAGTCATAAGATATCTTAAAATGACCATGAGTCTCATATTACATTATCAAAGATTTTTTGTAGTCCTTGAAGAATACAGTGATGTTGAATGGAACATGTTATCAGATGACTTCAAAGCAACCTGTGGCTATATTTTTAGTATAGCTGGTACTGTTTTATCTTGGAAATCAATGAAACAGACAATATTGGCTCAATCCACTATAGAGTCTAAAATGATAGCACTAGATACTACTAGTGAAGAAGCGAGTTGGTTGAAAGGCTTGCTAGCTAAGATCCCTTTATGGGAAAAATCTATGTCAGCTATGTTGATCCACTACGATAGTACCACGACTATTGCAAATATTGAGAATTGTTATTACAATAGTAATAGACGACAAATATGTCGTAAGCACAACACTATTAGAGAGTTACTTTCTAAAAGAGCTGTTATAATGGATCATGTACGCACTGATGAAAATTTAACAGATCCTTTGATAAAAGGATTAACTAGAGAGAAAGGCTAAAATATATCCAAAAGGATGAGACTATTGTCTATAAAATCAATCATGATGGTAACCCGACCTAAAAGACTAGAGATCCCAACAATTAGGTTCAACAGGTAATAACAAGTCGTGAAGTGATATGAGATAAACATGTTATTATAAATCAAAGAAGCATGATTCCTGAAGCGACGATAGGATGAGGTAATAGAAACTCTTATGAGATATATACTCTATGTGGAGTGGAGTACCTAGCTACTGGAGTAATTTTGATAGACTCACATATGTGCATGTGGAAGTGAGACCGTTTTCTATGGAATTTTGAGGCAGAATTCCTATAGCGTTCACTATACTGGAATAGATGTGCAAGGCCATCAATGCACGAGATTTTGAGAATACACCCTGTGAAAAGGTTGTGTGTGGGTTTGATGCCAGAGATAGAGTTCAAGACTACGAGTCACTTTTGTTGAATCTGAATTTTACTTACTATGTAAAGGTTCAAGTTGGAAGACACCTCTGCTTATACACAATCTTGTAGAACCGTTGACGCTACTTCAGAAATATTTTTTTAATTCAAGTGGGTGATTGTTGGAACATATAGTATGTTAGTGTGTGGATTTAAGATTTATTGAAGTCCCACATTGGAAAGCTCTCATATATTGAGTAGTTTTCAACTCTATAAATACTAAAGTCCCACATTGGATATTTAACGTATGTGGGTTTGCTTCGATCACTATATATAAAGAGTGTCAAACTCTTGTGAAAAACACACCAAAGTTGGATGCAATTCCCAACTTTCTTTTTTCTTCCTCTTCTGCTCGATGCACTTCCGAGCCATTATCCCCTTTTTTTTTTATGTCCCTTCAATTTTTGAGTGGTCCTGATATCACTAAGAGTGGTTTTTGTGTCGTAATCCTTTCGATTTTGAGTGGTCCTAATACCACTGTCCTTTTAGAACGGTTTTTGTGTCGTAGTTCTTTCCATTTATGAATGGTCATAGTACCATTTTACGAGTGGCTTTAACCGTCATATCGATAGTGTAATTCTAGAACGGGTTTCTGTAGTGCAGTAAGACTCTGATACACTTTGTCTGTGATACAATATGTCTGAGCTGTTTTATCATAGGGACTTCGTGGTTGATAGTTTGTCTTGCACAATTTGGACAAGTGTCACGAAACGTCTTGAAGAGATCAATCTAATCCGCAACTCAACTCATTAATATATTTGGCGGCTGAAATTTATTTTGAAACTCAAAAATAACATTTAGAATAAATGAAATAAAAAGGTTTATAATTCAAATGTATAAATGAGGAAATAATTAATTAAAAAAATTGCACAGCACCAGAATCCATGCAATTGTTTGTACAATTATGATTTAAAATTATAAAGGATTTTAAAGGAGATATTCGATCTCAAATAAGGCTAACTTATAAGGTGCTTTACTGTCTTTTTTATTTACATGCTATGAGTTTTTTTTCATGTGCTTATAGGCTAGAGAGTTTTATGAGAGAAATTTATTTATTTATACTTTAAAAAGTTATAACTTTATTTTTTAAATATAGATAGGTCACAATCTCAAACAATTTCATACTTTCAGACTTTTCGAACATGGCAAAATGCGTCAATAGAAATTTTAAATTATAAACACTCATTTGATATTAATATGACACACAAATTATAACATAAACTTTAAATTGTTTTTCTTTTTTTTATTTGAATTCTAAATTGTTTTTCTTTTATGTTATATATCTTATAACTTATATTTGTTCAATGAAACACACACATTATGAGTTTTTTTTTTAAGGCACACATATATTATGAGTTAAGTTCTTATGATACACACACATTCATATATTAGGTTATCTAACATGATGCTTAAGGTATAATTATAAACTTCGAAGATTATTAGATACTGATTAGGTTATTTAAGATATAATTATAAGCTTTGAAAATTAATGTTGGTTGAAAATGTCGTTTTCGCATGTAATGACTTGTTTGTCTTGCTTTGACTATATGTAGAACTCTAGATGTTCGAATGAAATGATCTTTGATTCGTTGAAAAGTTAAGAGAATTATCTACAATTTATTTTTTAGACTCAAGTTCAACTTCTATCATGGTAAGAAATAGGCTGGAAGTTGACTACGAATGGTGTTTTCATTGTTTTATGGGGTTTATTATAATAATAGTTAAATAAAGTAAATAAGCACAAACAAAAAGTTGTTGCTGGAAAAAAAAATGTATCTTGTCTTTCCTTTTATTGTTTTATAACTATTTTTCTAATTAAGACTAAGCAAGACAATTATTAAGAAAGTTAGTATAACCGCTAGGATTAATGTCAGTTTATTGTAGCTTTTCTTTTTACCAAACAATGACCCATATTTATATGTGCCTATGAATGTAGAAAAAGGATATTGGATTAAACAAAAATATATATATTTCTCTTTGATAATTGTGAGTGAGATTTTATCTTGTCTTTGAGTTATTGGATTGGAATTTGTGTTTTCAATGGCTTCCTTACCATTGAGATAATTTCTCTTAGTTTATCAATCATCTTGATTGTGGCCCCTTTCTTCTCTATCTTCTTCCCTAAATCTACATTTTGTATATTTATTTTAATTTTTCCATATTTTTATTCATCTATATTTTAGATTTGTCATCGGATACATTCTCTTTCTAATATTCAC
The DNA here is from genome assembly GCA_037974755.1 of Cicer yamashitae. Lineage (NCBI taxonomy): Eukaryota > Viridiplantae > Streptophyta > Magnoliopsida > Fabales > Fabaceae > Cicer > Cicer yamashitae. Next base: position 41,758,840 of record JBBPBQ010000004.1, read on the forward strand.
TCTTTGATTAAGTGAAAATTAATATAAATTCTACTATTTTATATGAGATCAATTTCTAAAGTGTAATGTTAATCTTATTCAATAAGAAATCGAATATTAGAATAAAAATCGAAAAGAAAGAATTAGTCACACTTCTCATACATAACACGATATACTCACTTTTTAAAAGTAAAAAGAAGTGTATAAAAAATCTCACGATGAATTTTCCAACGTCAATCCAGCCATAGTTCTATTGAATCCTATGATCGTCCTTTGATCACAATATTTAATTAGACTATTTAGATATACATATAAAAAAGAAAAATGTTACTAATAAGTATCTTAAAGTAACTCTATGTGAAGAAATGAAAAATTGTGAATTTTATCTTCAAAAGCTCAATTTTTAAATTTTTGAGAAATTGGAATAAGAAATTCCAAGATATTAAACCTTTAATTTATTTATCGGTGGCTTGTGCGGTGTATTGTTGTAGAAGGCTCCATAAATTTTAAAATAAAAATGATTGTTTATTGTATAGGTGGCAGCACCAATGTATAAGTTGCAGCCCTAAAATGGAAGAAATATTTATTTGAGTGTAACTTCAAATCAAAAATATTCGAGTATAAACACAAATAAAAAATTTTACTATCAATATAAAAAAGATGTAATTCTACTATCAACAAAAAAAAAATGCTATGAAAATAGAACTACATTTTTTTTACATCATTATAAAAAAACTACATAAAAAAACTGTATAAAAAACTTGAAAAAATAGAATTACAATTTTTCGGTCACCATTTAATTTTTTTGTCACATTTTGAGAATAAACGAGTAAACTTAAGAAAAAAAAAACTAAAAAAGTAAAATTGCATTTTTTTTGATAAAAAAATATAATTACCTTAAAGAGAATTAAATAATTATTTTATAAAAAATCTACTATCAATATAAAAAAAAGAAAGAAATACCAAAAGATAAATATATTTTTATTTAATTTTTTATTACATTATTATTTGAAAATAAATAAATAAACTTTAAAATATAAATAGATAACTATAAATAAAATATAAGTAAATTCTATTTTTTATATTTACTCTATCAATTTTAATACTTATTATTTATGTAATTTTATTCAAATTATAATTTTTTTCATATTAATTCTTGTATTGATAGTAAATAATATCTTGATAATAGATAATGTGTTTTTTCTACATCAAATCATTTTTATTTAGTGTTAAAACCAGGAAAGTATTTGTGTTGGTGTAGTTAAGAGGTGAGCGTTTGGACGTGTAAAGTTGAAAAAAAAATTAATTTAATGTTAAATATATTTTTAGTTTTTTATAGATATAAATATTTGAAGTTTATTTTTATAAATTAAAATATAATTTTTAATTTTTATATAATAATTTTTTTTACAGTTTTAATTTCTATTATTAATTATCTCAACATATTCTTTTAAAATGTTTTTAGATATATTTATAACATTTTAAAAAGATCATATAGAAAAAAAGAATTTATTTTTTTATTTTTATCTTGAGTTTAATCGTTTAAAATTTTTATATTTAGCTATTTTAAGTAAAAAAAATTTTAATTTTTGTAGAACTTTTTTTATAACGTTCTAAATATATATATTTACAAAATATCATTCAAATATTTATAAATTGAAGTATAATTAAATATATGCTTAATTGTAGTTTTAGTTCTCTATTTTTACTGATTCACAAAATTGGTTCTCCTATTTTAAAAATCGACAGTTTTGGTCCCTTTCTCTAATTTTTTAACTAAAAAATGATCATGTGGAATATTTTAAATAACGTGGCATATAATATGATGATATAAAATTACTAACATCCATAAAATTGAAATAAAATGTCATAAAAACTTAGATTTCAACTTTCGAAATTTTTCATATTTTTAATTTAATTAATGACATATTAATAGTTAATGCATCTAGATGATTTTACATCATAGAAATGTATGTCATGTCTTTAAAAATATAAAAAAATCGTTATTTTTTAGTTAAAAAATTTGAGGGAGAGATCAAAACTGTAAGAGGGAATCAATTCCGTAAATTGACAATAATAAAAGGACAAAAACTGCAATTAAGCCCTAAATATATTTTATTTGAGCTGAAATTAAAACAATTTCCAAAATAATTTTATAAAATAAAAAATTATATTTTACAGGAAACTAATTTAAAAGGTCAATATTTTATAAGAAACTAATTTAAAATAAGAAGTAACGACATTTAACCTTTTAATTTATTATTCGGTGGATTGGGCGGTGTATTGTTGTAGAAGGCTCCAGATTTGGCAAAATAAAAATGATTATTTATGGTATAGGTGGCACAACTGGTATATATGTGACAGTGTTAATTGACACATATTGGATTTACCGAGAAATATTTATTTAAACACAATCTAAATTAAAAAAAATTGAGTTATCGACACAATTAAAAAAATTAAATGATTTAAATTTAAAGTTATATCCATGTAAAAGTTGCTCCTAAAATAGTTGTGAATGTGTATATTATTAAGAATAAGATTATAAAAATATAGCTAAATAAGTATTATATATAATAATTATTTTGGTCTTCAAATTTATATTTATGTGATAAATTCAATCCCCAAATGTATTTTTTTTCTTAATCGATTTATAAAATTATTAAAAAAATAAATATTTAAAAATATATTTAGAACTTCAATAAATTTAGGAACTATAATAATAATGGCTGACGAAAAAATTAAATAATACGGTGGGAGATCGGATGTTGAATTCTTGTTGTTGATCACACACCAGCTACAAATAATCGAGTATGTACTAACTGGAAGTATGGAATCTCAAAATGGAATCTCAAAATGGAGAGCATGTTGCTTCCAATTTGCTCAAAGCACAAAGCCACATATGGAATCATATTTTCAATTTCATAAATTCGATGTCACTTAAACGTGTAGTTGATTTAGGTATACCTGATATCATACACAACTATGGAAAACCAATGTCACTCTCAAAACTCATTTCTTCATTACCAATTCACCCTTCAAAAACTTTCTTCATATATCGCTTGATGCGAATCATGACTCATTCTGGTTTTTTCTCTCAACAGAATGTTACAGAGAATGAATTAGAAATCGAGTATGTACTAACTGATACATCTTTATTGCTACTTAAGGACAATCCAATGAATATGACATTATTCGTGCATTTAGTGCTTGATCCTGTTTTGACGAATCCGTGGCATTAATTGTCTACTTGGTTAAAAAATGATGATCATACAACATTTCAAACGACACATGGGATGTTGTTTTGGGATTATGCAGCGCACGATCCCAAATTTAACAACATGTTCAATGATGCAATGGCAAGTGATACTCGATTGGTGAGTAGTGTAGTGATTGAGAAGTGCAAAGAAGTGTTCAATGGATTGAAGTCATTGGTTGATGTTGGAGGAGGTACAGGGACCATGGCAAAGGCTCTTGCAAAATCTTTCCCACAATTAGAGTGCATTGAATTTGATCTCCCACATGTTGTTGCTGGCTTGCAAGGAACTGAGAATCTAAAACATGTTGGTGGGGACATGTTCAAAGAAATTCCTCCAGCAGATGCCATTTTGTTGAAGGTATATATATATATATATATCAAACTTAATATTATTACACTTGTGATAACTATTTAATGTATATTCATATTACAAATTTCATTGTCTAATTGAAAACTATTATCACATAAAAAATTATTATCACATAGATCATGTTTATACAGTTTTATATTAATTTAAAATTATTTTATACATCATTGATATACTTCAAAATTAAATTCACTTGAACTTTTATTAAACAAGTTAATTTTGATATATTTCATCAACACGTCAAATGATTTCATACTAATGTCAAAAATTATAAACATGATTTATGTGATCCTAGTTTAAAATTCAATTGTTTTATATTTATAATAATATAAACATTTAATTTTATCAATTCAATTGTTAATTATTGTCATATATATTATATTAATGATTAAATATAATTTTGTTCTCATTTTCTCTTTTTTTACTTGTTTTTTTTTTATTATTATCCATCTTTGTTTAATAACCCAAATAAAAGTGTCAATGAAATTGTAGTGGATATTGCGTGACTGGAATGACGAGGAATGTGTGAAGATATTGAAGAAGTGTAAGGAATCACTTGTGAAGAAAGGTAAACAAGGAAAAGTGATTATCATAGACACGGTGTTGGATACTAAGAAGGGAGACATTAATTATGAATCACTAGAAACGCAATTGTTCTTTGATATGTTGATGATGGTACTACTCACAGGAAAAGAGAGGAACGAAAAAGAATGGATTAAGTTGATTTCCTTCGCCGGTTTTAGTGACTATAAGATAACTCCAATTTTAGGTTTAAGGTCTTTGATTGAGGTCTATCCATAATAAAATTTAGTTAAATATTGAGAATGGTAAGTTGAATACTAGAATAAGCATCCATTATCATATAGCCACAATAATTACCTCCTAAACTTCTAGTTCTAGAGGGCCTAAGTAAGTCCATGTATAAAAGTTGTCATCGCCTTGTAGTTGAAATTTTATTTTTTGGATTTGAAAGAAATCTTTACTTGTTTGCCGTTTTGACATTAGTCACATAAACAATTCTTAGAGAACTTTAATTTAAGGAGGTCTATTACTAATTCTTTTGAAACTATTTTATTTAATAAATCTATGTGAATGTGAGCTAATCTTTTGTGCCATAGGAAAAAGTGTTCACTCTTGGTTAAGAGACCATGAGTCCTGCCAGAGGAATGTCATCTAAATTAACCATATAGATGTTGTTTACTTTATCTCCCTTTAACCTAATTTGTTTATCAAAATTGCTTTCAATCATGCAACAAAAGGAGTAAAAAATGATTTTATGTCCTTTATCACATAATTGATTAATACGTAACAAATTGAGTTTAAGACCTTCTACATAAAGTAGATTTTATATTGTTGTAGTAGAAGGATTTTCTATTGTTCCTACTCCTAAAATTTTATCCTTATACTTATCATAATAAGTAACAAATCCTTGGTTTCCTCCTGGTATAAAATGAACTTGGACTTGTTACCGGTCATATGCTTAAAATATCCACGGTCGAGAAACCACATTCTACTTTCATTTGGTCCTTGAAAGTTAGTATCGTAGTGACATTTTGAAATGGGATGTCTTGACATTTTGAAATGGGGTGTCTTTTTTTACAACAATAATGAGAAGTAACTTTCAAGGCTTTTGAAATGATTTTTGTAAGGCTTTTGAAATCCTAAATTTTTAACGAGTCATTGAAAGATTATCCTTCTCCTCCTCACACTTAAAATGAGTGATAAAATTTGCCTCTTTCTTGTTTGACTTCTTAAATTTGTTGAATTTTTTGTCATTACTCTTAGATCATCTTATCTTCATAAATTTACTGTACCATTTAAAGAACAAACTCATTTCTTTATCCCTTGATTCTTTTTCGTTTTCGCCACTATTATCGTCCGACTCTTCCTTTTTGGCCTTAGACAATGAGGCCAATAAAGCTATACTTTATTGTACTTTCCCTTATTTGTATCCTTTTCCTTTTTCTTCATGTTCAGCTCTTGCTCATGTTCTTGCAATTTGCCAAAAAAGTGTTGTAATGGTCACAATGTCAATATTTCTTTACTCACTTATAGATGTAACTTTTGGTTTTCACTCCCAGCTAAGACATCTCAACACTTTGTTTATAAATCCTCGTTAGTAAAAGTTTTTCCTAAACCATCTAATTTATTCACAATATACGTGAATTGTTTTTGCTTTTCGAAAACAGTTTTACCTTACTTCACTTGTCCCTTCGTGGGTGTCTTGCAAAACGTCCCACATTACTTGTGTTGTTTTGCACCTAGAAATGAAAAGTATTCATCTTCTTCCAATGTGGAGATTATAATGTTTCTCGCATTCCCATCAAAAATTGCACTTTCTTTTAATCTAGGTCAGTCCAATCAATCTTAGGCATGTCGATTGCAACACCATCTTTCACAAAGATAGAGACAAATTACCCATATTTGATTAGACCTTTAAACAAGAATTGGACTCGTGATACCATTTTTTAAACTGTATGCCTTTCGAAATCTAGAAGGAGAGAATAGAGTTTCACCTTTCAGCGGACAAACGTTGTTATTTAAAACTTAAAAGTAATTTTCCAATACTTTACGCAATTGAAAGATTGAATAACAAATAACTAAGACCAAGTGGCAAAACACCAACACAAGATAAGTTGCAATGTCAAGAAATTGAAGCTTTAATTGAAACTGAATTCAATGGCTTGTTCAATTATCAATAGCACATCAAATTGAATAAGATTGAGGTAAAACTATTGATCTAGTTCTCATACCGAAACAGTTTGTGTATATACCAGATTGATTTAACTACAATCCTCTGATTGATGCTTTGATGATAACAAAAACAACATAACAATTATCCTTTAATTGTGTTTGCTTAGTGTTATCTATTTTAAGGTAACATCAATTATGAATACAAAGAGTATTATGATCTAATAAACGATTAATTATATTTACTAATAAAGTAAGTCATAATGTATATAAGTGTTATAACATCTTATCAAAACAATGACATTCTAGAATAAATTGTATATGTATATTGGTACAATAAAGAAGGTCTTTGAGAACTTTATTAAGTGAATCTTCATCTGATCGAACAAGACGATTCACTAGTAACGAGAACAAAAGCTTTGTAAATTTCGAGTCAATAATTGAAAATCATTGGTAAAAAGATAACATTTGTTTTTCTGATCTCAAAGCAAATATCACAATAATATTCATTTGTCTTTGACAAGTCAACTATCAGTCAACATTGTAATGATCCTCTAATCAAGATCCTCTGAAGAATATTTAATGATAATCAAATGAAAAAATCCTCTAGTAAAGTATTCGTTTGAAAAAGTTAATGCCTCTAAAAATGGCGAAGTCAACAATGAAGAAATCATTTAATTATCTGGATAAAAAATTCCTGAAGAATTAATTTTGATCAGTCGGTTGAAGCATCAAGAAGGAGTGATGTTACTCCTCTAAAGAGTATAATACAGCCTCTAATAAAACTATGAATAGTACATATCTCTTAACGGCTCACTATACTATTAAAATGTCTCTAAATACTCAACGACTCTATTCTAACTGATATATTCTTCGATACTTAAAAATAAATGATTTTAAGTGAAGTAAATGATGATCACAACGATGATGATCATCATTCATAATTTAAAGGATCATCCAAAAAAGTTTGTAGTCACTTGAAAACGACTCAATGTCCAAGAAGACTAAAAAAAAGATCATTCTTAGAGATGATATAAGTATCAAAAGAAAAGGACAATGTCAACTAGAAATGCATTGTGAAAAAAGCCTTGAACAATGGTAAAATTCTCTATGATGAGAGTTATTAGACTATGATTTAAATCAATCAAGTTAGTTTTATACTTGAATTGATATATGATTGAATCGTAATATTTTCTCTATAAGAGTTAGAATTCTTAGACAAATTTTATGTCAATTCAGACAAACACTTGATTCAATGTAAATCAGCTCAGTAGTAACAATAACTCTTTAATTCAAAAGAAGTATTTGGAGAGGTGTAGAATATTTGTGTTTCTCAATGGCATATTGCCGGAAGGTTGAGAAAACTAGAAAGGTTTCTAATAATATAGTATGGAGAGGCAATAGAGGAATACTCAAAGTCTAAAAACCAGAGTAAAGAATACTTGTTTGCAATTAGATTATAGTGGATTAATTCATCGACTGTACTAAGACAAAATCTTTCTGTAAGGGGATAACTAGATGTAACAACAGTTTATTGTGAACTAGGATAAAAATACATGTGTCCTTCCTCTCTTGCTTCATCTATTTGATTTGATCTTTTTTTATGATTTAACCTCAACTAATATTTAAATTGCTTTACAACCAAAGTTGCATATTTTGATAAATAACACATTTTACTTTATGAAATAAAATAAGTTTTTAAAATGGTCAACACAATTCTAACACCTCCTCATTTTCTTGTATTCCAACACCTTCAGTTTACACAAATAAAATTTTTGGTTTTTTAATAGAATCAAGATACACTCAAAATACTAAAAATCAGAATTTATATGTGCAAATTTGAGTAAAACAGAATTAAAATTGCTCACACAATTGAGTAAATATCTAAAACTGAAATGGTTAAACAATAAGAGAAAAAATTCTGGTTTCACATAACTTCATATCTCAAGCACTAGCTATTAACTATGTCATGAATTAGAATTTATTCAAAGAATCAAACATAATGCAGAATTTAATGGAGATTAAGGAAGAAAAAAAGACACCAATTTTTATAAAGGTTCCACTGCATTGTCCTTACTAGCCGTGTCCATGCTATCCTCAATCAACAAGAAAGAGAGTTTGTTCCATTAATCAATATTTGATACAAAAAATCCATGAGTCAATGAATAAACAAGCAAGTACATCAAAGCCTTCTTTTTCTGCAGCCCAAGAACCATACATTTTGAATCCTTAGAATTTAAAATAATTTAAATAAATAGTTTATATAATTTAAATTTTAAAATAATTTTAATAAATAATGTTTAAAAGTAAATAATATAAATATTTTATTTATTATAATTTAAACTAAATAAACTATCTTAATAAATAAATAAATAAATGTATCAGATTAATAAATAATTTATTTAATATAATTTTAACTAATTTATAAATAATTTATATTTTAAAGTTACTAATGTTTTCAAAGCAAATAATTTATTTATTATAATTTAAAATAAATAAAAAAGATATCAGATCAAAAGAATTTAAATTAATAAAAAAAAAAGAAAATTTTAATTACTAATTTAAAAATATTTTGAGCATTAATTGATATAAAATTTATTTTTAATTAATAATATTTTATTATGTCATTTTATATTTTTAAGCTAATTAAACCATTAACTTTATCAAATACTTCAATTAAGTTAACAACTATCCTCTATAATTTATCAACTAATTTTTACCAAAGAGAATTCCATCAATCTTGAACCTTCAGGCCCTTGAACTTTGAATTGTGGTTCCACCTTCAATTTTGGAGCTTCAATTACCCAAAGCCTAGAACCCTCTCTAGGAGAAAAGACTTTTCTTCTTTTCTTTTTACAACTATGGAATTGAATAACACTCAATTTACAACTTGAACACTCACACAAAAATCATCTCTTTTTGTCGTCTCACAAAGGAATCACTCAGAGAAATTGGTCCAGAAAGTTTCCAATTCCTTCTTTCAATGAATGAAACAAATGAGAAATGAATGTTAATTGTGAGTGAGAGATATGAGTTATATTTATAGTTATGTGTTTACATAAGAAAAAATATATTCAATGCATTAAAAATCGAAACTTTGTTCATGTGATTCAAATTACATAGGGCGTGATTCAAATCATGCGAAGTTTGTAATCATAAAAATGTCATTTTTAAAAAGGGTGATTCGAATCATCCAATTATGTGATTCAAATCACAAAAACTCAAGATTTGCAAATTTTACTAACATGATTTGAATCGCTTGTTTATGTGATTCAAATCACAAATCATAGAAACTCGATATTTGCAAGTTTTACTAATATGATACGAATCACCAGTTTATTTGATTCGAATCACAAAACTTCAAGATTTTTTACATAACATGCATGATCCAAATCAGACAACTTACATTCGAAGCATAAAATCAAAATGACATAAAAACTTTGTTTTAATGAATTTTCATAAATTTCGACATACATCTAATGTTATCATGATTTTTAGAAAATATTTTCTCATGATCCAAGGCCATTGAAACTATTGTAAGAAGACAACTCTCACCATCTATACTAGACCTAAATTTTGACATCAATCAAAACTCTTAAACCTATAATACTAGGAGAGACATACACTCACAGATACTAAACAATTGAAATGACTCAAATGAGACTTGGTAATCAGTAGCTTCAATGCATATGAAGCTAAGCAAATTTTGGGTATCACCATTTCTTGGAGACTCCTGGAAGACAAGAGAATTTGGAATTGGGAACGAGACGGTAACTACTCGGTCGACTCGGCCTATCACATCCTTAAGGAGGACTTTGACATTAATGGATAATGTGGTAGTGGAAATGGGCTCTAAAGTAGTGGTAAATTGCATTTTGGGAAAACTCAGCTTGCAGCTATTGATATAATTGTTGCTGACTGTTTGATTAACCTTAATGTTGTTGCTGTTAAAAGAACTCAGAACTTGGTTGCCCATGGCCTTGTTGGTGTAGCTAGGAACTTAGGATCTAATGTTTGGTGGGGAAATGTCCTTGAACATATTTCATCTATAATTTGTATTGAAGCTTTTGGTGTGGAATGAGATATTTACTGTAAAGAAAGGATTATGAAAATAACTTACATTCTGCTGGGTATTCTGAAATAGAGAAAAAAGATTAAATTGAACATACTTCTATATCTATATTTATATTCTATTTTCATAAACAAATTAAAAAAAAAAAAGTTTTATAAGAGCCCAAAAAATAATGAATCACAATATGTGGCAGATATTTAGCAAGAAAAATAAGAATGACAATTTAACATGAAAGTATACATCAATTTCAACTCATCTGGAAAGATTATTCTAAGCCAATGGAAGCTTTAATTAAAGCACCAAAGGAGTTTTAAGAAGGGGGTCTAACGTTCCAACTCTGAAAATTATCATAACCACGAACTTACTAACGATTTCCCATCCAAAAAACAAGAAAAATGATTAAAGAATAAGAAAGGTAATCTTGTCCCTTTTTCCTTTCATTTATCAAAGATGGACACTAATTGTACTGTCAAAATTTTCTTTCCACAAATTCCTAGCTTTCCTTACCTCATCCAATTGATCATTTGGTATGCTTGTGTGAGCATCCAATTTCTCAATCCATTCCTCCCAAGGAACTTTCGATGAATCCAAAAACTTCGAAACTTGAGGTAACATAACCGATGTGTAAAAATCATCAACAACCTTATTGATTTCTTCTGATTCAACTATTGTCTGCATTTCAGGTCTTGTTACATTTCCTGGCTTATTTCTCAGTGAGAAACTGTTTCCTCTTAATATTAGAACTTCCGGCGGTGCAAGTGGTAGAATGATCCGCGAGAACTTTGACAGTGACATTGTAATAATATCTCGCGGAAGTAATTTACACTTTACTGCCACTGCAGTCCCCACCATTTTTCTTATCTGGTTAGAGTATAAAATGTCATATCATGTTGCTTGTGGAACAAGGAAGAAAAACACATTTAACTAATTTAATTCAACTCCTCAAAACAAAAAGTTAAGGATTGACAATTTAAGACATGTATAAAAACAGACCCATTATTGAATATTTTGATACTGAAACAAATCAAAAGGGAGAAAAAGTTCTTTGTGATAGTATATACATAACTTCACCGGTTGTCACAATATAAAAACAATACAATTAAGTACTCAAACAAAGTGTTTTATATTTCAAAGCATGATTTACCAAATATTATGCAGATAAATTGTTTGGATCAAAGAGGTAGGCTTGAAAGAGTTAAAATACATAAAAATTATGAGTAGGGATTATCTCTATTTCTCAAAAGAAAAGGAGAGCTCCATTATTAAAACTTTAATAATGAAGTTCTCTGTTTTTTAAAGAATTTTTTTTTAGTAAAAATACACTTATAGTCCTTTAAGTTTAACTCAATTCCCGCTTAGGTCGTTTAAGTTTATTTTATCTCAATTTAGTCATTTAAGTTACATTATGTTTGCACCGTTAGTCCTTTATCTCAATTTTGACAACAATTAGTTCAATTGAAAACTTCTGATCATTTAAAACTCTACCAAATGTTGCAACTATATCTCATACTAATCTTTCAGAAAACATTAATCAAATCTTATAAATGGTCTATATTTCTTGATTTTCTTTACAACAATTTAAACACACATATAGCCTTAAAAACAAGGTAATAAAGGTATATCCACATAATCAATGTTTTTAACTTCTTTCACATGCAAAGTAGCTTGGACAGTCGAATTGTTGTGATGTTTTGATAAGATTTTAACATGACAGTAATTCGAGAAAATTATCAAACTTAAAGGGCCGCATGTGTAATTTAATATATCTTAAAGGCTAATGATGCAAACTGAATGTAACTTAAAGAACCAAATTGGAAAAAAAATAAACTTAAAGGACTAAAGGTGTATTTTTGCCTTTTTTTTTTTGCGACGTGTTTTTTAAAGAATTGAAAATGATCTGTACCAAATAAACAATTTATGGAAGATACCTGATGCAACATAAACGACTCTCCCTCTATGTAGATCTCTATGTAATTATGTCTCTGTGATCTTTCCAGCTTTCCACAACAACACTTAAAAACTCTTCTGAAATGAGAAGCATTTAATCTGTCGGCATCATCAGGTTCATGTAACCATTTCGCACGAACAACCAATCTTGAGCTCTGATCATGCAAACTATCTTTCTCATTACCGGTGTCGTTGACATGTTTGCAGGAATCGAAAGTTCCTGAAAACTTTTGGCACACTATGTTTTCTGTATGTGCCTCATCAATTTTAAAATTTTCTTCCTCGTCACTATCCTCATATTCTGAATTGTATGCTGATAAACTCTTGCCGCTCTTAGATTGTGACGGTCTACGACGAAAATGTTTTCTGTACCTGGACCTTGCTGTATAATTATGGAAAGGATGTCCCCCCTAAGAAATGCAATTGCATCTAACATCATATATACATAAATACATTTGTGAAGCATGAACTATCAGAAATTAACTGATATCAGGAAAATGTTGTCTTGACAAAGTTTCATAATAATTAACACAAATTTCAGTAATTATGAACCAAAATAAATAGAGACTTCACAATGAAATAAGATAATGTGGAGGAAAAAAAGAGATTTGAATACCAGTCACCACACCTCAAATTCTTTGAGAATATCATTGAACTCTGACAGGTGGTAATCGATTTCATCATTGCTAGAGTAGCTTTGAATACCGATAATTTCAGCAGGGAGTAGGTAGGAATACTTCCGCAAATTGCATTCCTTTCTCGGATCAAAGCTTCTGCTCCAAGAAACAAAATCAAACAATTAGAAGGCATAACAAAAGAGGAGAAGAAACTCAGAAGAATATAAATAAGAATATGCAAAACAGAAGTAAAAATATAGCATGACATTTCAGAGATTATATTATGAATACTGAACAAATCAACTTGGTTTCAAACCTTACCTTTGTGAAGGCAAAATGCTTATAACTTTGATATCACAAGGAAGATAAGAGTTAACATAATTTGCAAGGGAAAAGCCATAAGGGTCTCCTTTCCAAGAGCTTTCTGGGATTTCCATTTTAAATGATAAAATTGTCGCAAGAGAGTGAACCTAACATACATGCAATATTAAATAAGATGAAATAAGTTATCATATCCTTATATGTATCAAAAACGAAATACAAAACAAGATAAAGTAAAACAATAGAATCAGGAATTACTCCTTTGTCAGTTCGGCTACTTCTGGCCCATCCAATTTTCTCCAGATCCCCTAAATTACTGTCGCGGATGCCACCAGCCTTGAATATCGCACTTTCGAGTTCTTTCTCAACAGCTACAATTTTGAAATCATATTACTTTAGCAACAGCCTATCTAAAAATAACTAGCCAAATTGAATCACATGTATACTCTACATTACACCAGCTGAACAAACAAACATTATTTATTATAATTTTTGAATTATATGAAATTTTGTATACCTGGTCTACTTAATAAGAACATTGCTTAAATTTGCATTTACAAAAAGATGTTGAACATGTGAAAATGTCAAATTTGATATTAACAGAGCTCATCTATACAGGTCCTGCTTTTGTACATGTAATACTGTGCTGCCAATCAACACTGCAAGGTGTAGGCATAGCTTTTGATTCAACGCACGGTGTTACCATGACCTTTTGATTTATCAAACACACACTCACATTATCCCCGATGTGTCAACTTACTGGTAAGAGCTTGATAGTGTAACATCACAGGACAAGATTCAAATCTCGTATGAGACAGTTGTATAATAGTCATTAGTGTCACCGCTATAAATAAATAAAAATTCCCTTTTCCAACTTTTTTATAAAAACAAAAGAAAAAACACTAACAATATTGTCACTGATACTTAAATAGTTCTAAAATTTCAACTTGACTCAAAAGCCTTGGACCTATTATGCTGCATCCATCCATTCTTATGTGATTTCTTTCCAATTTTCCAGTTAATTTGATTTAGTAATCACTTGTAGTGAAAGATTTTGAAGTTACTAATAACTTATACTAAATTTTCAAAGAAACTTGTATTTATTTTCACATAATTTTCATGTTCCCCCAGCTGGTACATTTTAACAAACATCTTAGACACCAAAAGCACTAACCCAACCATTTTTGTATTTTACCTGTTGAATAACCAAGTGAAGCATAGTAGTAAGTAATTAAGAAGAGAAGAAAGAATAAAAGATAGAGAAGCATACTTGAAAATGAATGTTGATCTGGTTGCATTTGGAGACCTCTGTAATTGGTGCCAATATAGGCGAGACGCATAACAACCTTTTTCTTACGAAATGGTTGCCATGAATGTGGTTGGGGAGAAGGAGGAAAAGAGCAGTAACGGAAACATCCCGATTTTGTGTTCTCAAAAATGGGTGTAATAATTGTGTATGGAACTGTTTTGAGCAAAGGAAAGAGTGTGAGTCGCAGAGATGAAGCAGCACTCATCTTCACAACTCACTTAACATATCAATTATTATGAACAAAGATTATCTTGAACCGGTGTAAGAATGTTGAGAAAAAATAACATATAGATGAACAAGGAGATTTATGGAGATTAACTCAATTCATGGTAATTATACAACTACCAATCACTAACCTAACAATTGTTTATTTAGGACTTAAGAACGACTAAGCATTCAATTCTTCCGGTCTAGTGCTTCAGAAAAATTTATCAAATATACTTTTGATAACTCTTAATTGTTACATTTCAATAACAATAATTTATTTTAGGTTAAATTATACTTGTAGGTTAAGTGTTTTTAGTTTTATTTTTGTCTTTTAAGTTATAAATATTAGACATTTTAGTCTATTAAATTTATTTTTGTTCTGATTTAGTCCTTTAAGTTATAAACATTAAATTGTTTGATCCCTTAAATAACAAACGTTGTGCACTTTGATATTTTAAATTACAATGTTAGATACTATTAAAAAGAGTCAAAGTGTATAATATTTTTAATTCAAAGGACCAAAGTGTTTCATATAGTGTTTTAAAAACTGGCTCGGTGGTCGATTCAGTAAAGACATAGAATCAGTGGATTACAAGTCGAACCACGAGATCATTGATCAAACAACATGATTAAACTGAATTAAATCAAATAACTCGGTCATATTCCTCGATATATTGACCTAGAATGAATGACATGATTCAATCTCTAAAAATATTTAACACTTATAAAATAATTAAGTTTTAAACAAAATTAAATATATGGGAGGCACTTTTTTATTCCAATTCATTCCATTAAATACATAAGTAAGTGGTGGTTTGTAAAAAAAATACATAAATGACGGTGGCTTTCTAAAAAAAGCTAGAATGGGGTGATGGTTTGAAATGTGTTTATTATGTATATTATTACATATATTTTTAGAGGTGTAATAACAGCATTTGAGCTTGTGGTATTCCCTTGTTTCTTGCTTTTGTGAGGACCTCCTAACAACTATTGTTTAATAAACGCTCATATTTTTTTGGTTGAAGTGGTTAATAAGTAGTGGTAAGAAAAAAAAATAGATATACCACTTTCATTTTGTTCATAAAAAAAAAAAAAAATTGGTGAGTTAAATGTAATATTTTAGATTTATAGATTTAGATAAAGTTATATTTCTTGTTGGTGGACTTCAACTCAAGCGGTAGTCCATACCAAATTAAAGAAAAGAAGACGAAAAAAAAGAGTGTGATTAAGGTTTGGTACACGTGAAAGAAAAGACAAAAGAAATTTAAAATCTCTAATATTATATATATATATATATATATATATATATATATATATATATTTGGTGTACACCTCATAAGGTGTATATAGTTTGAGAGAAAAAAAGATAAAAGATAATGATACTATAAACAAAATATGTAATGATGTGATATAAAGAGAGAAACAGAGATAAAATAAGGTATTGAAGAAGTATATACAAATTTAGGTTATAGATGTATCATTTTTATATTATCAAAAGACAAAGTATAGTTTCGTAGCACACTAGGAGCAATAGCAACACATCAACATTAGAATAAGATTTTGGTACTTTCGGTGAATGTTGGTTCAACAAAGATTTTCTGTTTTAGACTTTCAACTGAAATTTTAGTATGTTGTTCGTACTACTTAATTCTAATATTTTTTTATTAGTAATTTGTTTTCTCTTTGAATTAGTTTGTGATATACACTTTTGTAGAGGTGCTTTGTTATTGTTTGGTTTCTACCATTTGATGATATTTTTGGTTTGTTAGTATTACTAGGAAGACTTTTGGTTATATTCATTTTATATAGTGGAGTTAATTAAGTGATCTGGATGACGAGTAGTTTTTACTCTTGATTGTACTCGTTATTTTATATAGTTGAGTTATTTCTTTCCTCTGCACGATTCGTGGTGTTTACCCTTGATTGAGGGATTTTCTATACTAAACTTTGAGTTGTTCGATTTACAGTTCTTTCCTAATTTATTGTTATTATTGTTGATATTGGTTGTGATTGGTAATTTTTTGTTGTTCCACAGGAAATTGATAATTTAAACGAGTTCCAAATATTTCGATTTATTGTTATTATTATTGATATTGGTTGTGATTGTTAATTTTTTGTTGTTACACAGGAAATTGATAATTTAAACGAGTTCCAAATATTTCGTTGCGCGCTCTAGTCCCAATAGATCTTAGTAACTTAAAAAATAGTTGTCTTAAATGCATTTTTGGTCCATTGATTTTGTCAAAATGAACTTTTAGTCCCCTATTTTTAAAACTAATTTTTTTACCCCTTATTAACAATTTTTTTGGATTACTTTGTTCCCCACAATTTTCTATTATATGACACTCTCAATAATGACGGAAAACTTAGGTAACATTTGTGAATTGGATAAAATAATTTGTATGTCATTATTGTTGTAATTTATTTTATTTACATATTAAAATATTAAAAATAAAATATTTTATTTAAAATTTTTAAATTATTGTTGGATAAAATAAATATATTTTATTTAAATATTTTAAATTTTAATTATGATAAATAATATTAAAATATATAAAATAAAATTAATGAAATTTAAAAATTAATGCAATTATTATGAACAAAGATTATCTTGAACCGGTGTAAGAATATTTAAATAAATATTTTATTTAAATATTATAAAATTTAAATTATTAAATAAAATTAAATAAAATAAATAAATTTTAAATATTTAAAAAAAATTAATTTTAAAAATTTTAATATATAAATAAAATTAATAACAACAATAATGACATAAAAAATATTTTATTCAACTCATTAATGTCATCTAAGTGTCATATCATTAATAAGAGTGTCAAATTAATCATTAATGAGAGTGCCACATCAACAAAAATAGTGAAGAACAAAAAAATCTCAATAATTAGTTAATAAGGGGAAAAAAACGATTTTAGAAATGAGAGGATTAAAAATTTATTTTAGACAAAATATGGGGACTAAAAGTGCATTTAAATATAAGATAAAGTTTGGTCAATAAAAATTAATGTATTTGATCTAAATTTGCACTAAATACATAAATTTTTGTTGGTCAATTTTTCTCTTATATTTATAGACCGAAAGAAGTTTTTTTTTTTTTTTTGTCAAATAGTATAGTAGCTAAGTTTACACACTTTAAGTGTGGAGAAGTGAGAAAATCCAAGTTCAAAGTAGAAGAACCATAATTACGAAATAGAAGAGTAATGTTTTAATGTGCAAAAGCGAGATAATATATAAAATATTAAAATAAGAGAAATGATATTTGTGAATTAAGAGCATCTTCGATTTCTATTAGGGAAACCCCTGATGGGTAGTTTAGGACTTTAGGTGGATTACATCATGTCATATTAAAACAACTTATTATTTTCTTACTTCTCTTAAGAATCCATAATATATAGGTTCTCACAATTTATTCCACAAATTAATATTTCGTTTACATTTAATTTAAAATATTAATTCAAGTATTTTTAATTAATAAGTAACATTTTTTTAAAAAAAATTTATTAATACAATAATTAAAAACTAGCGAGAAATACATGACAATAATTAAAAATTGAAAATTTGAGAATTAAAATGTTCACCATTTACATAAAATGCAATAAAGGTCGCCGAAAATTATTTTGATTAAAATTCATTAGACATAAACAAGAATATTGTCAGTTTTTTCATTTAAAGTGATAAAATAAAAAATTGAAATAAAAAATATTGTCAAATGAAACCCAAAGAGATGAAATTGTGAGGTAAAAGTTATAAGAGCAAAATTGAGTATAAAATTAAGAGCAAAGAGATGAAATTGTGACATAAATATTGAGTGTAATATTTTTAAATGATCATAATTTATAAAACACATTTTATAAAAAAAATGATGTTTTTAATAGTCATTTTCTACTTTTTCTTTCAACTTTTTCCCTCATAAATGTTACTTGATAACAAATGTGATTACCATAAAATTTAGTAGACACACATGAACCCACTTAAAAATTTAAAGTGGATTCATCAAAAATAACTTCTATTTAGTATGACACTTTTTGAATGAAAAAAGTGAAAGATTATACGGCAATTTCACAAAAATTTCATTTGTGAATTTGGCGGAAAACATAAAGTATTTGAAAATGGAGTAACATGAAACATTTATTATATTATTTGTTATTTGTCTCGTAATAACAATTACTAGTACATAAATGTTATTCCAACACAATCTGACACAAAATATTTGGGGAAGAGTGTGAATCCATCTTTTATAGTAAAAATATTTTAAAATTGTGTTATATAGAATTTTCTAGGTAATAATGAAAATGAATTTATGATATTGCATTATTGTAACACATTGTTGATTAATGAAATGCATTGAGTGGTTAATGAATTATCGATGTGTATCAATAACCAAACTACGAGGCACCATTAATCATAAAGTTTAACCAAATTAATATGGTTAATATAATGTTTATATTTGGTTTATAGAGTATTATGAGTGATTAACAAGTTAATTATGTATTATAAGTGTATTCATTAATCAATTATGATGCACCATTAGCGAAATATGCGAACCCTGTTAATAAAGTCCGAAGGTGTCAAGAAAATCATTATCCCACTCATTATACGTTGCAGTGTTATTGTGACTTTTTATATTTTACTTTTGCAAGTTAAAATATAGAAGTTGTAATTGAGTTATTTTTTGTAGTTTTGGTGTAATACTTGCACCCTCAATGGGAACTTCATAGATAGTTCACATAATTTTGTGGATTGTGGTAGTATTGATGATGAAGATATATAAGTTAATAACGTTAATGATGATGATCATGCATGTTATGACCTTGCAATGAGGATGTATTTTTCTTGCATAGATGAGGTCAATTTTATTTTTATTTTTATGGAGAGTATGATTTGAAAAAGGATTTTGGGTGGAAGATTATAATATCATGAAAATGACAAGATGGAGAGCTCTACTACTTAATTTTAGCACGTTCAAGAGAGGGGCCTCAAGTGTAAAAGTTTGTGTATGTTAAAGACACTCTCAACTAAGGCAAAATTTGTCCTTGCAAGATTTGTATTTAGTTGGAAGAAGATGGATTGTAGTACATTAAAAAAAATTGAACTGATCATTCTCACGAGACCAACCCTACAAGGCTAACAAGAAAATGAATTTGCATGTAAGGAGAACAATCCAAATACACGATGATGCAAGAATGAGGGTCAACAACACTTTTCATTCTCTTGTTAAACATAAATATGGCATGCAAATATACCATTTTGCGAAAGAGATGTGAGGACTTATGTTAATAAGGAACGACATGCAATTGAAAAAGAATGTGATGACAAGACCTTGATAAACTATTTTTGTCAAATAAGGGAACAAAATTTAAATTTCTTCTATGACATAAATTTGGATGATGATTTTCATGAAAGGAATATGTTTTGGATTGATGTAAGAAGTAGAGTTGCTTATGAATATATTTCACTAATAAATATGACATGCATGTTGTTGTGTTTGATGGTTTGAAACACCATGGTCAATCAACATAATTTGAACATCGCCTATTGTCAAGAGAAGACATAAAGTCATTTGTATGGTTTTTCAAATCATGGATTCGTTGTATGTAGGAAATGTTCACATGGGTATTATTACTTACCAATGTAAGGCTATGCATAATGCCATTGAATATAAAAGGATACAATGAAAAATAAATCTTAGGTGGTGTTTATAGTATATAATGAAAAATAAATCCTAAAAATCTCAACATATATAATAAATATATAAGAATCAAGTCTACAATGAAAGATGTTGTTTATGAGACAAACACAACATATGTTTTTGAAGGAAAATTGTGTTCATTCATCAACAAATTTGAGCTTCAATAGAATGATTGGTTGAATGAATTGTATAACGAGCGTCATAGATAGACATCAAGTTAAGTAAATATTTTTGGAAAAATATGTCAACAAAGCAACCAAGTGAGAGCATACATGTTTTCTTTGGTGGATATAGAAATTCAATGACAAGTATAAAAAAATTTGAAGCAACACAATCATTTCGTAAAGCAATATGAAAATGCTCTCATAAGTCAAACACACAAAGAATTTGAAGAAAATTTGCATTTGTTGGATACTACAATTCCTTGCAGGTCAAACTCGTCCGTTGAAAAGCAATTTCAAGAAAGTTCAAGCTGAATTCATATATAAAATGAATTGTGCTTCTTTGTTGAACATTGTGGAGGATTACTTTGCTACTTATCATATGTTGGAGGAGATGTTAGATGGATATACACCAAACAAACATTTATTTTAAGTTGTGTTTAATTGGGAAAACCATGATGTCATGTGTGAATGCTCGTTATTTGAGTTTAGAGGTGTTTTGTATCACCATGGGTTATATGTGTGTGCTTACGAGATTATTAAAAATGTGATAGAGAAATATATTTTAGCAAGATGGAAGAAAAATATTAAAAGAAAACTTTCATATGTTAAGAGCAATTGTAGTGAGAGAGAATTGAAGCCACATATGTAGTGGTGGAGCTTGACTAAAAAGTTTGGGGTGGTCGAGATAAAAATATAATATATAAATCAAATATGCAAATAATATTATATAGCAAAAAATTAAGTTGCGATAAACATAAAGTGGAGTATCAAATAATTTAACTACGTGACTTAAAAATACCATAAAGTAATGCTCTACGCTCTTTAATTAACTTGAAATCATCAATAATAGACTCAGAACTGATACTTGCAGCAACTTTCCTTTCAATATAAACCGACATGCTATCTGCCAAAAAGTCAGCTTCCATCTTGTTTCTTAACCTAGACTTAATTTTCATTGCTGAAAAAGATCTTTCAATTGTGACAGTAGAAACTGAAAGAGTCATGATAAGACGAAGTAGTCTATTAATCAAGTAGAAATTTTGCGTCTTTTCAGTTGCAACCAAACATAAGCACAATTCTTGGATAGTTGATAAATTCTTCAAATTTAAATCCTGATGAGCATCAACCAAGAAATGTTGGAGTTGAAATTTCAAATTAATCTTCTCTTGCATATTGAAATCCACACGGTAATATTTTTCAACTAGAGTGCAAATTTTTTCAATGTTAAAAGCTTTATAATTATCCTTACGAGTCAAAGCACAACTTAGAGTTAACAAATCTATTGCTTGTTCACTAAATCTATTATTCAACTCTTGTAATTGTTGGTCAATGGTAGTAAAAAGTATTTCAACTCTAAAATAATGATCTACTGTAACATTACCTTGTTGAAGACGAGAATGTCCAAATCTTGTTGTTGAATGAACATTGTTGATATCAGGAATCTCAATATCATGTTTTTCACAAAAAGTCTTCACTTCAGTAAATAATGCATCCCAACCATCTTCTCTCAAGGTTTGAATAAGAGACTTTGTTGTTCCAGCCAAACACATGACATTAACTATATCCTGAGATTGTTGTTGTAAGGTTTGACAAAGCATATCAATTATCCCCATAATGTCTTTCATCAAATGCAAGATAAATATAAAATCAAATGCCTTCAAATAATTATAAACACTATCAGCATCCCCACGTGTAGAATAACTTGCTCTTTCATTTGAATTTTTTTTTTAAAACAATACAAGTTGTCTCATACATATTTATCAAGCTACAAATAGAAGACAAATGTGATCCCCAATGAGTATCCCCAGCTCGTTTCAAAGTACCAATTTGATTTGCACCTTTACCTCTTACAATCTCATCAATTTCTAGCAAATGTGCAATTTCCTCTAATTGAGCAGCTTGTAACTCATCATGACGCTTAGAAGAAGAAAAAACAACATTAACAACAAAAGTTAGCTTCTCAAAGAATTTATGAATTGGAACAACTTATCTTGATGCAGTAACCAAGGCAAATTGCAATCGATGAGCAAAACAATGGACATAGTATGCATAAGGACAATTTTTCACAAATAGTGCTTGTAAACCGTTCCATTCTCCTCTCATATTACTAGCACCATCATACCCTTGACCATGTTAGAAATATCAAGATTATGTCGAGAAAGTATATCACATACTTCTTCTTTCAGAGTTAAAGTTGTAGTGTCTTTAACATATGCCACACAAAAAAACCGCTCTTGTATTAAACCAACTTTGTCAACAAATCTTAACACAAGAGACATTTGTTCCTTTTTTGATTCATCACGAGCTTCATCTACAATGATGCAAAACTTGGAACCACCAATTTCTTCACAGATATGTTTTCTCACCCTACTAGAAAGAATATGAAAGAGCTCTTTTTGAATTTGATGTGAAGTATACTTGGAATTATATGGAGCATTTTCCAACACAACTTTTGCAACTTCATCATTGTAAGTTGCTAAGAGTTTTATCAATTGAAGAAAATTGTCTTGATTTCTTGACCCCGCTAGTTTCATCATGTCCCCTAAAAGCACAAGCTTGAAGTGTTAACCAACGAACATTGTCAATTGATGTCTTGAGACGTATTCGATTCTTCAAAATTTGTTCCGAGCTTTGTGCTTGAATAGTATTCCTTATATGTCCAACTTGATTCAACAAGTCTAGACAAACTTTCATTGCATTGTTGTATGGTGAGCAAGGATCCATCCCTATGTGTTTGAGAAAGACGCAATATTTTCCATTTTTAACTTTCTTCCATCCTCTAAAACCCGTACCAATGAAGACATCTGATCTAAGACGTCCACTTGGTGTTTTGCTAAATAGATAGCACAATAAACAATATGCAACATCTTTAGAAGGTGAATATTCTAGCCAAGAAGAAAAAAATGCTAAACCAAGCATATTGAAATCGTCTTGGATGAACCTCGTTGTCGGATAAAAGATATTGTTCTAAATTTATTTGATAAGGACCAAATTTTAGATAAGCTCTTTGTATTGCATCCAATTGATTTGGTGGATATTGCCAAATTTGAGGGCGCTTTCCGGGGTCACGTTCTAAACATTTCTCAAAGTCATATTCGAAAACTCTTGGAACCTTGTAAAGATGATTCTCATTTTCTTCAATTCTTAGATTCTCAAAAATAGTTTTAGATGCAGAAGTTATAATTTCTTCATCTCTTTCACTCTTACAAATTTTTCTCTTGAAAAAAGAATCAATTTTTTTACTCTTCTTCTTTCTCACAAACTTCTCTAATACAAATAAAAAGGGAGTCACAAATCAGAGTCTCAATCACAAAATTAGAGTCTCAACCAAAAATAAAAAATATACTTGTCACAAATAAAAATTTATTATCAACAAATTAGAGTTAAAGTCACAAATCAGAGATGATATGCATAAATCAGAGTTACAGTCACAAATCAGAGACTCATAAATCAGAGACAAATGGAGTCAATACGCTTGGTGATCAATGATCAAAAAACATCTTGTGACAAGCGTGACAATGATGTAGCAAAGCTGATAGGAAATAAGATTTGATCAAGTCACATTCACATGCAATGCAAAACACCAAATAGAACCACTTGATATGTGCATATTATCAAACACCTTATATGCAACAAAAAAACTCCATAACATGCATTACAACATTAGAACAAAACAATATCTTGTAAACCTAATTTTCTATCAACACTTACATCTATCCATTCACCAATTCACTCAACAATTGTAACAAGAAAAGAGAGATAGATATTAATCGATTTGATAACAATGGCAGAATAAAGTAAGTAATAAACACAATTCCATTGATGAACAAAATTGAAAGATGAATTGAAATTCGGAGACGAACCTTTTGACGAACGAAGAGGGAAGAGATGGAAATAGGTTGGAATCTTCGCAGAGGCGAGCACATATCGTGACACGATGGAGTGAGCAGCACTGATCGTGACACGACAAAATGAGGAGCACAGATTGTGACGCGACGGAGTGAGCTGCACTGATCGAAGACGACAGAGAAGACACAAACGAAGACGGCGAAGACGAACTAAAACGAACAACGATTCTAGCGATTCTTCTGGCGATTTTGGAAGCTTCTCAAGAGGGAGAGAGAGGAGAAGATACAAGATTTAGGGTTTTAGGTATGTTTGTAATTTTCTAATTTTAATAAGGGTATTTTGGTCATTGTACATTTTTTTGGGAGTGGTCGCGGCCCTTGTCACAACAAAGATCCGTCTCTACACATATGAACATGGTTGACAAATTGTGCAAGCATTTCTATGAATTTTGGGTCTAGTGTGCATTGATCTTTTGACACTATCCGAAGTAGACTTGACACACTTCTCGCAATTTTGAACAACTTTGTGATAATGTGGTCGTTGAAGAAATATTGGAATATTAGACACGTCTTTAAATTTTTCGATGTTGTCAAGTGACGTGTATTTTGCGAAATCTTATCCCATATTTATACAGTTTTGAAGGTTAGAAAGAAAACTTTTACATGATGGTTTGATGTTCAATAGTGTTATTCTCATTTATATCATGGCTTAGTAACCATGTCACACACTTTAGTGATACTAATTTTTTGTGCGGTGCAAATTGGTTGTGTGCAAATCACTTTTGTCACTTTTTATATGACATTTTTGTAGAACAAAATAGTTATGATTTAGTAAAAGTTTTACTATTATTTTTTGGTATGCATAATGATATATCACATGTTTAAAAATAAATATATTTTTTGTGTGTGCATGATTGACTTGAATACTTGTGGTTATCTGCCACATTAAACATAAATGTTAAACATGTTATACAAACAATGTTTATCATATTTTTGGAAAATGCATCCTCTATATTATTCTTTTAGTAATGTACATTTTTCAAGTGGTTTAATGTCCAAAGCTACAACAAAGAATCAAATATTAATATACTTAATACATGAGTGTTAATGTTAACACAATAAAAATGGTGATATAAAACATGTAAACATGTATATGTAAGATAGTTGCATAGTTTGTTATATGCGTTAGGCTAAGATTTTTCTCTCTCCTTTTGTACATAAGAAACCTTGCTCAAACTACCAACTAAAACAGTATACACAACTACACTCCAATTGTAAAGAATGTAGGTCATCTGATTGCTTAATATAACTGGTGTATACCCCGTCTCTCGGATTGAGGAAAATATAACTCACCAAATGCAATTAGTATATAAAGTCTACAAAAATTATCACATCAGTCTTACGCATATGAAGTAAGTCAAAAATTCCATTAATTGTTACATCACCTCCTTCAAACAATGATAAAGTATCACATTCCTCATTTCTATTAGCTCTCACCGACTCACCTACTATGGAAAGTTGTAGAGAAAAACATACATCAACTAGAGTAAAACAAACCATCCTACCTCTAACTCTAAATCTCGAACTACGCTTATCCCACCAAACCATGCTAAATACTATAAGGGCCCGTTTGATGGACATGATAGGATAGAGACAAGATATGATAAGAAACATGATATGATATAGACATGATAAAGATGAAGTAGCAATGTCAAGTTACAAGGAATGGGGTTTGAATTGTAATCTTGCCTATTTAAAATTTCCTGTTAAAAACTTAAGAAAAACAACTCAAGAATGATCTTGGTTATGAAAACAGAAACGGAGAACGTTCTTGGTTCTGAAACAGAAAACAGAGAACGTTATTGATTAGTTAAAATCACAGTTTTTAGTTTCTCTAATTAACTTGATAATAAAAATAACTGAATGCAAATAGAGATAAGAAAGAGATACCACACAAAGATATATCCTGGTTCACCCAATTCAGGATACGTCCAGTCCTCACAACTGTGAGATTTTCACTAAGTGTTCAAAGAACTGAGAACAATCTTTTGGTTACACAGTTAAAAATCAACCTTGATCTGTAACTACAAGAAAGGATTCAATCAAGTCACCTAATTAATCTGCTAGGATTTTACAGTTAACTCTTTTAATCGCACTCAAACTATAAACAATCCTTATAGTAATGAGTTTACACAATAATGATTTAAAAGGTTTGGTTGAATCTGATTATGCTAAACTCTTGTTTGAGAATAGATTCAGAATAAAAAGAACTCAATAAGATAAGCTGAAAGTGTATGATTGTTTCTGCCTGATTTCTTTTGTGAATGAGATAGCTTTAAGAATGCAAGTGAATGTGATTTAATGAGAATACTTGGCACTTGAAGTTCCTAATGATGCTTGCGAATTTGCCTTTCTTTTATAGAAGATTTGAGCATTTAATTCTGGTTAGAAAGAGCTGTTGGTAGTGCTCTGTTTTCTTCTAACTAAAGCAACCTATCTATTGAAAAATAATTCATTCATGTGACAGTTTTGGGCCTTGTTTGATTGGGCTGTTTTGCTCAATTTCAAACATATTTCCTGCGCTCTTAATGACCCATTAAGCTTCGAAAATACTTGATGATAATTGGGCTTTGATCTGGACGCTTGATTTGATCCAAAACTATATGGAAAGGAATGAATCACTTCTGCAGAACTCAGAGGTATGTTTCTGCAGAAAACGGAGATTGTTCTTTTCAGAAACGGAGAACGATGATTAAAAGTAGAGATTGATGATCAATCTGGTCTGATAGTCTTCTGGACAATCTGGGAACTTATAATCAGTCTTGAAGTTCAGTCTCGTTTCAACTTTCTTGACATTTTCAGACTGGAGAAAGTTACAATCCGTTTTGACATGCCTTGATTCATGATGATTTATCTTAGTGATTCGAGAACCGTTTTAAGTAATAATGATTCCTATTTGTTCCTTGCCATGTACTGATGAAATTGGTATAAAGAATTAAGGCATAATCATTGTTAAAGTGATGGAGAAAGATTGGTGAAATGGCTGCGATAATCAATCTTGATTTTGCAAAACATTCTCTGTTTTGTACAGCTTATGATCAAGAATGTTCTGTTTAGTTTTTCATCTGATTTATTTGCTTTGCTTGGTTCCTATCTTTAATAAAAACACTCAAGAGCACATATTAAATTAACATAGCATTTAGAATCATAATTAACATTCTTAATTTACCTTTGTTTATTTTCATCAAAACTTAATTTGAGAGTTTGATAAACTTGATAACTTGAGAGTTTGCCAAAAATATGCAAATGATAACAAACTTGATAAGATTAGTTTATCATATTCAGTGTTTGATACACAACAGATAACCAAATGATATGATTTATATTTTGATAAAATGACAAATTTGTCCTTATAATCTATTTAACTTTCTTTTCTTTCAAAATAACATTCATATATTTTTTTTATAAGTAAAAGAAAAATGCTAAAAAAATGTAAATAATTTATGAAGTAATTTTACATACTTGAAAAAATTGTGATTTCTCTATCCATCACAATCGAAGAATGACTCACTATCATAAAAATTGTGATTTCTCTATCCATCACAATTGAAGAATGACTCACTATCATAAAAATGTAAATAATTTATGAAGTAATTTTATATACTTGAAAAAATTGTGATTTCTCTATCCATCACAATTGAATAGTTACTTACTATCATAACATCATCTCTATTAATCAAACTCTCTAAAAATTCTTCCTTAAATCCCTCTCTATCCAAAGTCCAACCATGTCTAAAAATATTTGCTCTAATATTAGATATAACATCACATTATTTTGTTCTTGTGAATCATATTTACCTATATAATAATTTTTTTTATGTTGTTAATTAATGATAAAATATTTGTTAACTTCTTAAATTAATGATTAGAAAATAAAATATGTTTTACCGTATCATGTACTATTGGTTTATAAAACAAAAGATCAAGGTGAAATAGGAAAGTGTATTATTATATCGTCTCGTTATCCTAACTATGAAACGAGTCTAAGAACCAACTTAGAGAAATAAATTCGGAAAAGTATATTATACGAGGTACAAGAGCATTAATATTTATGATGATAGATTGTATTTGTGAATGAGGTTGAAGGTATTACCATTGGATTAAATGATAGGTACTACCTTTAGTTAAATAATACTGACCGTTGGATCTATTAATAAAGATGAATTACATTACTAATTACTACTATTACTATGCTTCGTCTCTCCTTAATTATAATAACTTTGTTCAAAAACTATTACTGTTTCCTCTCTACTTAATTATACAATTTTTTTTAACAGGTAGGTCCAACATATTATGGAAACTAAAATGTAATTGTATTTTTTTAAAAAATTAATAAATAAATTATTAATACTTAAAGCGAAATTATATATATCTTTTTAAATTAATAAAAAAATTATTAATACCTTATTTAATAATCATAGAAAATTTATGTAGAAATGACATTTTCAAATTCATTATATATATATTTTTTAACAAAATGTTTACACAAACTAGATTAGCAACAAGGATGAACATAGAAACATTATTTTCCTCAAACTATTTAATCAAACTTCAATTTCGCTTTTCTCACTTTAATTTCAATCATGGATGATCTGATTTAATGTAGAAGAAATCATAATCAACAAAAATGGAGAAACATTTATGACCCACAAAAATGAAAAATAAATCCTAAACAGACCAAAATGAAAAATAGTTATAATGAGAGAGATATAAAAAAAAAGGAAAATAACTTTACTTAATACAAAGAGCGAATGCACCATTTTCACCACCATTATCTTCTTCACCATTGTCATCGTATTCAACAATGGCGGAATAATATTTAATGGTTATAGTTGAGTGTTTGACATTTAAAAAAGATAATGGTTTACATATATTTTTGGTCCCTGTAAATATAACATCTTTTTATTTTGGTCCTCGTAATTTTTTTTTTTGGTTTACATCCTGTAATATCAAAAAAAAATTATTTTTGGTCCTTAACGTTAAGTTAAGTGGACGTTACAAAAACGTTAACTGACAAAGGGAAACCGTTTTTAGTCCCTGTAAATATAACACTTTTTCAGTTTTAGTCCTTGAAAAATATTTTTTTTGAATTTCATCCCTACAATATAAAAAAATCTCCTTAAATATAAAATAACATACAAATTGACCTTTATTAATAATAAACTTATGTCAAGTAATGTTTAAAATATTTTCACTTCAATAATTTAAAATTCATTAATCTTCTGTTTTATTTATTTATTATTATTAAATTAATTTTCATTTTCTGTTTCAAAAAAATTACTAAAATCTTCTGTTTTATTTATTTATTATTATTAAATTAATTATATTAGTATAAAATAATAATTAAAATAACTTTAAAATTAAGCTTTATAATTTTAACTAAAATCACCTTTTACGCTTTAGATTTTGTTCATTGTAACTTAAAATAAATAAAATATATATTAGGTGATAGATTTATTTTAATCATTATTTTATACTAATATAATTGTAGTTAATATTATATTAATTTTATTTTAATTATAATTAATATAATATTAACTACAATTATATTAATATAATATTAACTACAATTATAATATTAAAATAATATTAATATAATATTTAAATAAAATTAATATAATATTAACTACAATTATATTAATATAAAATAATGATTAAAATAAATCTGTCACCTAATATATATTTTATTTATTTTAAGTTATAATGAACAAAATCTAAAGCGTAAAAGGAGATTTTAGTTAAAATTATAAAGTTTAAATCTAAAGTTATTTTAATCATTATTTTATACTAATATAATTAATTTAATAATAATAAATAAATAAAACAGAAGATTTTAGTGATTTTTTTGAGACAGAAAATGAAAATTAATTTAATAATACTAAATAAATAAAACAGAAGATTAATAAATTTTAAATTATTGAAGTGAAAATATTTTATACATTATTTGGCATAAGTTTATTATTAATAAAGATCAATTTGTATGTTATTTTATATTTAAGGAGATTTTTGAATATTGCAGGGATGTAATTCAAAAAAATATTTTTCAGGGACTAAAACTGAAAAGTGTTATATTTACGTGGACCAAAAACTGTTTCCCTTTATCAATTAACGTTTTTGTAACGTCTATTTAACGTTAATGACCAAAAATAATTTTTTTTTTTTATATTACAGGGATGTAAACAAAAAAAAATTACCAGGACCAAAATAAAAAAATGTTATATTTACAGAGACCAAAAACATATTTAAACCAAAAATAATTTAGTAAATTTAATTTGTGTTTTACACGAAATTTAAAAAGTTAATTATACTTAACTACATTTCTTAATATCATGAAAATAATTTTTACTTATAATAAAAAAATCATATTCTCTTCCTTAAAATTGTTCCCATACAGACACTTTTAATCCTTATAAATCACACAACATTTTATCCAACTTCGACCATACTTTTATAAAAATAGAGTATTTTTAATCTTTTCATCATTGCTATTATTTCTCTCGATTCTCTTCATTGATCGGGTATATTATTATCCTTTTAGTTCATTCTCTTTCTCATGAATCGATGTAGAAAATCAAATGAGTAAGACACCTTAGATCTTTTTAATAAACAGTAAGTTAAAGAGTGTAATCGGTAGAAGTCTTAGTAACTTATTCCAATCTCAACATGGCAATTATTTTTGATCATTCCTTTTGGTCACTTTAGGCAAATAATTTAGGTTTACATAATCTAATTTTAGATTCTCTACCTTTGAATCCATAAATTATAATTACTTATCATAGAAAATAAACAAATGCCATTTTTTATTGTTATATAGTTTTTCTCATATATATTTAAGATGAATGAAAAAATTATTTCCTCTATTCTATAATCAAACAAGAGATTTATTTATCAGAGTTTAATTATTATGTACTATTAAAATAATAAAAATTAAATATTTTTAATGATTTAACGGTTGTGATAGATAAATATAAAAACTCTTTAAACATGAATTAAATTCCTATTTATCACAAAATAAATAAGTTAAAGAGAGAGGTGAAATAAATAAGTTAAAGAGAGAGGTGTTGGTTCCTACAAGAGTTTTGTTTTTGTTTCCTACAAGAGTTATTAGAACCCACTCATTTGTAGTTGAAATCAATTGCACACAATCCCCACCGTCAAATTATTTCTGAACATCAAATAATAAACAAAAATAGCAGTTAATAATTTCAAACCGTCAGATTAGAACTGCACAAGCCTGCAGTTCGATCGTGTTAACTTTATTAACGACGTTATCCATCATCTTCGCTTTCTTTCTCTTCCCTCTATCCTCTTAAACCCTATACACTCCATTTTCTGCACACTACAACAGTTAAACGACGTCGTCGTTTCAAACTCAAACCATGAACATGAACCCTTCTACGCTCAAAACTCACCGTTCCATTTTATTACCCTCTCCTTCACCCGTACGCACACAACGACGTCGTTTTAAGGTCTCACTACCTCGCTGTTCCTCTGACGCCACCAACCCTACTTCTTCGCCACCGCCGCGACCGGTGAAGGAACTCAATGGAATTGAAAACCTAGTTGATAAATTGCCTCTTCCGGCTAGACTTGCTACCTCCGCCGTCATCGTTGCCGGCGCCGTTGCGGCTGGATACGGTTTAGGTTTGCGGTTTGGAGGAAGCCGTAATGCTGCGCTTGGTGGTGCGGTGGCTGTTGGTGTTGCCGGTGGTGCTGCTGCGTATGCTTTGAATGCTACTGCACCGCAAGTTGCGGCGGTTAATTTGCATAATTATGTTGTAGGGTTTGATGATCCTTCGAAATTGAATAAGGATGATATTGAAGCCATTGCAAAGAAGTTAGTTTCAATTGCATGATTAAATTTGTTTTTAAGATTTTTTGTTGCTGTTAGGAAAAAAGGTTAATTACTTGAATTTAATTGGTTATTTTTTTTTTCCTTTTCAGGTATGGTGTTAATAAGCAAGATGAGGCATTTAAAGCTGAGATTTGTGATATATATTCCGAGTGAGCTGAAAATTAGTTTTTCTTTTTAAATTTTTGAGTTGTTTTTTAGCATCTGTGATAAGGAGTTATTATCTATGAGGCACATTTAATGACACGGACTTCGGACACAATAGTGACACGTTTACACCGATAATAATTTGAGAAAATAAATTAATTGAATGTAATCAAGGTGTCGGTGTCAGACACCACAATGTTGTCAATTGTGGAAAGTTTGTTCAAATTTAGCTATACTATTGTGCTATAGCGCTGCAATAGCGACAATTTGACAACACTTTGTACTAAATAGTGTATCACGGAACAATAGTGATTTGCTCAAATTCCGCTATGCCATAGCGCTATTGCGCAGCTATAGCGGCTATTTGACAACACTAAGACACCAAGACTCTCCTTCAATCAGAGGTGTCGAGGCAACACTTATAATGATTTGGCTGTTTAATTTCTGCACTGAGTGATTGATTTGCATTTAACTTGCTTAGGTTTGTATCTTCTGTGATTCCTCCTGGTGGGGAGGAACTTAAAGGTGATGAAGTTGATAGGATTGTCAACTTCAAAAGTTCTATAGGTATTGATGACCCAGATGCTGCTTCTGTACATATCGAGGTAATTTTTGTGTTAGTTGTGCATATACTTGTGAGATTGAGGGTATTAATTTTGAGGATTTGTAAGCAGTTCTGTCTTACTGGTTTGGTGCTTGTTGACCCTGTTCCAGATTGGTAGGAAACTTTACAGGCAAAGGCTTGAAGTTGGGGACCGTGAGGCAGATGTTGAGCAACGTCGGGTATGCTTGTTGTATTTGTTGCATAATTGCATATCTAGCCAGTAGATAGAAATTCTTTCTGGGTTTTAAATAAATGGTATTATGGTAAATAGTTGGAACTTGACCATTGAAAGAGTCTCCAGTGCAGGCGTTCCAAAAGTTGATATATGTGTCAAATATTGTATTTGGAGATGCGTCGTCTTTTCTTCTACCTTGGAAGCGTGTCTTCAAGGTCACCGAATCCCAGGTATTTGTTACTTATTTATCAACTCATATTGCTGGCCTGTGCAATCTGAATTGTATAGTTGTATAATTGCGCCTACGTTTTTGCTTGAAAAGGACTAATTAATTTGATGTGTAATTGCACTTTGCCATTTTTGTTAACAGTGGCTTTCTGAAATGAATGCGGTCTCATTTCTTTATAATTTTAAAATTTAAAATATGTTCATTGTCATGTCTTTCACTATTAGCATTTTTTTTATTTTTCATTTGACTAGTTGACAATATTCTATTTAAGGTTGAAGTAGCTATACGCGATAATGCTCAGCGACTATATGCTTCCAAGCTGAAATCCGTTGGCAGAGGTAATTCTGTAATCAGTAGTGCGTCTTGACCTTTAATTTTATTTTTTAAACATGTCTTGGCCTTTAGTTAGTCTTAATATAACAAATGTGGTTCCTCTAACTTCATGCCAGGCTGTCATAATTATTTATAATTTTAAATTTTACCTGTTAATGCCTTAATGGGAAGATAGTTTGATGCGTTTTTAACAGTATAATTATATTAGTGGAGAAATGCATGTAAATTTTACTCCTAAGTCCTAGTTAATTGGGAGTGCAATTATCTTGTTAAATAAAATTTAAGAGTTCTTGCTGTATTCATCTGATGCTAGAGTTTGTTCTGTAATCATCTTGAATTACTATTGTCTAAGACTCTAGATTAACAAATAACAAATTCATTATATAGCAATGTTTAGTTGTTATGGGGTTTGCTTCCTTAAGTCTAACAATTAGTTTCTTGCCAGATCTTGATCTTGGAAAACTGGTTACACTTAGAGAAGCGCAACGTTTATGTCGCCTTTCAGATGAGGTATATCTTCCTTATTTCTTCTTTTATAATTTTCAACTTCTTTTTTGAAGTAACCCCTCTCTCTTGCCATCAAATAGTTCTTGGGTGTAGTATAATCTATTTTATTAATTAAAAGGGAACTTTCATATTGTAGCTTGCTGGGAACTTGTTTAGAGAGCATGTAAGGAAATTGGTTGAGGAAAATATCTCAGTGGCTCTTGGAATACTTAAATCTCGCACAAGAGCAGTGTAAGACTCAGTTTTTCTCACTTCAAATATTCTTTTGAGGGATCAGGTCATTGTGGTTTTCATTAATGATTGAGCTTTCCCAGCAAGTTAATGTTGCAAAAGATGGATTCATGTTAAATAAATAACTATTGAACTCTGGACATGATCTTCCTTGCCATCTGTTTACATGGTGTTAGTGTTCCTCTGTGAAGCATGCACACAAGGCATATATATATACATAGCACGCATGTGCGTATAAATACAAATATATTCGTGAGCATGAAAGGTGTTAATCTCAACCATCCATGTATGGTTGTTTGGTCAAGATTATCTCCTCTCACATATACAATTGATACACATCCTACTCTGAACATACACATGTGGGGGGTATTAGATGAATAGGAGAAGGAGAACCATTTTAAATGAAGGGTTTTTGAGACCTATTTTTTTACGCTTTTTTGAAGTTTTAACTATTTTTATAGCTTTGTTATATTTTAAGTTGACTTTGTTGAAAGTTGTTTAAAAACAATAATGAGTTTTATTTATGAGTGGTGTGTCCTTCAAGTGTTAAGCTGTTGTTAAGTGTCAGCCAAGTTTGCACGAGGTGCCCCAGCTGTGTCCATAGCACGTGCCCAAGTTGAATTTTTTTTATTTGGGTACCCCGGTGAGGAGTTTCTGGGACGTACCGCATGTTGTATTTGGAAATATGTCCATGCTTCATAGTCTAGCTGTTCATTTCTTAAATTTTACAAATGTAGATTTCTCCCTTTCTAATCAACTAAGTTTTTCAGTCCTGGAGTGAGCCAAGTTGTTGAGGAGCTTAATAAAGTATTGACGTTTAATGATCTACTCATCTCATTTAAGAATCATTCGGACATAGATCAGCTTGCCCGTGGTGTTGGTCCAGTTTCTTTAGTTGGTGAGTTTCCTGATTGAGTAGCAATTTTTTGTTTACTTTTTTGTTCTTTTCTAGTTTTATACTTTAAACTCTTGAAGTTAACATAGATTCATTTTCTTTTGCAAAGGAGGTGAGTATGATGGTGACAGAAAGATGGAGGACTTGAAACTCCTTTACAGGGCTTATGTTTCAGATGCTCTGTCTAGTGGGCGCATGGAAGATAATAAGGTAAATGACCATAACATTCAAATATAAAACATAGATGTGTTAACATGTCTATTTTTCAATCCAAGAAAGTATTGAGTTTGAGTAAGTGTTTCTCTGAGGGCATGTTTTAATGGGAATTTCTCTTAGGCACCACCTAGTGCACTAGTATCAAGTTGCAAATACGTAATTTTTTAAAAATTTACTTTTCCATTTCCTCAACTCCTCCGCCTCCTCAACCCTCTGTGTCCAACATCTGATTGCTCCCCCGAATTTCAAAACCTCATCATTCCTGAAAGTGAAGTCAAACTCCTTCGACGCCCCACGTCGAAGCAAATCCTTTATCAACTACACAACATACTCATCAATTTGAGGCCAAGAAACAAATCAGCTGGCCTGAGGATCAAAATCTGGTACAGCTCGAGAACTGTGGTGCCGAGCTCATCGATGATGCTTCCGGATGGGTAATACTCCAATCCTTCCATCAACTTCTCCCCATTTGCCCTCTTCCTCTTGAGCATGAAGGAGACTGGGCATCCGAGAGAGCCAACCACTGATTCTGCTGTTGGAGGGGGTCATGGACGACAACTGATTCAGGTGAATCCTATTGCTGATGATGGGGCAGTAAAAGATGGCAAGGAGAGCAGTGGCTGAGAGGAAGTAGATGTCTAAGCCTCTTAAGGTGTTGTCATGGAGGGAAAGGGGAGTTCTTATTTGACTTCCAACTCTTCCCATGCTGAAGATTGAACTGTTAATATGGATTGTGTCGTGAGTCTTCCTGGTCATTTTTTAATGTCTATTATATTTACATCTTTGTTTCAGACACAGTACAATGCCTGATTGAACAGGTTGTTCATTAGATGCTACCAAATCCTTATTGCCCTTAAGTGTTTTGTAGGTAGGATTTTTGAAGTTTCATTGGAATCTTAATTCGGATAAGATTTCCATATTGGGTTTGAATATTCTATTTTTTGCTCAGTAAATGAACATTCCTTGGAATATTGTTTTAATTACGTTTCCTGGCAAAACCTTTCCACATGGTAGAAATATAAAGATTCCCATGCAGGTGGGAAACTTCCCCTAAACATCATCCAACATTTCTATGAGTACTTTATTTACACCAAACACATTTTGCACATTCCTAAGACTAAGAGTCACGATTCCCAATAATGAAAAAAAGACTGTATACTAGACACCTCCATAATGTTAAGGTAATAATTTCAGTTGAAGCAGTATTAATCTTCAGTTCATGGTAATTGTTTACTGTGTTTATAAAGATGGTTGTACCGAAACTTTCAGAATGAAATTCTGTTTCATTTCGACTCCTAAATTTTCTGATTATCAAATTCTCTCAAACTCAGTACTCTAGATGAAGCCTTATTAATATATTTATTATTCGGTTGCATTTCAGCTTGCTGCACTAAATCAGTTAAAGAATATATTTGGACTGGGTAAGCGTGAAGCAGAAGCTATTTTACTTGATGTTACATCCAAGGCATATCGGAAACGACTTGGACAAGTTGTTTCAAATGGCGAGTTAGAAATAGCAGATAGTAAAGCAGCATTCCTTCAAAATCTATGTGATGAATTGCATTTTGATCCGCAAAAGGCCAGTGAACTTCATGAAGGTAAAACTTGATATATTTATAGTTAATTGGAATTTTATCTTTTGTGAGGCTTGGATTATAGATTACTTTATGCTTTAAAGTTACATTATATGTGATTCTTAATCTTAAGGCTGTAAACTTGTTATAGTGATATTCAATTTATATATGTATTATCATTATTATTGTTATTATTATTATTATTATTATTATTATTATTATTATTATTATTATTATTATTGTTATTATTGTTATTATTGTTATTATTGTTATTATTGTTATTATTGTTATTGTTATTGTTATTATTATTATTATTATTATTATTATTATTATTATTATTATTATTATTATTACTATTACTACTATTACTACTACTACTACTACTATTTTATAACACATCTAACAGTAATTCATTGTTTTAAGAAATTTATCGCCAAAAGCTTCAGCAATGTGTTGCTGATGGACAGCTCAATGATGAGGATGTTGCTGCTTTGTTGAAGCTGCGAGTAATGCTCTGTGTACCTCAACAAACTGTTGAAGCAGCCCATGCAGATATTTGTGGCAGTTTGTTTGAAAAGGTGGTAACTTTTTTTTTTTTTTCATATCTAATTTGCCAGTCATTCATAGAATCATAGTTGTGCCAAATTTCAAATTTTCTGCTATGCAGAAATGCAATTCGTGTGTATGTACTATGTATTATAATGAATTGATAATATGACAATATCATTTGTGGGGATGTCCACAGTGGTTTTTGACATGGCATGGCATGTATAGTAGTTTGTTGTGGGTAGGAAGCTGGTAGGGGTTTTCTTCAGGGCTTTTTTATTTCTGACCTATTATTTCTTGTTTGACAATGTGTTTTGGTGCTGGATGTTCCTCCTTCTCTTCCCCAAACTTTTATACTTTCTATTTGAATATTGTTAGGATGATAAGACTCATTTTAATATGGTCGTGAAGCTGTCATTTATTAGTTGCATGGAGATGGAGTCCCTGAATTTATATCTCCACCATTTTTCTTACACCTAGGATGCCTACATTGTCATAGTGCACATGATAGAATTTGTCAAGAATTTCTTGAAGTGTACTTTTGAATTGTTAGGTCTTTGACTATTTAAATTTGCTTAGATTGTATTTTCACTATTTTGCAGACCTGTATTTAATATCTACTGACTATCAAATCTGTTCATTAGTTTTATTATCTTACATCCAAGTTGTACAAGAAGTCTAGAACACTAGTTAATGGCATCGATATGCAATGAAACAGTGTAATCTTTTTTTATTTTATTTTATTGTCATAAGGTATGTTTCAATCTCTGCCAGACATTGAAAATGTTTATTTATTACTAATTTAAGCACAATTTTTTGTATAGATTGTCAAGGATGCAATTGCATCAGGGGTTGATGGTTATGACGATGAAGTCAAGAAAGCAGTGAGAAAAGCAGCACATGGCTTGCGACTTACAAGGGAGACTGCTATGTCTATTGCAAGCAAAGCGGTGAGTGTCTCTTTGTCAGGAAATTTAATGCTTATTTATGATGATTCAAATTTGATTAAATTTCACTATGCTGTTTTTATTATGACATTATTACAGGTGAGGAAGATGTTTATTACTTACGTTAAACGTGCACGATCAGCCAAAAATAATACAGAGTCTGCAAAAGAACTGAAGAAGCTGATAGCTTTCAACACCTTAGTTGTAACTGAATTGGTGGAGGACATAAAAGGGGAATCTGCTGATGTTTCAACTGAAGAACCTGTGAAAGAGGACATTAAAGAAACTGAAGATGGAGAATGGGAATCGCTTCAGTCACTCAAAAAAATAAGACCGGACAAAGAACTTTTAGAAAAGATGGGAAAGCCTGGTCAGACAGAAATTACTCTTAAAGATGATCTTCCAGAAAGGGACAGAACTGATCTTTACAAGACATTCTTGCATTACTGTCTAACTGGTGATGTCACTAGGATTCCATTTGGTGCTCAGATCACAAAAAAGAAGGATGATTCAGAGTACGTTTATCTAAATCAGCTTGGTGGGATACTGGGTTTGACTGCTAAAGAAATAATGGAAGTCCATAGGGGTCTTGCTGAGACAGCTTTTAGGCAACAAGCTGAGGTACTTTTGGCTGATGGACAGTTAACAAAGGCCAGGGTGGAACAGCTTGGTAAGCTGCAGAAGGAAATAGGCTTATCGCAAGAATATGCTCAGAAAATCATCAAGAGTATAACCACTACAAAAATGGCAGCTGCCATTGAAACAGCTGTAACTCAAGGGAGGCTCAATATGAAGCAGATTAGGGAACTTAAGGAATCCAATGTTGATTTAGACAGCATGGTATCTGTGAGCTTGAGAGAAACCCTCTTCAAAAAAACTGTTGGTGATATTTTCTCATCTGGTACTGGGGAGTTTGATGAGGAGGAAGTATATGAAAAAATCCCATTAGATCTCAACATCAATAAAGAAAAAGCAAGAGGTGTTGTTCGTGACCTTGCACAAAGTAGACTATCCAATGCACTCATTCAGGCCGTGTCGTTATTAAGGCAGAGAAATCACAAGGGAGTGGTGAGTAATTTTCTAAGCTTCATGTTCTCTTGTTCAAATAGTTTTAGATTTGGTTTGTTTGATTGTTTTATGTCTTCTGTGCAGGTTTCTTCCCTCAACAACTTGCTGGCTTGTGATAAAGCAGTACCCTCACAGACACTTTCATGGGAAGTGGCAGAGGAACTTGCTGATC
The DNA here is from genome assembly GCA_037974755.1 of Cicer yamashitae. Taxonomy (NCBI): domain Eukaryota; kingdom Viridiplantae; phylum Streptophyta; class Magnoliopsida; order Fabales; family Fabaceae; genus Cicer; species Cicer yamashitae. The sequence goes on from JBBPBQ010000004.1 coordinate 41,798,878, forward strand.
TATACACCATATACTTGAAGAGTGATCCAAGTCCTGAGAAATTGTCTCGTTTGCAGTATCTGTTAGGCATAAATGACACCACTGCAGCTGCTCTTCGAGACTCAGGCGATAGATTACTTGATATTACCGCGGACGAAGAGAAATTTGTATTCTAGTTCTAGGCATGTAATGTAATGTTTGGCAGTAGGAGGCATATTGGAGAGGCCACGAGCCCTCACAATTCTGTAATTTTTTATTTGCCATTTTGTTTAATGTTAAAGGGAAGGATATCGTGATAGATTCTTGCAGTAGAGATGAGTGCAGTGTTAGACGTTGAGATCATTAGATAATGTGTGTATTGTGACAATTTAAAAAATTAATCGCTATTTGGTATGAATAATGAGAATAAGTTGTTACTTATGTAGACAGTTTGTTTTTCCAGACAGCCACCTTACCACACTTGATGTCACAGCAAATGTAATATTTGACGATGCATATTTCAAGAATCTTATAAACAAAAAGGGCCTTCTACAATCAGATCAATAATTATTGAATGGTGGTTCTACAGACTCTCAGGTACCTATAGCAATAGCCCTTCAACTCTTCAAGCAGACTTTGTTAGTACCATGGTCAAAGTGGAAAACATTATCCTTTGACATGGAAAAGTGGCCAAACATAAATTAATCAGAAGTTAGAAACTAAACTAAGATTAGCAAAGCATAGTTATTTAGTCACATAACTCATGCTCACGTATTGTTGAAGAATTAAGGGAAATCAGATTTGATTCTTTTATTTTTTATTATTCTGTTTATTTTTATTTTATGATTCTGTCATTATTACTCGGTATTATCATTGTAATTTATTTTCTTATATAAACAACTTAGGACTGTAGTAATAAAACATGAAAGTATTTTGCTTTTTACTTTCTTCATGGTATCTAGAGCTATTGGTTAGGGTTCTTTAAAGCTTTCCACAACCTAGTGGGGTTTGGGGCTCCAAACTTAAAAGACACCAACATTTTGTTTTTAATTTTTGAACGACCCGTCTTGTGACCTGATCTGGTTTTTTGTCTACCTAATGACACACAATATCCAATGGAAGGCAGCTCTTATGGGTAGCGGCGGCAGCGACAACGACGATGGTTTGGGTGAAATATCAGAAGTAGTCAACAACGCCGACCGTGTTGGTTTAGGTAGCGGCGGCTTGGCGGTGGCGGTTGGAATGATTTATCTAACAATGGTTTTTTTCAATTTTTTTGCCATTTGGAAACTTCTAATGCCCTCAAGGTTGAAATCCAGAAACTCAATGGAAAATATTATGTCGAATGGTCTCAAACCGCAAGATTGATACTAGACGGTAAGGGAAAATATGGTTTCCTCACATGAGAGGTGCAAATGCTTGCCACAACATATCTGAATTACAGGTTTTGGAAATATGAGAACTCTATTATTATTGCTTGACTACTTAGTAATATGGAATCAGTGATTAGAAAACCTTTTATGTTCTTGCCTAATGCGAAGGAAGTTTGGGAGGCTGTCAAAGAAACATATTACGATATTCAAAATTCTTCTCAAATTTTCGATCTCAAATCATGATTGTGGCATGCCAAACAAGGAGATGGAGATGTCACTACCTATTATAATGAGTTGATGACACTATGACAAGAATTTGATCTCTGCTATGATGATCATTAGTGCTGTGAGGACATTGTTTTGTTTCTTAAGAGATAGGAAAACGACCGAGTATTCATGTTCTTGGTTGGGCTTAATAAGCGACTTGATGAAGTCCGAGGTAGAATATTGGGAACATTCCATTGCCATCACTTCGGGAAGCGTTCTCAGAAGTTAGAAGAGAAGAGGCGAGACAAGGTGTTATGATGGGTAAGTCACCTTTTGTTGTTGAGGTTGAAAGTTCTGCCCTGGTCACTAAGAATGAAGATGGGAAAAGAGATGGCAAGAAACCATGGTGCGAACATTGCCAACGTCCATGGCACACACGTGATACATATTGGAAGCTCTATGGAAAACCTCCAAATGGGAAGAAAAAAAGGAAGAAACGAAGGTCATGCCCTCCAAGCTGGTACCTTTGATCAAGAGAAGCAATCTCCTTCAAGCCCATCTCCTTTCACCAAGGAACAGTTAGACCAATTGTACAAACTCCTATAGTCTCAAGCTCCTTCGTGCTCTATAGCTCAGAGAGGTAATTTTCCAAATATTGCTCTACTTAGTGTCACTCCCAATCATACTTGGATTATCGATTCTGGTACTATTGATCATATGACTGGGGAGTCAAGTCTGTTTTCTTCTTATAGTCCTTGTGTAGGTAACCACAAAATTAAAATTGCAAATGACTCTCTTTCAACCATTGTAGGGAAATGTTATGTTATACTATCACTTTTGTTAACCTTAAAAGATGTCTTACATATTCCGAGTTTATCATGTAATCTGTTATCCATTACTCAATTAACAAAGGATATAAATTGTCAAGCTAACTTCTTTCACTCTCATTACACTTTTAAGGATTTGAGCACGAGGAAGATGATTGACAATGCTAAGGAGAGTGGAAGACTCTATCATCTTAACAATGAACTCGACTTCAAAGACTGACCTCAAACTAATACCTGCTTTGAATCTATTTTTGTTTCTTCTAATAATGATGATATTATGTTATGGCATTTACGGTTATGACATCCTAGTTTTCCATATTTGAAACATTTGTTTCCTAAATTATTTTCTAAAAAGGATCCATCTTTATTTCATTGTGAAACTCGCAAATTTGCTAAACACCAGTGTTCTTCTTTCCACACAACCATATAAACCATCAAAACCATCTACAGTTATTCATAATGATGTTTGAGGTCCTAATAGAATAAACACCTTTTCTAATAAAAAATGGTTTATAACTTTTATTGATGATCATACTAGAATTTGTTGGGTTTATTTAATGAAAGAAAAATTGAAAGTTGGACAGGTTGTGAAAATTTCTTTAAAATGGTGCAAACTCAATACTAAACAAATATTCAAGTTTTCAGAAGTGACAATGGTAAATAATATTTTATATACTTTTGTCCGATTTTTTTTTTTTTTTGCAAATGGGATTGTTCATCAAAGTTCTTGTGTTAATACACCCTAACAAAATAGAATTGCAGATAGAAAGAATAGATATCTTCTTGAGGTTGTTAGAGCTTTACTATTTGCAAATAAGGTTCCAAAATATTTGTGGGGTGAAGCTGTTTTAACTACATCAGATTTAATTAATCGTATGCCATCTAAAGTTTTAGATTTTTATACCCCTCTTGATGTTTTTCGAAATTGTTTTCCTTTGACTAGTGTCTCTACTGATTTGCCACTAAAAGTTTTTGGTTGCACTGTTTTTGTTTATAAACATAAACAACTTGGCAAACTCGAGCCATGAGCAATAAAATGTGTTTTTATCGGTTGCTCTCCAACTCAGAAGGGGTATAGGTGTTTTGAACCAAAATCAAAAATAATTTTTGTAACCATGGATGTTACTTTTGTTGAAAATCAACCATTTTTTTATTGACATTTATCTTCAGGGAGGAAATTTAAAGGAAGATTCATCTTTTTCATTTGAAAACATCATTACTTTAGGTGATATAGTGTTGTAAAAAAATTCTGAGACTTATATTGATGCACCAAAAGAAAATGCCCAAGAATCCATATTGGAACTCAATCCACTTATGAATGAGGTTCCGACAAATTCGGGGGCGACAATTTCAAATCAAAATCACATTGATCAAATTCTTGATCTCAATAATAATGAAGGACCACCTGAAATGCCACAATATAATGACTCAGATAAAGAGACACAAAGCAGGTTTACTACCATTGGCCCTACTTGAAAAGGAAATGTCTTTAAAAGAAGAAACCATAAAAAGAGAAATGAAGGACCCATTCTCCGACCCTTCCAAGATTCCGAACCAATAGATAATCCAATACATCATCTTGATACATGTAAGTTTTCTTCTATTATTAAGAGTCATGTTGAGTATCCTGATATATACATTCCTATTGCAATTAGAAAACCTGTTAGATCATGCACTAAACATCCTTTGTCTAATTATGTGTCATACTCAAAATTGTCTTCTTTATTTACTGTGTTTACCTCTATGTTGTCTGTTGTAGAAATTCCAAAAAATGTACAAGAGGCTTTAAAAATTCCAAAGTGGAAAGAAGCTGTTCTTGAAGAGATGAGAGCTCTTGAGAAGAATCAAACTTGGAGAGTCACGACGTTACCTACAGAAAAGAATACCGTAGGCTGTAAATGAGTATTTACTGTGAAATATAATTCTGATAACACAGTTGAAAGATACAAGACACACTTGGTTGCTAAAGGGTTTATTCAGACATATATCATTGATTACTCTGAGACTTTTGCTCATGTTGTCAAATTAAACACTATTAGAGTTCTCTTGTCCTTGACGGTGAATTTAGATTGGTCTTTAACCAACTTGATGTAAAAAATGTTTTTTTAAATAGTGGTTTGGAGGAGGAAGTATACATGGATAATCTACCTGGCTTTGAAGATAATTTTGGTTCAAATGTGTGCAAACTACAAAAATCCCTTTATGGTCTCAAGCAATCTCCAAGGGCTTGGTTTGAAAAATTTACTTGGTCGATCAAAAGGCAAGGATATATGCTGGGACAATCAGACCATACATACTCTGTTCATGAAGTTCTCTAATGTTGGTAAAATTGCAATTCTAATTGTATATGTAGATGATATTATTCTCATAGGAGATGACATTGTTAAGATGGAAAGATTGAAGAAAAATTTGACAAAAGAATTTGAGATCAAAGATTTAGGTGCGCTTAAATATTTTCTTGGTATGGAAGTTGGTCGCTCAAAGAAGGGAATTGTTGTTTCTTAAAGAAAATGCATCCTAGATCTCTTGGAAGAAACTGAGATGAGTGGGTGTAAACCAACAAATACTCCTATTGAATTAAATGCCAAATTTTAGGAGAAATACACTGTTCTTGTTGAGATTGGAAGATACCAGAGGTTTGTTGACAAACTTATTTATCTAGCCCACACTAGACCTGACATCGCTTTCTCTGTGAGTGTTGTAAGTCAATTCATGCATTATCCCTATGAAGAACACTTGGAGACAGTTTACCGGATCTTAAGGTACTTGAAATCCAATCCTAGAAAGGGTTTGTACTTCAAGAAAACTAATAACAGAGAAGCCTCTATATTTACAGATGCTGATTGAGTAAGATCAGTTACTGATAGAAAATCCATTACTGGATATTGTGCCTATGTTTGGGGAAATTTAGTCACTTGGAGAAGTAAAAAACAAGGGGTTGTTGCTCGGAGCAATGCAAAAGCCGAATTTAAAGCAATGACTCAAGAAATCTGTGAACTTTTCCAATCTATTATAATTTGTTTGCTATCCTCCTATAGATAAGTTAACCTTATAACCTATAATGATTTGAAACTGTAATAATAGATATGAGGTCATTCATGATAGACCTACCTAGTAACTTAAATTTTTGAAATAATTTATCCTCAACGGTTGACAAGATTTAGCTGCTTTAACTGAATGTATGTATTATGTTTACTTTTTTAAAAAAAAATATAACTCCCTTGGCATTAAGAAATACTTCTGCATGTACTAAGAGAGCATTAATTTCATCGTGCACATCATATCTAAATTTCATTAAACATCATTAATATGGTTTTAGTGTGATTAATGACGCGCACTTATGTAGTGTCCTACGTTGCATTTTCACTAAGCATGTGTCTTGATTTGGAAGAGAATCTAAGCTGCCTATTTTGATCATTAATTTATAATAATAATAATAATTTATTTATTGAGATTTAATTTTGAATCGTCTCTTTTCAATCAAAGAATGCATTGCACTTATTGTGCGAATGCACCATTCCCCGACTACAGGGACTACAAGGAATCCAGGTCTATTAAGTTACATCTTGAAACTTGAACTAAATATGCAAAAAAATTACATGAAAAATTGATTTTCAAGGCAAAACTTTGCAAAAAATAGGCTAATAATGATGTCTAACACAATAATGGTTGATACAAAATTATTTAATTTTCTAAAACGATGGTCTGTAAAGCGTAATTTAACTAACAAACACCGATATTGTTAAACTGAATATTATATTTCGAGTTTAAACTTGAGACCTCGTAGTTGTGTGTATGTAAATTTCAAGAGGTGTTTACCCAAAAAAAAAAGCAAAAAGAAAAAGCAGGAAATGCATTAAAATTTGTTCTCAACATTGACTTCATATATGAAGCTTCCTATCAAGGCTTGGTGAATGGAGTCAATATTTGTGGAAAGTCAAAGCATTAGGTGTTACAAAATAATAATAATAATAATAATAATAATAATAATAATAATAATAATAATAATAATAATAATAATAATAATAATAATAATAATAATAATTATAATAATAATAATAATAATAATAATAATAATAATAATTATAATTATAATACTAGTATATGGTTGTCACGTTTTAATTTATAAAGCTCATTGCATGATCATGATTTACAACTAGATTGGATTGTTTAACAGCATTGCATGAAGAAATCAATGTCCCTTCGATTAAATTCAGAGACCCAACACTCCTGCAGTTTCAACTTTCAACTATACAGCTGTTTAGAGGTTATATATATATATATATCATTGAAAGAGACACTACAAGAAAACGGACACATACCTGTAAAAGGAGTACAAATTAGGTACTATATACAATCCAATACAACAATAAAAGGAGATAAAGTATTAAGTACTTCATGTACCTTTCTTATTGAGTTTTACTTATATAAAAAAAAAATATAGCATTTCATTTTAGTGAAGTTAATTATTTGCTTATGAAAAAAACATAATATACTTGAGAAGTATGGTTGAGCCCAATAAAAAAATAATTGAGATTGAATTATTTGACATTTATTCAATGAAAAAACTCAACAATACTAATTTTAATTGTAAATGCAATAGAATCATATACATTTCAATATATAAACATAAATAAAACTTAATACTGTTGTAATAAAAATAATAAATTAATCTCACGTTTTACAAACTCCATAACAACATTACATGGTTCAGTTTTTGAACCTAGAATTCTTATTCTCAACAATCAACATATTTAGATAATCATAGAAAAATACAAAAATTGGCATGACTTTGAATTAAACAATTAATCAATCTTTATCCTTAATTCCTTTAAGTTATACATGATCCATCATTGTAATATTCAGTAGTTGACTTTTCTACAATTACACCTTATCTCACCCTTTTTCCCAGTTAGAGGCTTCAAATTACCCATCTTAATCATAGAAACTCCAAAATCTTTAGCAAAAGCATAAGAATTTTTACTATATAGTTGCACCAATTTATCACTTTGAGAACCATCACCTTTAAAAAGCTCTTGATCAGAATGAAGAAGACCCTTTTTGTACAACAAACCCTTATAATATATTGTGTCAACTTTTTTAGGAGTAGCGTCCAATGGTGCTAAGTTGTCGTCGCCGCCGATTCGAGGGCACGAGTTGCGTAAATTGGAAGCAAAATTGTAGTCTATGTTTGTGTCATTGTAAATCCTGTCCCTAAATGAACTACATTTTGCAAATCCAATTGTGTGGGCACCAGATAGGACAACTAGGTCTTTAAGATTCAAGTCATGTGATTTGAAACTTGTGATGAGTTGTGTGAGGTTTAAAAATGGAGCTGGAAGATTTATGTTTGCTGCATCCCTACTTGCATTTCTTGCATCTCTTCTTCCTAATAATACTTCATACCAATATGTATAACCACCCAACTGATAATTGAAACAAATTTTTGTTAGTTGTCGCGTTATATATTAGTATAAAAAGTTGAATCAGCGACGAAAAATTAAAGTTAGAGAAAAAGATGAATTGTATATCTAATTCCTTTGCTAAATGTTGGAGAACAAAATTGAAGACTAATAGTGTGTTTGAGTTAGGGTTTAGAGTGATTGACATGCGTCTCAGTGACATTTATGTCATGAATTTAACAAGCCAAAAATCCTAGTTTCCGGTGGACGTGTGTCTGCTGCCATTTCTATTGTGAAAACAAACACAAACATTTTATTTTGTGTGTCTAATTTTGGTCGGTAATTAATCCATTTTTTCTTTATTTAAATAATTTTTTTTATGCAACTATAAAAATTAGGGTTTTAAATTTGTTTGGTTCGTAACAACAATTGCTACAAAGATAATGAATATTTTTATAGGTATTATTGAAATTATTTTATGATTGCAATTGTGGTTACATCAATGACGTACATTTCTCTATAATTTTATGTAATATCAAGAACTATAGTGTTGTGACCAAAACCAAAATTCAAAATTCAAAAGTTTAGAAAAGCAAAATATTAGAAAGACTTACTATGGCTACGGAATCACGAGCTGCTATAGCTAAGATATCAGCACATGAAACAACATGACCTTTGCAAGCAATGTCAAGAGTGGCTTTAATTTGATCAACAACCTCAAAACCTCTAAGGGAATTTATATTTGGTAATGCAGTCTTCTCACCCACAAAGTTAGGAGTGTCATCTAGTAGAACTGATCCATCACACCCCTGTCCAAATATTTGTCACATAATGAATATGATACAAATATTGTAATATAAATGAATATGCATATACAAACAAAAATTACACCAATATTTAATTGAGTGTGTTTAATATAGAGAACAAATATTATATTTTATTAAAACTTATTATAAGCAACCATGAATGTATGGAAATTAACTTACGTTAACAAAGCAATCATGGAAATGCAAACGTAGCAATGATGCTCCCATACGTGGTTCACGAATAATTGCTTGTTTAACAATTGATTTTACGATTGGCAATGCTTGAGGACAAACTTTGTTATAATAATTTGAGCTCAATTTTGCAACGGTAGGACTTAGAATTGTTGCGAAAGTTACCATAAAAAGCACAAGAAAATATTGGATACGAGAATCCATTTTTTTTTGCTATGCTTGTATATATGAGACCTTATAAATTTGAGCTAAGATATGTTGTTTTATGAATCTACCTATAGAGTGAGATGATTTATATAGAATAAGTATTTAGCCACTTTTGTATTTTGATGAATATGAAAATATAGCAACTAGTCCATAGTTTATTTACTTGTTAGAGTTGGCAACTTATATAATATTTCAAGTCATATTGTGCAAACAACTTATATGTGCTCGCCTGCTTCGAACCGCGTTGACACAAAAAAATCTATAAGAATTGCTCAAACATTAGAAATTATATATAGTAATGCCGATCGAAATTAATATTGTGATATTTAGAAAGTTGGTGCACCCTCGAATAACTAGATAATGTGATATAAAAATTGATATAACATTAATTATTTTAGATATAAAAGAATAAATGATTTTTTTTTTATATAATCAAATTTAGAAAGGGTTATACACTATTGTCTGCATACTTAATTTGTACAAAAAAGTATCTAATTATTTAGAGATGAAAATTAGAGAAAAAAATAATTCCATCCCTAGCTAAATCCTTGATTTCATCTTTATATAATTTGTAATTAGTTCAACGAATAAGAGATGAGGAAATAAATTTTAATAAAAGAAAGAGAGGGATAAATATTTTTTATATGTATTGTGTTTGGTTCTTTAAGGAAAAGGAGAGATAATTAATTTAAATTGAGAGGATTACTTTTACATATTTATCTCTACAATCCTTAAAATCATGAGAGAGATTGTAAATATTTATACTTTTTCACTTGTAAATTGAATAAAGATATTTTTGTAAAGAAATCAATAATGGATGTGAAATTTTAAAAAAATGTCTTTTATTAAAAGATAAGGAAAAACCGATACAAGATCTTATAACTAGGACGAGAGAGTAATAGAATTAGTGAAAACTTTAATTTTTTAACAATAAATTAGTAGGATATCCGTGGCTCCGCACGAGTGACGCGTTGGTAAGATGATTTGAATAATTGGTACATTGTATTATAATAAAATATAGTATTTACGAATTATGTAAGATGTATTATGATAAAAAATTTCTTACATTTTGAAACTAATTACAATTAATGTGTCGTGTGTGAACAATGCAAAAGTATTCCAAAGACGTAGATACTCAAAGCCTCGTTAGATATATGCTAAGATAATTAATTAATTAATATAAGAACTAGAATAGAATAATATAGGCGTAATCCAGTAGGGATGAAAAGAGCCTTGATAGAATTAAATTACTTCCAAACCATATCTATGAGGCATGAACACGCCTTGTCAAACAAAAAATCAGGCATTAACTTAACACGCACAATTTTAATCAACTCCACAAAGCATATAGTATATATATTCTTTATTATTGAGTTGAAAATGAATCACAGGTGACTCTATGATTTGATCTAGTAATAAAAAATATATATATTAGTTTTGTATAGGCAGGTTCGATCTCTATTGTTGTTATTGGAAGGATTATGACAAATACAATTCTCCTTGTAAATATTTAGTGAATCTAAAAGTTATTTTACTTTACCTTAATATATCATCCTTCACCTTAAATTTTATTAAAAAAAGAATGAAAAGATAGCTAATATTCTAAGCAGTTGTTGCCTTGTTGGACAAGTAGTTAAACAAATGTGCTCCCGACTACTTACCTAGTATAAAAGAAAATATATTTGTACATCACATTTTGATGTATGACCCTGTATTTTTAAATAGTATCGATATATAATGTTTTAAATTTAATGTTCAAATAACATTACTCTTATTTTAGTGACATTATTCAATAAAATATTATGAATTTTTAAAAATATTATAAAAAATAAAATAAATATTAAATATCAAATTAGAAATATTTTATATTCTATTCTATATTATAGTGATATATAATCCTATATATATATATAATAATTTTTTATCCAGTTAGATATAATTTTTTTTATTAATATTCTAGTACCTTCAAATTTTATTAGGTATATTTACTATAAGAAATTTTAAAAATTGCAACAGTTGCAGCAGTTGTAGGAAAACCGTCGTTAATCTCTAATTGCAACGGTTTCTGCAACATTTTTTACCTAATGTCGCCGTGCTTCTTATTTTTGCATTCCGCTTCAAAAACCCCCTAATTTCCAAACGTGTTTCAGTTCCCTCAAAAATCCTTAACGCCCAAATTGACAGAACTTGTTTCATTTTCATTTTCTCCACAATCGCAACCTAACCTTCAATCTCCATCTCAGATTTATTTCCCCCAATTCGTGTTCCATCCTCCATCTCAGGTTCCTCCTCATTTGTGACCTCTCTCCATCTCAAATTTGCTCCTTGCGGCTTTCCTCCGTCTTAGCTTGCTCTGTCATCGTCCTCAATCGCGGCGCTGCTTCCTCTGTCCGGCACGGGGCTGCTTTCTACCTTTCTTCGGTGACGGCGCAACACAACACTTCTCCATCAACGACATTGTAACACATCCCATTTGTAAGTAACGCTAAAATTAACACCATAGTGCTATGTGTTTGTTGTTGTTGATGATGGTGGGTATGATATTGAATGGTGAGTTACATCAAAGTTGGCTCTGTGTTTGTTGTTTTCGTGCTATGTGTTTGTTGTTTTCGTTTCTTATATTTAAGTTATGATTACCAGAGCAATGTTGTGGCCATGATCATTCATTATATTAGTTCTTTTTTATTCATGAATTCTTAATCATGGTTTTTTTAATTTTTGAACTAGTCCAATATGAGAATTTTGGTCACTAGGGGAGCTGGTTTTATTGGTTCTCATCTAGTTGACAGATTGATGGAAAATGAAAAAAAAAATGAGGTTTGCTTAGCTTATTTCTTTATGGTACTTTGTATTCATGTTTACTATGTCTACCAGCCTTTTGTCCGTACGAATAGCTATCGTAAGTGCTAAAAGAGTGCACAAGTTTGCAGTCCATGATTGTAATACCACAACTGATTCCTTAATTATGTTGCTTGTATCTTGTTTAAGAAAATCTGCTCAAGTGATGTGAGTTTAATGGTATAACTTATAAGCTATATATGTACAAACTGAAAAATTAAACATTAAATTTATTCTGTCCTCTTTCTTGGTAAGATTCTAAACAAAGGATTTGACGTTATCTGTTTGATTAAATTCTTGTCCTAGTAATTAAAAATTAAAAATACTCAAATTCAAACCATGGCAACTTTTGTTCCTAATTGACATTGGATATGGCTGATCCAAGTTTTGTAAATGATTTGTAGGGTCTCACTGGGAGAAAAGGCTTCTGATGAATGAGATTATGACTGCTTCCGTGGATACAAGATCTGTAGTTTCAAAAATGACTTTGGCTCTCTTAGAAGATAGTGGATGGTACAAAGCCAATTATAGCATCACAGACCGTCTTGATTGGGGTCGCAACCAAGGTACTGAATTTGTTACCTCCCCTTGCAATCTCTGGAAGGGAGCCTTGCAACACAACCCAGTTTTCTGGCTGTACATATAACAAAGAGGCAAAGGGATATTGCCCGATCCTAACATATAGTGGAGACCTCCCTCGGTCACATCTTAATTTCTAATATACAATTCAATGCTAATTCATGCCTTTTTCTGTTACATTATCTCATGCCAGATTCGTTGTTGTAAATGCTGTTTTGTTAAGACATTGTTAAAACTTCCTGGCCACTACATTCGGGTTGATGTTTAGCTGTTGTTTTTGTTTTCCCATTGCACATCATAGACTTTTCTTGTCAATACTCGTTGTGACCATTGTAAGTTTTTTTAACACAATGTTGTTTTGACTGAATTTCATTTTCACTAGTTGATGTAGGTGGACAATCCTCATTGGCTGATTATTGCACTTATTTTGTTGCATACTCTGATGGGTCATGTAAAGACACTAACAGTGAGTGCACGAGCACCTGATAGAATGCTTGGTGAAATCAGAGGAAGTAACTCTATATAGATTTATGACACAAACTTAGGGTCCGTTTACCTTGTGAAAACATTTTTCGTTTTCATTTTCTAAACACACATGTTCTTTTTAACTTACTAATAAGAAGATGAGAAACTCTTAAAGTGAACCATTGTGATGGAGACAAGATAAAGTGTTAACTAGGGATGATGCATTTCCCAGAGTAAGAAAATAATTCTTTTGACATTTTCATTATTCCAGAAAATGCAGACAATTGTTCACTTCACGAGTCTCTTATCTCCATGTTAGCAACTAGAATTAACATAGACTTTAGAACATGTTAGCAAAAGTTTTATAGTGAATTTTTTTATCCAACACCTAATCATTCAATAAAAGATTATCTTTCTATGTTTAATTACTTTTAAATAAATTTAAATTACAAGTTAACTGTATCAATTAAGAATTTATCAATTATATAATATTTTTGGCAATATAAAACTGTTGTCCGAAATGACTGCAATTGACATCGGTTGAACTTGTATCAAGTCTAAAACTCTACAAAGTGTAAGTCATGCATAATTTTAATATATATCATGAATAACATTGGTCGTTCTCCTTGACCTTGCAAGGAGTGTGCATCCCCTAATCTACACATATTTGATCAAACAAAAAATGTTTGATTTGATCCAACAAAATATGTTTGATGAATAAACTTATTTTAATAGTTTATAGTTTTAACTTTTTTGAAAGGCTACTTTTTTTTTTTTAATAAGAAAACATAATTTATTAATGAGTGAGGGGAACTTCAACTCGTACATTGTAGTAAAAAGTAATCTGGATTCAACATCATAGCAAAAGACAATTATCCATTTTTTATGAAGAGTTGTAAAGCCCCCGCCAACTCATGTGCTCAAAGATCGGACGACAAAAATAAATTTTACATGGTGTCTACCATGACATATCAATTTACCAATATAACTACCATCAAATCCTATATGATGCTAATACAACAAGTTGCCCAAAACCAACATTTTATAAACAACAAGGCTTCCCAAACATTTTGTGGGATTATTACAACAATCAGCAAAATTATGTTGTATTTTCCCTGCGACAACAACAACAAACCAGTGCCATGCTACAAATACAAATTTGATGTCCTCAAAAGAGTTTTTCAAGATTACCCTTCCACCGAAAGACAAATGTTTTCCTTTCTAGGTAGATAACCTTTTCTTAACCATATCCACGATAGGTCCCCAAGTTGTAGCCTTTCTACGATTTGCACCAATAGGTAAGCCTAGAAATTTAAAGGGTATAGAGCTAATCTTACGGCACCAAAATTTGAAATGCTACTTGAAGAAGCTTATAGAGGAGAGTTTATAGTTTATCATTTTTTTTTTATTTTTTTATTTTTATTTTTTTATATATTTTAGTCTTTATCATTTTATTCCTTACTCCTTCATAATCTAATTTATAAAAATAAAATAAAAGAAAGATAAACTTTTAAATATTATCCTAAAAACTTGTAATAAAATTATGATTATCCCAAAAATTTAAATAACACTAATTCTTTTATATCATTTTACATTATCAAGTAACTTATGAGTTACATTGATTTCAAAATAGTTTATGTTTTATTTTTAGCAAATACAACTAAGAAAATTGGTTGGTTCATTTTCAATGGACAACTTCTAGGCAAGGTACTATTAGTCTCTATATTACATATGAAAAAGAATGTTCGTAGTCGAGTGCATTCTTGTGTAGGTAGAGCCTCCAAAATGGACTAATTCAAATGGGTCTACTCAATAATTCAGATAAAACATAGGGGTTGAGCTATAAATATCAATCCCAAATTTTAATAGGGCTTTTTAGCCCAACTTTAGAAAGCTCATATATAGAGGATTGTACCGTGCACCCCCCCTCCTGTACTTCCCACCCTCCATTTCAAAGGAAAAGTCCAAAATGCCCCATGATAGATGTATAAAACCTGCCAAAAAAATTACCTTCCCTTTTTCACCCATTTCATTTGAAACTTTGATTTCTCCGAATCAAGTTTTTGCAATCTTCGAACATTTTATAGAAAATTCAAAGTTTCGAATTACAAAAGTAAGGCCAAACTCTAAACCCTTCGAAGATTTCATTGAAGCACAAATTTTCGAAGCATTACTTTTGAACATTTCCAGAAAGCCCAAACCTTCGAAATAAGAAAATCTCTAAAACCCTAAATATGAAGTTTCGAAGGTTTCATATTGCTGGAAAGTTTCGAGGAGAAGGCTTCGAAAGTTTGGGTTGCATGGAAAGTTTCGAAGCTCAAATGTTTGTGTTTGCTTTAAATTTTCGACATACACTTTGAAAGTTTGGGATTACATGCAAAGTTTCGAAATTCAGCATCGTTAAAAATGACATTAAATGACAATAAATGACATTAAAAACGTTAAAAAAAAAAATCACAATTTCGAAACTTTCCCAATGAAACTTTCGAAACAATGCATTTCTAATATTTGAGTCTCATCCAAACTTTCGAATGTTTTGAAGAAATCTGGAAAAATGCATTTCGAATGTTTTGAATTCATCAAAAGTTTCGAACTTTTGATTGATTTCTGGAAAACGTGTTTCGAAGGTTTCAAGTTAATCAAAAGTTTCGAAACACAACATTATTTCCTGGAATATTTCATTTCGAAATTTTCAGGTTGAACCAAAGTTTCGAAGCTTCTATTTCGAAGATTTTGTTTTAAGCAAAGTTTCGAAAACATTAAAAAATCTTACTTTTTTATTTCGAATTTATTAAATATTCGAATATTATAAAATATTTGATAATTTTCGAAATGGGGTGGGGAGTGGTAAATATTTTTTGTTTTGTTTTATACAAGGTAAAAAAAGGGCATTTTAAACTTTTTCTTTGAAATGGAGGGTGGGAGGTACAGGAGGGGTGGTGCACGGTACAATCCTCTCATATATATATATATAGGGTTATCCACGTACCCGCATGACATAAAAAAAATAGTATATATATATTCTTTTGAAAGAAAATATGTAAAATATTTAAACACAACAGGAAATAAAGTATGTAAAATATTTTCATTCCTTGAGGTTTCTAGGCTTTTCTTTTCAGCATAGTCTTTTTGTTCATAAATAATTTTTTTAAAGAATGTTGATAGTATTTTAAAAAATGTTACAATATATAAAAAGTTACATAATTTAAAAAAATTACAACTTAATATTACAAAATTTAAATAAAAAGATTTAAAAATAATTACATGGTGGGCTGATATGAAAACCCACAATCTATTTAAGGCCGGACTTTTCGGCCCATTTTTTAAGAGGGCTTTTTAGCCCACCTTGTTAGGTCGACCTTAAAAGATTAAGGTAGCCCACTTTAATAATTTTATTGTTCTTCTCCATATCTATCATTCTATTGGGCACTATTTAATCATAAAAAGAAAATAAACAAATAAAAGTATCATAACTCAATTAGAATACGATCATATAATCTTACAAATCAACTCATAAAATTTGAAAGGTGAGTACTAAAGTGCTTGTACTTTTAGTTTTAATTCTTCTAAAAAACTCATTCAACTTTGATTCTTCTAAATTTTCTATTATCAATTTTAGTTCTTATTTTCTTTTTACAAAAATTCATGTTGCATGTTCTAAATGACATTTTTTGATGATATATTATTAATAAGATTTTAAAATATCATTAGTTTAACAATTTAATTATTTAATCTTTATTCATTTGTCAATAACTTCAAATTAAAGATTAAATTATTAAATAGTAAAAAAAATGTTAAAAATTTCTATTTATATAGGCCACATCACCCCAATTATTGAAAATTTTAACAAGTATATGATTTAAGGCAGTATACAAAATCTGAGATACAGGTCCAATTATTTTAGATTTTTAAAAAGTGATTTTCACTTTATATTTTTAAAATTAATTTTTATAACAATTTACTTCAAAATAGTAAAAATTATTTTAAATCGATTTGTTATCGATTTAAAAATGTAATTTTGATATTCAATAGCTTATATATTTATTATTAGAGATTTTAATATAATAAAAATTACATTTTATTGAAAAAGATAGCTTATAAATTATTTTTACGAACAATTTCTTAAAGTAGTTTTTCATTTTAATTATTTTTTCAAATTTCATTATTAAAAAAAGTTATAATAAATAGACGAATATTTTATAATAAAATATTTAAACTAATTTTATTTTTACAACTTTTTAAAAATAAATTATAACAAAAAGCTAAAATAATATAAAAAACATTTTTAAAAAAATCTGTAACTATCGGCCTAGACACCCCTAGTTTGGACATGATCCAAAGGTTTACTTGCTATTGCTATTGTCCTTATATAAAACTGGAGAACGTTTTATACAGAAACAAAATGGAGAATAAAATTCTAGCGTTTATCGTGTGTATTAGGGTCGGTCCAATATGTATGGAGGTTTAAAATAAATTTAAGATGAAATTTTTTAAAGTTCATAATAATATTTTGGTAAAAACAGGAGTATTAATAACACATTTTTTAACACATACTTTCTAACTTTTAAGTCTTTGATCTATTAAAATTAACACGTGTTTAAGAGTGTGTTGATTTATTAAATTTTGTTGTCAAAGTTTTTTTTTATAGATATTTTAGAATATAACATAATTTATTAAATTAATTCGTGCAATATTTTTTAATTGATAATAAAGTTAATCGACTTAGACTCTACTTGGCGAAAATAGTAGATAGTGGATAAATTAGTTGATAGCAGATGATCTTATAAAGCGAATATTAGATAAGCTAGTTGATAGAGGATAATCTATAAAGTAACTAATTTAATTTGAAGTGTTTGATTAAATTAATAGTTAAACTAATTAAAAATTATAAAATAACATAAAAAAGTATTTTTAATTAATATTTAAAAAATTTCAATTAAAATAATAAAGGTAAAATTGTAAAAAAAATAAAATGCTATAAGCTCAAATGTTTCTTCAAATAAATTATAAAGAAACATTATAAGTTTGAATAAAAATACTATAAATTTAGGAAGAAAAATAATTACCAAACAAGGCTATTAACTTAGTTATAAGCTATCCACTGTAAATCGTTTTTTGGACTTACCAATATTTGTGAAGACAATATTAGTTTTAGATAAGATTTTAGTAATTTTAATTTTAAAAAACAGTAAAATGCAAATTGTTTAATTAAGAATTTTTTAAATTTTTTGAAGACTTAATGCGTTTGTCTTTGTAACTTTACCTTTAAGTGGATTGTATCTGTTTTCTAATGTCCTGAAATCAGAATCTACAAAAAAAAAAAAAAAAAAA
>JBBPBQ010000004.1:41817320-41849409 GCA_037974755.1 Cicer yamashitae
AAAAAAGAATACTACTATTAAGTAAATATCATTATTAAGTTTAACATTGTATCATTGAAAGTTTAACATTGTATCATTATTAAGTAAATATCATAGCATCCAAAAGGCACAAATGACACAAAATAATAATAATAATACTTTGACACAATACTACTATTGCATTGAAAACAGAACATGAAAGTTACAACACAAACAATTAAATCTTAACAACATCTCTTGTTTAACTAACTTCCACATTTGGACACTTGATAGCTCCATATCATTTGAACCTACAATTTAAATAATACAAAGTCACTCCAACATTTAAGATTACATAACAAGGCCAACTATCAATGGTTTCTTAATCAAGATTTTTTTCTTCAAAATCAAGACAAAAAATCAAACATTATTAATCATTCGAGATACACAGATTCATTTAATAAACAATTTTAATCGATCCTTCTACAATTGCGTCTAATCTCTCCTTGCCTTCCGGTAAGAGGCTTCATATTTCCCATCTTGATTATAGAAGTCTTAAAATCTCTAGCAAATGCTAAAGGGCTCTTGCTATATAGTTGCACCAATTTGTCACTTTCACTACCTAGTCCCTTAAACAATTGTTGATCAGAATGAAGAAGACCCTTTTTATGTAACAAATATTTATAGTAAGTAGTGTCAACTTTTGAAGGAGTGAAATCAAGTGGTGTTAAATTGTTGTCACCACCTTTTTTTGGACAATTTTTCCTCAAAGAGGCTGCAAAACTAGGGTCAATATTTGTTTCATTGTAAATTCTGTTTCTAAAGGTGGTGCATTTAGCAAATCCAATAGTGTGGCCACCTGAAAGTGCTACAAGGTCTTTTACAACTAATCCATGAGATTTGAAATTGGAAATAAGTTGTGACAAGTTGAATGTTGGAGGTGGGAGATTTGCATTTGCAGCTGCTTTGCTTGCTTTTCTTGCATCTCTTCTTCCTAGTAACACATTGTACCAAAGTTGTGGACCTCCTAACTGTTAAAAATGACATAGTTGCACATTATGTAACTTTTCAAATTTTGTATTTGAAAAATTAAATTCACTATTAATTGAAGGAGTAAAAGAGAAGATTACTAAAATAATCTGAATTGTCAATGAATATTAGAGACAAAATAAAATGAAATTTGTCTCCAATTTCATTGCTAAATGGTAGATGTGTCAAAATGAGAGACTATTTTTATTTTTTTGGCTCATGGATTTCGATATGTAATTCAACCTTTTTAATAGTGAAATGGGTTCATGTGTGATTTCAACATACTTAAGGGGAGTTGTGTGCAATTTTTCAAACAATTAATTGTTTAAAAAATATAAGATACGAGTATATGTAGGACCAACATTTCACATTAAAAGTCTCAGTTTTATGTCTAACACATGTCAGCCTGTCAATGTTAACACCAACACAACATTAACATTTGTAATCATGTTAAATTACTTGTATTGTTTTAAATTATTATTGATATCTACATTTCAATGTCAGTATCATGTTTGATATTTGTGCAGATATCGATCCTAATACATGTTCATTTAAGCGTATGTGGCCACATGTGTATACAATTATCCTTTATGATATGATAATAACTAGCTAAAATAGTGAGAAATGAGAATGAAACATTTGTGCAACACTTACAATGGCTACAGAGTCACGAGCTGCTGTGGCTAAAATATCAGCACATGAAACCACAGGGCGTTTGCAAGCTTTATCAACAGCAGCTTTGATTTCATCAACCACAGAAAATCCTCTTATTGAATTAATATTTGGTAATGCTGTTTTCTCTCCAGTGAAATTTTTTGTGTCATCTAGCAGAACTGATCCATCACACCCCTGTTGTTTCCATTATTCATATTTCAGTAAATTCAATTATTCTCTAAAACAGCTGGTGGCATTTTCTTACATGTTACTATCTTTTTATTTAAATATTATATAAAAGTTTAATTTTTATACATAATTGGTTTAAAAATTTTTATACTTTCAACACATTACAATAAATTACGTGTGATATTTTAGAAGTAGTTGTGATTAAAATTAAATATTTTTAAAGATTTGACAATTATGATTAATAAATAATATAAAAAATATTTACCTTAAGGAAGATTGAAATTGAAATTAAAATAAATTATTGTTTTTATTAAAAAAAAATCATTGAAGCTAGCAGCCAATAATTAGGTGAGGCAGCATTTTCCTAAGAATTTTAAATTTTCTGTTTTTAACATTATTTCTGTCTGTTTGTGCCTTGCATAAAATAATTAACAGTCTATTATTGCCACAAGACTGATATGATTTATATATAAAAGATATAAAGTGTTAATATTATTAGAATAATTAAATCTTATTCGGGATGGGTAGGCCCAATCTTTGTCAAGTCCTTGATTTATGCATGTGTACTGACCTTAAAAAACATATTATTCATCCCCCATCTAATGGATAATCTAAGCATATGATAGATAATCTAACCAGTACAATTTACATAGGATAACAAATAAATTAGTTGATAGTTTAAATAAGATGGTATATAAGTATGAATTTTAAATGTTCGTTAAAAATGTAACGTATTAAAAGATGTTATAAACTCAAACATAATTTAAAGTAGAATATTAAAATATACTATAGACCGAAAGTAAAAGAATTTTATAACTCGCCACATAAACATCATTTATCAAATACTTCAACTTTAATTGTACAAGCTTATAGCTATAAACCGCAATGCAGCCTTGCCAAATAGAACCTTAGTGTATTTTTAAATTAATGCAAGTTTAGAGTGAGGGATGATATACATAAATATTATTAAACATAATCACTTATTATTTATATTCTACGTCATCAATCTAACACTTAAAATGTTGTTTAATTGGCAAATACGGATAAAGTTAATGAGGTTCATATTCAAAGATAGTATATATAATATTTAATTAATATTATAACTTACATTAACGAAGCAGTCATGAAAATGCAAGCGTAGGAGAGATGCTCCAATGCGTCGCTCTCGAAGAATTGCTTGATGAACAACTGACTTTATGACTTGTAATGCTTGAGGGCAAACTTTATCATAAAAATGTGGAGTGAGTAATGAGTTGGTAGGGATCAATAATGTGATCATAATAAGCATAAGATAACTAGAAGCCATTATGTGGTGCTTATTTTGGCTAAGATATGATGGCTCTTAACTTAGTCTAAGAGATGATTTATATAGATGTATGGTGTAAGGCTCATTGGTTTAATTTATGTAATTATCAACATCATAATAATATTTTAGAACATTACTAACTAACTTTTTGTGCCTTGTACCATTGACCTTATAAGATTGGCTTCAAGAGAAGTAAATATAAGTTATTATTGTCTCAATTGGAAAGGGAAAAGCCACGTATTGAAATCCGTGCACAATTGTTTCAATGCATGCATCATACAACCTTAAAATTAAAGAAAAATTTTAATGCATGCATTTTCTCATGTATTTTTGTATGACTTGTAATTTAAAATACACGAAATAGTTATAACAAATTTTGAGAAAATTGTAGTTGGTTTAATTAAGAATCATACAATAAGTATCTAAAGAAATATACCTAAATTTTATTTAAATATAAATCGAATTACCATATAAATTAGAAAAGTTAAGGTAATATTTATCTTTGATTTTGGTGTCTTTTAGTTTTACTTTTATTTTATTTATTTATTTATGGTGTCTTTAATACTATGAGAGAAAATTTAAATACAAATTTTATGTTTTTCATTTTTAATTTAATGTTATTAATTCAACTATTTTTAATAGTGATTTTTCAATATATAAGTTAATAAATTTTAGTATGTTGTGTTACATTACATTTCTATATAGCTAAGAGCTAGCTGGCACAGCTAAACCGAAAACCAAATTTTCTTCTGTCTTGTATAAATTTGTTTACGTAAAAAAAAATATACGTATTGTCAAGTAGGGAATATTATCATCATTTTTTAACTAATTATTAATCAATGCATGCAATACATATGTCAATAATACAGTAGGTACATGGCCATATTTAAAACGAAGTTTAAAGAGTCAAATGTATACCACATATGTGATTAGTTTATTTTGTTGGTCCTTTCAAATAATTGGTTTGTTGGGACTAGGACACTAAACTAATGATAGTTTATTTATTAGTTTAACTCACGCATTACAAAATTAATTCATATATGTATATGTCAATATACTAATTTTAAGAACTATTTTGATGCTCAAAATTTTGAGTATTAATTTGTCTATTCACTTATTTAACACATGAACTATTAATGATCTTCCATATTAACTAATTTAACCATCAAAATCCTTCTCAACTTTAGAAGATATTTGAGTTCTATCATTTAGAAGATGACATAGTCTACTATAATGAGAAGCTTCCAATAAAGTTCATTATACTTACGTTCAAAATTTGTTATTACTTTCTAAATATAAATGAAATACTTTGATAAAAAAATATACATTTTATATTCAAGCTGATCCAACAATAACGCAAAGATATATTAGTTCCAATATACATACTTTGAATATATGTCAAAGTAAATGTTTGTCAAGATGAATATTGTTTAGAAGATGTCACAGAATATGTATAAACATAAGTTACAAAACTCAAGCTTATTATACTTTTTTTTATTAAGTTAATGCATTACTTTCCTTATGCTTTTGATTATAAGCTAATCATCTGTAATAAGGTTTAGCATGTTTTCTGCAATTTCAAGAACAAAATTGGTTAGATACTGATTTATATTTTGTTATAAAATTAGGATTATGATCCTTCATGTCATGACCAATACTCATAAGCATGAACTTAGGTGGCAAGTAATAATATTTTCGATTAACTAAACCCAACTCGTCAATTAAATATACATCATATATAGTTGACTTGACAAATTATGAATATGGAACTACGGAATAATATTTCAAACGGTTGTTGAACATGCAATTGATTTGTTATGCCTTATAATTATAAAAAAAATTAAAAGGAGATAACAACACCGACAAGGAGTCTTATTCAATCGATGACTAGTACATTATATTATTCAACCATCATTGGCTAGTTAATATCCAAAAATCATTTTATTCCACTGATATTATAGGAGATATACTTTCGCGTAAAGTTATCTTACACTGATAATCAATCGCAACTTACCAACACATTAAATAAAAAATTAAAAATTAAAATAATGTAATTGTTTGATGTATTGATAAGTTGTGATTAGTTGTCAGTGTAAAATAATTTTACACTAAATAACTTTCCTAAGTGTATGGTCTTTAATCTCTATTCCATTTTCTTGAGAGCCATCCCTTCAACAGATCAAGAAGAGATTATTCCCCTTCACTTTTCTGGTGCGTTATGCCTTTTTTGGACTGTAGGAGTATGTTTCTGTCATGTTCTTTTCTTCTGCTGCTGGATGATGTTACGGGTTAGTATAGCATTTCTCTTTGGCTTTTTCTGTTTTGGTGTTGTTCATTTTATTGAGAGTAGGCATTTATCAGGTTGCTTAGTGCTTTCTGAGCGAGTTTAATGGAGATGTATTATCCGAAAGTAAAATAGTTTTATGCCGACGTCTAATGAGAATTCATGATACTGCCACATAAACCCACTTTACACCTGATGCATGCTCCCTCGAGCAAACTTGCTCATATCGTGAGTTAAAGCCAATTCACCGACACACAACAGCATTTCACCATAGGGCTTCTGCAATTTTGTTCACTAACAAGTCACGAAACTTCCCGGCAAAACAAAGTTGTATGCCAGTTTGGCCTAGAGAACTTCTCTCAGCTTGAGAGCTCGTGTCATATCATGCATGTTCAACACCAAGATTTATGGATGAAATTCTCTCGGGTTATTTACTATTTGAAACCACGGTTACCAGATATTTTTCCTATCAGACAATGTACAGAACAAGGTCGCGAAAATGGTGCTGAAACTGATCACTAATACATATTTACTTTATCCCAATCAAAGATGAGATATGAACCATGATTTGTGAAAGATACTTAAACCAAATCAACAACCAGTCGATGCCAATCATATTCATCATTCTACATATGACATAGTTATCAACCTCAGGTAAAGCATCTCTATTTTAAAATGAAATATTCATGAAAGAAAATATAATTTACATTGAGAAAAGGATACAAGGTTGCTTCTTCTTTAAGTTCATTGTGGTGAGAAACAAGCTGTTATCGAATTAAACTTTACATGATATTGAAAATTAAGCCTACTATAGAAAAATGAATGAAAAGGGATTAGAATTACATGATGATTTGGACGAAAACATGGTGCAACCTGCAAGATCAATCTTGGTGAATGTTTTGTATAGCTGCATTGATATTTTTAAAATCATATTCCATGGTCTTCATCCAATTCTCAAAGTCTCCGATTTCCTATGAGTTCAAATGGAAGTTTACACAAAGCTAAGTGCATTTTACAAAAATAATTATATAAAAGTAAGGCACAATTTGCACAGTGATGACTTTGCGCATTAACCATGCACTCCAAAGAAAATATACGACGCATAGTACAGATCCTAATAATATATGCAGAATTCAATAAGAAGACACTGGAAATTAGTATTCTTCTCCTATCTCCGTCTTTATTCTTACTCATATGATTGTGCACAAGGAAATTCTCAAAATAAAGGATTCTTAGTAATATACCATTTATCAGTGTTACTGTGTCACAAGATTGATGCCTATTTCTATAACCAAACTCCTGTCTCATTCATGAAACTTCAACAACCTTAAGCACATTAACAAGAATATGTACAAGCAATTGAACCAAGACCCATAAGTTTATCTGACCAAAATTGTGCTATCAATATAAAGCGCACTGAAAATATTGATCCAATTGAAATCCCAATCAACTCAAGAAAGCAGGCATGTAAATCATGGTCTTTTATATGTCAATATTTGCAATAAACAACAACAACAATAATCATGTACAAATCAGATTCTCTACCATAATCCAAAACTGTCTCACCAAGAATCATAACCAAAAATTATTTTTGTTACATTTTCTTTTTGAACTGCACAACTAGTAGCAAGAGAAATGGTAGAGAATGAGTAGCATCATGTTTGAGGCCGACAAAGAAACTAAGGTAGAACCTCTCCTCTCCTCAGGGAATTTATTTTGGAGAAGGGATCTAACAAGGGACCTCTCACTAAAGAATATCTCCCTACACATTCTCAGACCTAACATACATGCATTCAGGATTTGTGTTCCAATCAATACACCATAAAGTCTCACATTATTAGGAAGTCAAGCCTAACTAGAGTTTATAAACATCCACACGCTTCAATCCACATAGGCGCCTTTTAGCTAAGGACAAAACCGTGAGGGCTCACACGACCCAAAATGAAAAATATCTAAGAAAAGCAGTGGAGTGGTCTTGAGGTTGGAACATTAGCGCTAGAAGGAGGGCGACAGCCACGCACGAGGGTTGCCAGGAAGACCTATAGTCTCTTAGCCTCGACTGATGGGCTATTGTTCCAATACACAAAAAAGTCTCAGGAGTCTCACATTACATGGATATTGATATTAATGATAGTTTATAAGCACTTATGCTTCTCTACCCATAGACGCCATTTAACAAATGACAAAACCACAACAACTTACACATGACCAAAGCGGACAATAACTCACAAAGCGATGCAGCGAACTTGAGGTCATATTGTCATAACTGTTTTAAAAAGATATTTGCAACCGTGATCTGGACTGCGAGATCATGTTGTCGCCACAACCACAATTGAGTCTGCATGAACTGCATTTGACAGTGATTTTCCACAATGTCAACGCTTACGACCGCTATAATTACCGCAACCACTATCTAAAACCTTGTGTTGACTAGGCCAACACAGAGTAGGTTATCTGGGGTTTCAAACAAAGATCTGCAACTGTGAACAAGGCTTCGACATAACAGTTTCTGATATTGCCAAAACCACAACGCATATGCGATCGAAGCCGCATCGGAAGTATTTGACAGCAATTATCTATAATATCAAGGATTGTGACACGTCCATAACCATTGCCACAACCGCTATTTAAAACTCTTAAGGTTATCCACACAACTATCATTCTAGAACAACAATACAGAAATCCCTTATTTTTCCAAAGTTCAACACAATAATGAATGCATTAACAAAATGTAAAAGAAAAACACAATATTACAGAACACCCATTATTGAGGCATATAAAAAATACATAAAAACCTAAAAAGGAAACTACCTTGAGAGCTGTATTGAGAGAATGAGTAGCATTAAGCCACTGATCCGTTTGTTTGGTGAACCTAGTAATAGTGACAGCAAGAGCACGAATTTCAAGCTCAATTCGCTTCTGAATAAGGAACGAATCTTGCACACCACCATTCACTGCTTCTACCAATAGATCAGAAACGCGTTCCGCTTTTCTTATTGCATCTTTCTTCGCTTTTTCTGATTACAAAAACGCATATACCCAAATGAAAATATGAAATGAAAATTGGAATTTGAGAGATAAAAAGGGGAAAGAGAGACCTGTTTGATGGGTGAGTATGAGAGAGTTGTGATTGTGAAGTTGAATTAAATTATGTAATGAAGCTTCTAATTGCTTTGATTCTGTGTCCATTGTTACAACATCGCGTTCTTCCATTCACTTCGAATTTCAATTTGTTTAAAGGTAAAAAATAGCCCCAAAGATTAGGAGATTTTGTGCATATGTTTGGGGCGGATACACAGTGATTAAAATTTGTGATTAATTTGTATGTTCGAATTTAACCAACAAATACCGATAATGATATATTAGACATCAATTCGAATTTAGGATTTGGTAGTTGTGTATCAGTTTCTACAAAGTTACATTTCAAA
Organism: Cicer yamashitae; assembly: GCA_037974755.1. Classification (NCBI taxonomy): domain Eukaryota; kingdom Viridiplantae; phylum Streptophyta; class Magnoliopsida; order Fabales; family Fabaceae; genus Cicer; species Cicer yamashitae. The sequence continues at coordinate 41,826,169 of JBBPBQ010000004.1, forward strand.
TCACACTATAATGCTACTTTTTTAGATTAATTCTTAAAATATTTTCACAAAAACTTAAATGAGTAGTTTAATTCCGTGTATAATTTTTTTTTACTATATACAAATTAAACCTTTAAAATTTATACGAAAACAATTGATTAAATAATTTCACAGATCTGAGTTAAAGGTTGAAGTAATCAAATAATTAGATTTCAAATTATGGGAAATGTGTAAAAATGTTAACATAACTATTTACTAACATTTTTCGTCAAAATATAATTGTAAAGACATAAAAAAATGTTAAAATTATATTTTTTTAAGAGTGTCCAATGGCTATAAAAGTTCATTTTTTACTTTTAACTACGATAGAACTTTCGATATGTTTGGTGCTAAGGATTTACAATACAAAAATCAATATTCTAAAAACTGACTCGAATATTGACTCGGTAAAGTTATGGAGTCATATAATCATTGGTGGAATTTTAGAGTCACAAATAACATATTCAATTACATGACTCAATTAGATTAAATCAGATGACTCGACCGTATAACTCAGCCTCATAAAACTCATAATTAGAAGCAAGTGTATTAAAAATATATTAATTTTAATTATGAATATCTTAAATAAGTAGTAACTAATTCAAAAAATAAATAAATTTGGAGAAACTTTCACATTAAAATGCAAAATGCACAACTTCTTAATTTGGTTTTCTTAATAAAAATGGTTATTTTGAATATAATGAATAAGGAGAACCTATTATCACCATTCTTGAAGTGGTGAAGTAGAGATTTCTCCTATAAGTGCACATGTCTTCTATACATCTTACTTTCAAAAAATTTTAAATAATGAACTAGTTGACTAACTGGTTGGCTAGTGAACAAGTTGACTGACAGACAAATTAGTGAAAGTTGGCTGGCTGACTGGCAAACTAGTGAACAAGCTAGTTGACTGGTGGAGCAAGTTGACTATCAGGCTGACTGGTGCACAAGCTGGCCGACTGGCTGGCTGGTGACACTGAAGCTAGCTGAAGGCAAAAAAGAAAAAAGAACCGGTCAGAATATACCAGTTATTCTAATACCCCTCATAAACTAGAGCTTGATATATATAAAGAAATCCAAGCTTAAAAACAAAATTGTTGAAGTATTTTGGCAACAAGCTCTTGTTGTAAAGGTTAACAGTTTGATTGTCACTTGTGATAAGCATTAATTTGAGGATGCTAGCTTGATACTTTTCCCTTACAATATGGCAGTCTATTTCTTGGTTCTTTCATGGAAGAATTGAGTGGCTGCTATGTGCAAAGCACTCTGGTTGTCACAAAACAATGAAGGTGTATGCTTGAAACTAATATGGAGGTCACTAAAAAGGTAAACTAACCACTGTAACTCACAAGTTCCTGATGTTAAACCCCTATATTCTACCTCTAAAGATGATTTTTCCACAATAAAATTTTTGTTGGATTTTCAACTAATGAGGGAATGTCCAAGAAAGAAACAATATCCTAAAATAGTTCTCCTAGAATCTTTGCATGTGGCCCAGTCTACATATGTGAATCCAGTGAGTTTGGCTTCTAAATTTCTAGGAAAATAGAGACCATTTCCTGGTACCTTCTTTAAGTATCTGAGGACCCTAATTACTGTTTGATGATGTGTCATACTAGGACTTGCCATGTACTGGTTGAGCTGTTGGTGCAAAGATGATGTCAGGTCTTGTAGTTGTAAAGTATAATAGTTTACCAATAAACTTGATGGATGCCAAGGCCAACAAAACTCTGATAGTTGTCATTTTAGTGATTGGACTGAAAGTGTCAAGATAGTCCAATCATATTCTTTGATTATATCGTTTTGCCACAAGCCTTGCTTTGTATTTGTCTATAGTTCCATCCTGCTTTCTTTTGAGTTTGTAAATTCACTTGCTCCCTATAGGTTTGACTCCAGGATGCAGATCTACAATCTCCCATGCGTTGTTGGTTTCCAGAGCCTTCAATTCATCTTCCATGGCTTTATTCCAATATGGATGTTTACTTACCTCCTCATAATTAAAATAGATAAAGAAAACTCCTTGTGAGATGGACATAAACTAGCATAAGAAACATAATTACAAATAGGATAGAGTGCACCTGATTTGATTATTGAGTGACTTGTTATTTGACACTCATAATTTGTTAGGTAGACTAGTTGGTGTCTTTCTCGTTCTGATCTTCTGATGCACTAATTGTCATTATTATCTTGGTCTTGCTAAGCAATGGAATCAACACCTTACTCAGGTTCATAAGGCAGTTGAGTAATGGATCCAGCACCTTGCTCAGGTTCATAAGGCAACTGAGTAATGGAGTCACCACCTTGCTCAGATTGATAAGGTTGTGAGCTTAAGGTATGCTCCTTTTTCAAGTCAAAACCAAAATGAGCTTTATGCAACTCCATAACAATTGATTCACTTGTATTAACAGGAATGCAGTCCCAATTCCTTAAATTTGAATTGCTTGGATTGTAAGGAAGCTATGTGGTTGGCTGCATGATTAGTCCCCAAATTAGCCTATTGTATCAGGTTCAGGATCCCTTTGATTTGATCTTGAGTGAATGGACCTTGTTGGCTACCACAATTATCATTATCCTCATTCTTGGTGCTTTCTTGTTCACCATACGAATTATTGGTAGAATTACCATTCTTGAATTTGAAATTTGGTTGAAACTCATGCTTTCTGTAACAAATGTCAATAGTATGACCAAGTTTACCACAGTGAATGCAAGTCTTGGAATTTCCTTATCCTTTCCAAGAACTTTTCTTTGTTCAACAACATTAACAAAGGTATGAGGTTCTGTGTTATCATTAAACCCTCCATTCTATCTTTCTTGTTGGAGAACTAAAGCGAGGACTCTATTGAGATTTGGCAGAGGATCCGTGAGCAAAACTTGAGTTTTAACCACATCAAAACGTTCATTTAAACCAGTTAAAAATGTGATTACCCTATCTTATTTGACAAAGTTTGTAGAGGCACAATTACATGGTGGTATAGGGTGAAAAATATCCAATTCTTCCCACAAAACAGTTAAAACAGTAAAAAAAAAAAAACTGAAGCATTCATATTACCTTGTTTAATTGAGTGAATTTCTTTTTGTAATTCTAAAATACTAATTTGATCCCCTTGTGAAAACCTTTCCTTTAAATCAATTCGGGCTTTGTTGGCACTATCTTTGAAGGCAAAACTCTAAGCTATTGATGGTGACATTGAATTGATAACCCATTGAAGAACCAAACTGTTGCATCACAACCAATACTTGTGAACTGGCTCAAAATTACTTGGAATAGGAAAATATCCATCAAGAAACTATGTTTTATTCTTTCCCACCATTGTTCTAGTCATTGAAGAAGCCCAAGAATTGTAATTTGTTCCATTAAGGAATAGAATAACAGTTATAGAATAAGGACCATTACTTGGGTGAATGTAATAAGGATTGCTGGTGTTTTGTGCAAGATCAAGATTGGCATTGTTGTTATTGTTATTATTGTTGCTATTTGATCTTGCCATGGTTGAAGATGATGAAGGTCCTCAAACCATGCTAAATGATACCATATTAGGAAACAAGATGAAACTATTTTACTAAATAATTCCTCATACATTGAAAAGAAAAATAGAAAAATTGCTTTACAATGTATCATCTCAGTCTCTTTATATACAATGGGAGATGAGAGATATGAAGTTGTGTAACAACCATAACTGAAATAATAGAATTAACTAACTAGTAACAACATTGGACAAGTATTCTATAAGCCATTACAAGCAAGCTCACAGTTAGCTTGATTGGCAAGAAAATATCAAGTTGACTATGAGGCTGACAGACTGGTGCGCAAGCTGGCTGGCTGACTAGTGAACAAGTTGGCTGACTGACAGATTAGTGAAAGTTGGCACACTAGTGAACAAGCTAGCTGATTAGCATGCCGAATGGTGCACAAGCTGGCTGACTGGTGCACAAGCTTGTTGGCTGGACATTGACACTGAAGCTGGCTGAAGGCAGAAAAGAAAAAAGAACTAGCCATATTATATTAGTTATTATAATATTTTTGAAAGATAATCTTTTAACTAATTGATCAATAACTAAAATTTGTTTCGTGTATAGTTTAAATAATAAATTGTAATGAGTGTATTATAATTTATCTCACATTTTATCTAGAAGATATTCAAGACACAAACTAATAATTAAGTACACATTCTTATTTAAACTAAATGACATGTGAAAGGGAACATTTTAAATAATTCACTTGTGACAAACATTTTTCCGTGTATGGTTTATACTTTTTTTATACAATTGTGTATGTTTATATAGTGTATTATAATTTTTGGTCTTGTGTATGATTTTTATAGTGTATTATAATTTCTTCACATTTTTATCTGGATGTTATATTCAAGAGACAAAATACACATGATTGAAGAAAGTTTTCTCAAGTAGTTTCTTAATTTACAAACTTGGTGGATATTGAGATCAACAAACACACTCACAAATAAATCTAAGTCATATGAGAAGAGGCATAATTGAGGGTGTAAGAGAGAAGAATATGAGAGCCACATAAAGCTTGGTAAAAAAGATACAGAGAGATGATGATAAAGGAAGAATAAAGAGCAAAAAGAAGATATAGGATAAAGTAAGAAAGAGACGAAGATGAGAAGAAATAGAAAAGATGTAGAGAATGACACAAGAGATACTTTGCAAGAAGATGGAGATGGAAAGATGAGAAAGAAATAGAATATATATATTAAAAGAAAAACAGGAAGATATATAATGAAAGGAACTAGGTAAGTGATGAGCTAAGGGGAAATAAAAAAAAAGAGAGGAATGAGCAACAAAGGAACAAGAGATACCGAAGAAGAAGATAAAGAAGGAAAGATGAGAATAAATAAAATTGAAAAAATAAAAATAAAAACAAAGAACGAGAGAAAGTAATGGGGGACAAAAAAAGAAGAGAGAGAGTGAGAGAAACGAGAAATCGAGACGAAAGAGGGATAAAGGAGCAAAAGCAAAATTGAGAAATAATATGAAGACAAATAGATGATAAGAGCAAAAAGAAGAGACAATAATAGAGTAAAAATATAGAGAGAGATAAGAGAGAGGTAAATTGTTAATTACATTGTACTTCATATCCCCATCTAAAGAAAAAATTAACCAATAGACTTTTTGATGGTGACGTCTCAATTTCAAATAAGTTTTCTATCTTCTTATTTTGCAAATTTTAAGGACAAAAATGACATGTCGTTGTAATTTCGAGGACAAAATTAATGATTTACTCAAATGATTTTAGTTAAAATTGAGTTTAATGTAAAAATTAAGATTCATATATATATGTAATAAAATGATTTAAATTTAAGTGCACTTTTAGTTCTTATATTTCTAAATCTAAAAATATGTTTCTCCAATTTTTTCAATATAAAAAAAATATATCCACCACTAAATTTGATATTTATTTTTATTGATTATCGTGTTTTAACAACAATATAATAGAATTAAATTTTATTATTTTATTTTCCGTGTTGTTGTAGAAAATAAAAGTTAAAATAAAAAAGAAATCTAAAACCCTAAACAAATCAAATTTAATAGAAAAATATGCATTGAAAAAAAGTATAGTGATGAACTAGCCAATAGCCATCGTTCGAATTCAACCTTTGAATTAGGCTGAATGGTGTTTCAGCCGACATGCAATCATTTGGCATTGTAAGCTGTCAAAGTGAAATTGGTGTAATCAATCAACGTTGTATGTTCACCATGTACATGTACGTTTTGGTCCCTTGTTTCTTTAATTGTGTTGTTAATGAAAAGTAGTCTCTTTGAATTTGATTTGTTGACTCTATTAGTGAAGTTTCAAGGTTGGTGGTAACGAAAAGGTGATCAATATTCAATCAGACAGTTTAGTATAGCCACTTGAGTTATGGATAAACTTGGTTCAAAGAAATATATAATACATAGTTGGTTTATGTATTATTAACTTTTGTATTATATATAAGAGAAAATTGAATTAATTAAATTGATGTATTTGATTTAAAATTTGAATTAGATATATCAACTTTTATTAAGTTAATATTCTCTTATATATAGGACTAAAGATAATATTTTTTTACAAAAAATAATTAAACAACATAAACTAAACTTAACGAATTCGTACTCTTGCTTCCAATTTTGTCATTCTCTTATTTATGTCTTTTAACTTTTAACTTTCAGTGATTCAATTTTATTTTCTCAAGTTCAATCCAAACTTCACCCACACACCTCTATTTAAATCTCTCTTTGCGAGTAACGACCTACATATATACATCCAAGTTCTTCATAAAAAATAAAAAACAAATCAACAACATGCTCTGTTTCTAAAGACGATACTGAGTCAATAATACAACTAAATTTTTCACAAAAAATTAAAATTAAAACAAGTCATAATTTAAACTTTTTCGGTCTAAGATATCTTCCTCTAGATTTCAAATTTTGCATCTATAGGATCTTTTCGATTGTTTTTTTATTTTCACAAAACAACAATATACTCTATTTATGAACAAATAACAAGTCAACAAGAATACGAATGAAAGGGAAGTGAAAGACGATGCCCTATTTATGAAAGTTGCCCAGAATAAAGGATTTGCCAAAACTTTAAATGTTGGAGAAAGAAGATGCATGAATTGTTTGAGAAGAAGATGCAAAAATTATTTTATGATAAAAATACATTAGATGTGACGCAAATTATTAACAAGGTTTAACACTTTTTTCACAAAAATGATCAACTTGTCGTAACAAATATAAATTAAGATGGAACCAATTTATTGGATTTAAAGTGTCGAGGTTCTCTTATTTGAGCTTAATAGCAAGATGGACGCCTGACTTTTCTGAAGTTAAAAGATTAATTATCTACCTTTGTCATCTATATTTGAGGAAAAAGTCACCAGTCAAGGTGTATTTCCCCTTCCATGCTCCCAAGGCTTTTCCTTGGGAAGAAGTGGATTTGTGACATTATCCGCTTCGACTCATCAGTTAGTCGAGAAGTGAGATGTAGTGAAATTGTTGATATCGAGTGTTAAAACTAAAGGCCGTGATTCACTCTCAACTAATTAAACATATAAACTCAAAGGAGGAATCTGAGTTGCTGAATCTATAGGCCAAAATTCTCTGTCAACCAAGCGTATGAGTTTGGAGGAGAAATCCAGTTTGTTAGATCCGACTCAACATAATCTAGTCTATTCCTACCTTAATCAACGTGTACATTTCTCTTACATTTTAATTTATTTACTGCAATATCGAATTTTGATCATATGTGTAATTAGGATGATAAAAAAATAGTAAATGAGATTAAATCTAATTAAACTCTATGGGCTTTCTCAAATTAATGCCTAAATTAACCAGCATGGTATCGTCATAATCAATATTGCATACACCTGAGGTATTATAGATTTTTGCTCTTAGCTATTTTAGCTTCGATTCTAAGCGCAATACAAATAGCATTTTTCTTTGTAATAATTTTATTTTAATTTAACTTGATAAATAAACATACAATTACAACTTGGTGATGAAGGCTTTTTGCAACTTTTGAATAGTCAGTCAATCTCGGCATAAAGTATTTTAATCAAAAACATCCAAACAGATGTCAGAATTAAAGACAGCTTACTATATGGAAAAACTAATATTTGTAGAAAATTCACTTCATTCGAACATATATAAATATAAGTTTTCAAAATCACAAAAAGTTAAAAACGTTAACTCTCATCCTTATCGATCATTCAATTCAATCATCATTGTCCTACTGCTAACAAATTCTCTATGGATTTCTACTACTCCTTTCATTATATAATAATTAATCTATTTATAAAAAAAGAAATTATTTTAAATTAATAATTTTTTTTAATTTTTAATGTATTTATTTTTAATTTTACTATTTAATTAATATTATTTACATAATTTTTAATACAATATTTATAACATATATAATGTACTAATATTTAACAATGTAGTTTAGTAAAAGTAGTATTATTTCTCTTTCATTTATATATTTTTCTTAATATATGTAAAATTATCAAATGACTCAATTATTATAAGATGAAAAGGAATACTTAATAATTTTTGCCTCTAAAAAGAAATTCAATCTACTTTTTTGAGACTTAGAATTGTTATATTCTTATATGCCATGCATGCACTAACTAATTATTTATCACTATAGTCTTTGGGATTAGGTGAGGGTTAGAGTTGCCATCTCCTAAATATACACAGTGGTGCACACAATTCTTAGATTAAATAGCCATCAATCTTCTAAAGCCTTACTCTACTTAGCAAAATGGCACATTCTTCTTCTTCTAAATCTTTTTCTTTATCATCATTTAATTCACTAGTCAAGTTGCTGTTAGCTTTGATAATGTTTTTGCTTATAGGAAATTGTTGTGCACAACTCTCTGAAAACTTCTATGTTAAAAAGTGTCCTAATGTTTTCAATGCTATAAACTCTGTTGTTCACTCTGCCGTGGCTAAAGAACCTCGTATGGGAGCATCTCTTCTTCGCCTTTTCTTCCATGACTGCTTCGTTAATGTAAATTACTCTATCTTTAAACTTAGTCCTTACTTTTGTTTTTATTTTTCTAGTTATAAATAGTGCATGTTTAGATTAACAATGAATTTGACAAAATCACAGACATTTTTAACAAAATCCAGAGTTCAAACAAGTTTAAGATGTTGTTGGGATTTTGCTAATCTCAGTGGCCATCCAATGTGATATGTGATCAAACGTTATTATTTAGAACCCAATTGCACATACTATTGTCAACAAAGTTTTTGAAAAAATAAATAGTCATTTTAATCATTAAAATTGTAATGTTGGATCAATTTAGTGTATTAAACTTATGAAATAGTAAATTAATCTCTTAAATTAAAGAATTTAGTTCTTTTATCAAAATATTTTTGTAAAAGTAAACATTATTTCATAACAAATAAAATACATATACACATATTGATTTAAATAGTCTTTTGCTACATCAAAACAAGCATAATTTTTTTTTTTTAATTTGTGGTACAAAGTTTTTAAAAAAATGATTAAATTGATTGATATTTTTCTATTTAAAAGACTAAATTATTATTTCACACGTTTGAGTGACTAAATTTATCAACTCTTACTATATTTAAATCTAAATAACTAAACTGTTTCTTTACTCTTTTTTTTTTAAGTTAAACCTCATGCATATGGTTCCCATATACTTTCCTTTATGAGGTTTATAAAACATTTATAATAATTTTTTCGCAACATATTTTTAGGGACATGGGGAGTGTCTCAATTTTTATATTATAAAAGAAGTTTAGATGTGATGTAAAACAATACAATTTATTCTCAAAAAGTGTAAAAATAATAGAGATATGAAGTGATGGGAAAAAGCAGGGAGAGAATAAATTAAAAATATGATTAGCAATTTAATGAAAAAAATAAAAGAATCACAAAAGAAAGAATAGGGGAAAAAAGTAATATGAGGAAAATGGAGTGAATACGACCAGTAAGATAATGTTAGTTATATAATGATAGTATCATATACTCTTTTAATGTCGTTACACTACTTGACTATTTATACATTTTTTAATTTCTTTCTGTATCTTTCAATGTCTTATTGAATGATGTGACAATACCAATAATGGAATATTTAGAAAATAATTAAAAAGAAGTTAATTAAAATGACTTTAATGGCTTCACATCATCACTAATTTTAAGAAGATAAAATATTTCATATTAATTTTTTAATTTAATTTTAGATAATAATTTAGTTTTTTCTTATTATTTATTTGATTTTTAGTAATGATTTAATTTTTTATGTTTTAAAATGCGAATAATTATTAATTTTTTTTTAATTATAGAAACTCATAAAATTCATTATTAATTTTCAAATAAAATTCAGAAGATTCATTATCAGTTTCAAGAAAATTTGTATATTCATCAAATTCATAACTCAAATCTTCAAATAAACTCATATCTTCATTTCTAACAACAACAAATCCATCAAATAAAGAATTCACACTTTAAGATATGATCTCCCAATCACTAAGACAATATCTTCTTCTTCTTTCTATCTTTCTTCAAATCAAATCTCTTACCTAAATCTTAAAATGTATGTTCTTTATTTGATGTTGTTGTTGTTGTTGGAGATGAAAATATGAATTTATTTAAAAATTTGAGTTATGAATTTTATGAAAATACGAATTTTATTGAAGATGATTACTAATTCTAGGTTTTGTTTGAAGATGATGAATTTTATGAGTTTATATAAAAAAAAATAACATTATTGATATTTAAAGTCATAAATGATCAAATCGTTACTTAAACTTAAATAAATGATGAAATCAAAAAATAAATAATCAAATTACTACCTGAAATTAAATTAAAAACTGCATAAAGTATTTTATTTTTAAGAAATATAAATAAATATTTACAATCATTATCTAAATGATTTGGTGTTATAGTGGTTATTTTTGTTGATTTTAACATCTAGGTACCATATTTGTTCATATTGTTCACAATAAGAATCAACAAAGAAAAAGAAAGAAAAAGAAAAAGAAAAAGAAATTATATAGAATTTCAGTAAACAATATATATAATAAAATATAAAAACATTAACTACAAACCTAAAAATATAAAAAGTCATATAACATTAGTTTAATAGACCATTATCTAACACATATATATCCTTATAGTTACAAAAACGTGCTTTCTCAGTGCACAACTCTATGCCTTTGAGTTATAGATGAAAAATAAAATAAATAGAAAGAAAAATATGCTATAATATTGTGTGTGTATATCTACTAGCTAGAAAAAAAAAAAAAAATTGGAGTGTCCATAGTCTCCTCCAAACCTAACTAAAATACGCCTCTATGTGACCATATTCACAAACTTAACAGTTCAAATTAATCTTTAATTTGCACCGTGGAATAAGCATCCAAACAAAATGTCAAAGATAAAATTCCAAAATGCCTTTTTTGAGGCATCATGTTGTTTTTTGTAAACTTTTTTTATTGTATTTATTTGTACAAACAAATAATTCATATTCCTCTTTGGTGTTCTATGAACATACACCTAATTTCTGTCCAAAACAAAACATACACCTCATATTGCTTAGACATGCTTCTTTCTAATTAAGTAACTATTTTACCTACCAATGCCCAAAAACATTACCAACATAGGATTTTGGTAAATTTATTGATGCCTAATTAAATTGTTTTCTATAAATCACTTTTATCTTTGGATTGGGGATTGGAATTGACCGAATTCAATCCCTCTAATTGCAGTGCGATCAAACACACTTGAAATGTCTTATCAAGATTGAACCGTCCAAATTATAAATTTGAATTTTAAATTTAAAAATAATTAAAATTTGAACTTAAAATTTAGATCGTCCGATTTTAATCATTTTAATCATATATACTAATTACACTGGGTTTAGTCTAACATTTGATTGTAAAAAAACTTATGGGTTGATGCTTATTGAAAACAGGGTTGTGATGGATCGGTGCTACTTGATGACACATCCTCCATTAAAGGAGAGAAAAGTGCAGCTCCTAACAAAGATTCTTTGAGAGGTTTTGAAGTGATTGATGCCATAAAGTCTAAGGTGGAGGCATTATGCCCCGGTGTGGTGTCATGTGCTGATATTTTAGCCATTACTGCTCGTGATTCTGTTGTAAATGTGAGTACAAAATTAACATGCTCTTTTTTATAGAACAAAATCACTATGTTAATTACTTAAATATTAATTTTCAGAAATGAAGAATTTTAAATTCCCTATTAGAAAAAAGTTGAATAATTGACGAAAAGTTATAAACTTAAGAAAACAAAATTATCTTTAATCAAAATTTAAGATCAAATGATATGTAGCTTAGGCCCCTACACGAAGCATTGACTATTTTGAATTGTGTGTATGTTAGATATTTTATATGGTTAATTAGTTAAGTTGGTTAGTTACGTTAGTTAGTTATTTTACACTAATTAATTGTTTATTTAATTGACTATATGTAATCCTTGATGTAAATAACTCTCTCAATTATCAATATGATTCAATTTTACTTTTCTCTCACGATTTTAATCTTAGTAAAAGACGTCCAATGAATTAAAATGTATGAATGTTATTTCTTAACTATCTTTTAGCTCGATTTTTAAACAGTTTGAGATTTTTTTTATATACAAAAAGACATTTATATATATTCTATTTGGTACATATTCATAAATTATATGTTTATTCTATATTTTTGCAGCTTGGAGGGCCTTTATGGAAGGTTAAACTTGGAAGAAGGGATTCAAAAACAGCCAGCTTCAACGATGCAAACAGTGGTGTGATTCCACCACCCTTTTCTACCCTTAACAACCTTATCTCAAGGTTCCAAGCCCAAGGACTCTCTACTAAGGACATGGTTGCCTTATCTGGTACATGTCTTTTTCCCTTTATTTCTAATTTCCACAATTTTTCTTCAATCTTCCATTATTATGACACAAATTATATTTTTTTTATTTTGGTTGAGATGACACATTTGGTGGAATTGAATGTGACGTTTTAACAACTACGTACACTGCATGTCATGCTTTTCCTTTTGTGAAAAATAAAAAACAAAAAAAGAACTTTAAGTGAAATGAAAAAGCATGTTTATCCAACTTAGAAAATACATGGCACTATTTTGGTTGGTTTGAATTAATGTTTACACAGTTCTATGGAAAAGGAATGCTGTTTATATTTCATTTTCAGTTAGTATACTCTGACTCTAGCTATAGTCTTGGTATATACACATTCAATTTACATATTAATATTATATAATATATAGTTCCCCAAAAATATAGATTTAGATTGAATTCATTTTAATTTAAAATCAATTCAATGTAAAATAATTTATATTTGAATACATTTTCATAAAAATGAATTGAATGACAAATTTAAATGTAAATTTATGTTTAAAGTCAAAAACTATCAATATTAATTCTACATATTTAGAATCCATTTTGAGTATAATTAGTATTTAACAAGTATACTTAGGTGCAATTCAAATGAACGAGTAAGAAATTAATTGAATTAGAGATTAAGATATGAAAATATCATGGTAGAACAATACGAGTGTTGCACGTTGAATAAAATAAGACTTAAAATATATTTATAAATGTAAGACATTTTTCATCTTATATGTCAATTTTTTAAAGTCGAGTTAATTAACTCTAATTCTAAGATACCTGTTTTTAGTGGTGTAATAATTGAGATTAGAGTATAATTATATTTATATGATGTTTTCTTTGTGATTTTCAGGAGCTCACACAATAGGAAAGGCAAGGTGCATTGTTTATAGAGACCACATTTACAATGGCACAAACATAGACAGTTTATTTGCCAAGTCTAGGAAGAGGAACTGTCCAAGAACAAGTGGTTCAATAAAAGACAACAATGTAGCAGTCCTAGATTTCAAAACACCAAACCATTTTGATAACCTGTACTACAAGAACCTCATCAACAAAAAGGGACTCCTTCATTCTGATCAAGAGCTTTTCAATGGAGGATCTACTGATTCATTGGTTAAAACTTATAGTAATAATCAAAAGGCCTTTGAAAATGACTTTGTTATTGCAATGATTAAGATGGGGAATAATAATCCTCTTACTGGATCAAAAGGGGAGATTAGGAAGAATTGTAGGAGAGCCAATTAAAGGAAACTTAACTAAATTATATATACACTTTATATTGAAAGTGTATTCGATGTCTGAGATTGACACATAAGCGTCTGCGTGACAAAGTCATTTTCGGTATCCATGTCAGTCTTAATGTGTTAGTGTTCCATATTCAAATCAAATCAATTGTGTGTGTGTTTAAGTACATATACCCCAAAAGTGGTGGTATATTTTAGTTACTTGATATGCTTTTTGTGTTTTCTTGTGTCTTGAAATTATCTCGTTGATAAGTTCAATTTAAATTATATTCAAGTTTGTGTAAGTTCATTGCAAAGTAGTGTTGTGACCAAAACTGTCACTTTAAGGATGTGTTTATTGTAGTCATTACATAATTAAAATGAATATATATTTTTTATCTTTGAGCATTGTTATTTTTGTTTTTGACACAAATAGAACACACTACGTGGATACCATATAAAAATATACATATCCAACACAACTATCAACGTGCCTAAAAGAAAAAGAAAAGAATGATAAAAAATATAAAAATGTATCATTATACTCTGTCGAATCATAATTGTGTTATCAAAATATCATTTATATTATCTCGTAATTGCAATTCATACAATAAAATCTACAGGATCATTTGATATGTTATGATGCAAGTTTGAATCCTCACTTCCCCTCTTCTCTAGTATTTATGAGTTTTGTCACTAGACTCTTTTAAATATTGGACATTTTTTTTATCTTGTATAATTCAAAAATTATACATTGTTACATTTTATTTTTCTTATAATTTTTTCATATAACAAGAGGATGTGAATTCAACCCACCAAGCAATACCATCCACCTTTGGGCTTTGGCTCTAAACTGAACTGGTTGACAACAGAGGATGTATGAGCAATTTTGAAAAATTAGTTTTTGTACCCCTAATTAGTGTTGTACCTCCCAAAATGTTAAAAACCCAATATTGTCCACATAAATCGTAAGGACCTCCATGAAATAATGGAGCATCAGGCAGCTGATCCTGTTTATCATCAATATAATCCTGCTGCTGATCATGCTGCTGATCATCAATATAATCATGCTGCTGATGCTGATCCTGCTGCTGCTGCTGCTGCTGATCTTGCTGCTGCTGATCCTGCTGCTGCTGATTCTCCTGCTGATCCTGCTGCTGAACATCCATTTCTTCATTCCTCCTTCTTTGTTTCTCGACTGCAGCTCTCCTATTTGAATGTGTAGGAGGCTGCACTCTAGAATGTTCACCGCTGGTTTTTGCTCCTCTGGTCCTCACTGTAAACAATAAAATGAAAAAAATGTATCAAATAATAAAAAATAACAAAATATAAAAAAAATCAAAACAACTACCGAAAATTTCAGTGAGATTTGAAATTTCCGGTGAGAAACCCGGAAATTTTTCAAATTTCCGGTACACAAAATACATACCGGTAATTTCGTTTTTGAAATTTCCGGGAACAACCCGGGAGTTGTTCCCGGAAATTTGAAATTTCCGGTATTGAAAATAAACTACCAGATTTTTCAAATTTCCGGTATTGAAAATAAACTACCGGATTTTTTAAATTTCCGGATACAACTCCCGGAAATTTCAAAAATGAAATTTCCGGTATGTATTTTGTGTACCGGATTTTTCATTGAATTTGAAATTTCCGGAAAAAACCAAAAAAATTCGAACTCACTTTTTCTAGAAATTTCAGAATGAGGGGTATGAGGAATGTGGCTGGATTTTACTAAATTTTGAAGGTTATTTAAGTATTTCACTCAAAAAAGTTTAAAATGGGAGGTACAATACTAATTGGGAGTACAAAAACTAATTCTCGCAATTTTGTCATCACCAACTCTGTTGTTTTGATGAGGAAAATTTGCACATGATATTGTTGGACTGTTAACATATGATAAAAGGTTGGGCCCTTTAGACTTGATGGATTTTAAGGCCAACTAAAATTTTGGAGAGTTTGTTACAATTAATTTTGACTAAATTACACTTTTTGATTGCTTAAATTATTTTTAAATTTTATTTTAGTCTCTCATGTTTTTAAATTATAAATATTAAACATTTTAATTCTTCAAATTTTTTCGTTCTATATTAATCCTTAAATTATAAATATTAAACATTTAAGTCTCTTAAATTATTAACATAAGACGCTTTAGTCATAATTATTTGTGTCTAACATTTTTAATTAAGAGACCGAATTGTCAAATGGTTTCAACTTAAAAGAGAAAATTGTTTAACTTTATAAGTAAAGGTACTAAGTACCAACTATTTATCATAGTTAGTATATCTGATTAAACTTTCATCTTAAAAATAGTTTTTGGTGTAGAGTTGTTAAATAAATCCCGAACTCGTAAACCCCTTAATTATGGGTTTGTATTGAGAATATTTTGTAAGTAAAGGGTTCATGACCTTATTTTTCTATCAATTGAAATTTTTTTCAGAAAATAAATTATTTAAAACGAAAAAAAATTCCAAAAAAAATATGGTTTTTCAGAATTTTTTAAATTATTATATTTTATTTTTAATAAACAAAAAATATCCTAAAAAAATTGAAAAATAATTTTCTCAGAAAAATTTAGAAATTTTTTTCTCGAAAATTGAATTATTTTTTCTCAAATAAAATTATTTTGAAAATAAAAAACTTATGGATCCATTTAACTCATAAAATTTTAGAGACTTCTTTTAGTGAAATTTATTTAACATTGTATTTTTTAGTTTCTCCAAATGTGAGTTGGAACAAATAGTAAATTTATAAAATTGACACCTCTAATTCGAAGTAGTGCAACCTGATTTTAATGGTTTCAATATTGTGTTTGTGAATGGTGTTTTATTTTCTTTGTTTCTTTTTCCGATTGATTGTGCACTTGTATTAATTAGGTTGAACTACCTCATACTCTAATCTTAATATATTTTCTTTGTCACAACAAAAAGAGTCAAACATAAAATTTGACCTATATTAACATCCTAATAATCTCTTTAGACTTATATTGTACCGGTTGTAGTTGATGATTCCATGCGACGACTCATTAACTACAGTGACACAGTTGCATTAATTTTTAATTAGTATAAATAGTTATATCCATGTGAATGCTTTAATAAATATGTATCTTTGACTAAATAAATCAATTCCATATTTTAATCACAGAGAGATCCAAAGGCCTAACATTAATATACATGCATCTGGGAATCCTCACAAGCACTTATTTTTGGTGTTAAATATCATATTAGAAGTTGTCGACCCCACATAAATGCGATATCAGTTTGTTATGTATTTTAATGAATATTGTTGATTAAAATATGACATTATTTCCACAAAGTTGTCCAACTAGCTTGAATTGCGTGTTGTAAAACTCTCTCTTGCTTTCTATTCTCAAACAAAATAAAATAAAGAAATGGAAAACCTTCATGCCTTCTTGATATTAATGACAATGTTTTGTTGGAATCATAAATGGTAATTATTTTGTATTTTTTTTTTAAATGTGTAATAATTTTACTTATTATTAATAAGAAGGTAATAGATTTTTGAAATGAATTGTTGTCTACATATTTAAAAAACTGTTTTTATTATTTTCGAAAATGCATTTTTAATATTAACTAAAATTTTATCTTATCTACGTGACAATGAATAAATTAACGAGTTTCTCATAAAAGTAAAAGAAAACACAATATAAAAATAGAAAAGGTTTTCATAAAGTAAGCAGCTTTTAAAATTTCTAAATTTTTGAAGTGTTAATTAAAATGGATTCTAAGTGAATAGGAATACTTTGATAGATGATATATAGTGGACCGAGACTTAAAATAACCTAAATTTTTAAAAGACAATCAAATATTGTATTGTTGAACTAGAAGTTTATTCTCCTCCTCGTCTTTATGACATAGATGATAATTTAATTGGTATCGTTTAATAAAAATTACACAATCGAATATGAGTTGCAATATGAGTAGTAGTAAATTGAGTAATCACTAATGGTAATTTTTTGTTTTTTGTAAACCAAGGTATTTCTCATGTGCTACTATGAAAAGGTAACTAAGATTATTTAAGGGGTTGACATCCCTCAATATATTTTTTAATACGCACCAATCAAGAATTGAATTCTGGACCAAATGGTTAAGTGATCCATGCATTTATCACTTGGGAAAGACCATGTTGGTACTAGTCGGGGCAATGTTGAGTCTTTTCGAAATAACATAATCATAGAGTTGAAGATGAATCTTACATTGAAAATAAGCTTGAGAGCTTGATGGAGAAAAAAATTACTTTGATATCATATTAAAAAAAATAAAGAAATGAATACAACAAGTTCTCCATAACCAAAAAATCAACTAATATAGAGCAACTTACAACTAACTCTAACAACCTAATTAAATCTTATTCAATTTTAACAAACTAATTGAAACACTACTTTTAACAACTTCCTCAAACTAAGAATCGGTAATTTACTAATTTAGTTTGAATTACAATTATTATGAACATTTAACACGTGAAAATTGTAATCTAAAAATAGAAAATTGTAATGCAACCAATAACCGTAATATCATAGACAGTGATACATGCACTTGAGGTTAGTGATGTTATTCAAAGTTTTGGGATTACTCTCTTTTCACTTTTAGAGGTGGAAGTTGCCCTCGTGAAGATTATCAATTTTAGAGAAATTTCTTCAAAAAAGCCAACGACGGTGGTGTTTTTAGAAAATCCAGAACTTTGATTTTCTTTTTGGTTCTTTCAAGCTTCAAACTTCTATGTTATTGGTTCTTTCAAGCTCTCCCAATATAGATTTTGTATAGAGATAAATTGGGTGAGAAACTTAGGACCAATAACCAATTTATAAACATTCTACTATCAAGAATGTATTGAATATTCATTGTCACTATCATAATGTACATGAAAAACTATGATCTTTCATATGCATAACTTATGAGCCACTACCATTAAGCTATGACATTTTCATATGCATAACTCATGAACCACCATCAAGTGGGATTTTTAATATTTTGGATCACTTAATATAATTTTTATGATTAAATTATTACATTCTCTCACTTGATCCAAACAATCAACTCATTAACCAAAATAGTCATTTCTAAAATTTGCTTAAGAAATAAACATGTGAATCATAGCGACAGTTCCTCTTATATTGAGTATTATCATTCATGTATTACGAACATGTTCAGTTTCCATGGTATTATACTTAATGTGATAATAAAGCTTAATGTATAGATCCAATATTTATTCTTGGTATAAAGTGAAATATATTTTCTGTAAAACTAAAGTGCACATGAATGAGAAAACATCAAAATGTAAGAGTTTTATTAATAAATTGTATTTATAATACAATCATAAAGTGGAACCAAGTCTCATTTTCTCCACACGATCCTTGAATTTTATTGGTGGCGTGCCTTAGTCAAAAGATCAACGATCACGAAATCAGTGCTAATGTGATCAACGACCATTATTTTATCTTTAACTTTGTCTCTAATGGCTAAGTACTTAATGTCGATATGTTTGCTTTTATTTCCACTTTTTTGTTCTTAGCCATAAGACAATGGCTGAATGATCGCATAAATTTTTTCAAAGGTCTAGAAATAGAATCTACAATTCTAACCCTAAAATAAAACTCTTAAGCTATACCCCATGAGAGGTACCCTTAAAACAAGAGACAGACGATCGTTCATTCGAAAATCTTTGTAGAACCTTCTTGATATAGGCTTCTTGTGATAGACCTAACATACCTCGAGGTCTATCTCTTTGGATTTTGATGTCAATGACATAAGATGTCTCACCCATATCCTTCATATCAAAATATTTATAGATAAATTGTTTCACCTCATGTTGAAAACCCTCATATCCTTTGAAACAAGTAGAATGTCATCCACATATAAAACAAGGAAACAAATTTTATTCTCATTGACCTTTTGGTGTATGCATTGATCCATGAGATTTTTTACAAATCCAAATGAAGAAACTATTCTGTGGAATTTAAGATACCATTGACAGAAGACTTGTTTTAAACCATATATGGATTTCTTAATTTTGCAAATCAAATGCTCATGTCAAAATTGAGGCATATTTATCAAACTTGCATGTATTGCCAACATAAAATAAATCTTGTAACATAAAAATTACTCATGGACTACATTTTTATTTAAATAAGATTTATTTAAACTTTATGATGAGCTTGTCAAATTATTTACACAATTTCATACCTTATGCATATAAAATAATTTGATCGTTTATCCAAATTTTACTTTATGATAAAACTAACAAATTGTGTACCAATTCATATTCCGTGTGAGCAAGTTATGAAAATAATTTGATATTTTATTTTAATTAATCACACAAATATAATAAAAATTCATGGACCAATAACCTATTTATAGGCATTCTACCATCAATAATGCATTTGAGTATTCATTGTGACTATTATAATGTACATAAAAACTATGATATTTTATACGTATAACTTATGTGTCACTACTATTAAGTTATAACATTTCATATGGATAATTCATTAACTACTATCAATTGAGATTTCAATAGTTTAGATCACTTAATATAATTTTTATGATTAAATTATTAAAAAAGATACAAATATATTTCAAGCAAAGGTGACAATTTACCAAGTTCAATTTATATTTCATAACTTATACACATCATCACCCCACAAAATGAAAGAAATGGAGGAAGGACTAAATGATGCAAATCGAGTATTCTATATATATGTCTATACACACACACCTATATATTCTTTCACAATTGACAAATTGAGTTTCACACGTCAAGGAAACTTAAGAGATTTTGTTGGTAAGAAGATCGACTTAGATTGCGCACCTTTTACTTACATAGAACAAATATTGAAAGAAAACTATTTCTTTTTTCAACCGTGAAAAAAAACCATTTAACTATTGAAAGAAAACTATTTTGAGTAGTTTTCTTATTGAAAGAAAACTATTCAACCATGGTTTATAATTTCTTTAAAGGTTAAATAAGTTTTGCATTTCTATAAAATTTTGAAATTTTATTTTTAACTTTTATAAAAAAAATATATATTTTAATTCATACAAAATTATTATGCAAATAATTTTAGTTTTTGTTGGAGCATTAACATGTGTTTTTAAATGATTGTTTTGCATACATGTGTACAACATTGTAAAAAGTTCATTTCTACATCCATATTCTAAGGACTTCTTTTTTGAATATATGACATTTAAAATATTAATATTTAATTCATCTTATGTTAAAAAAATTCTATATTTGTGCGGATAAATTTTTAATTCTAAATATGTTTGCAAAAAATCATTCAAAAATTTAAAAGTTGAAGTATGTTTTGTTTCAGTAAAGACTAAAATAAATTGTAGAATAATTTTCTAGAGACAAAAATGTGTGACTTTTTTACAGGGACTAAAAATAAAATTTAAAAATTTTATAAGAATTAAAAACTTATTTAATTATTTATTTTATTGGTGTC
This sequence comes from Cicer yamashitae, assembly GCA_037974755.1. Lineage (NCBI taxonomy): Eukaryota > Viridiplantae > Streptophyta > Magnoliopsida > Fabales > Fabaceae > Cicer > Cicer yamashitae. The sequence goes on from JBBPBQ010000004.1 coordinate 41,847,260, forward strand.
GAAAATTTATATAGTTACAAAAACTATAATTTTAAGAACTATTTCATTTTTTATCTCTAACTTTTTGCTGTTTATTTGGCGATGTTTTGCTACCAACCAAACTACCACTAACAAATATTCAAACTTTCTATTATGCAATTATTGTAATTAATAATAGAGTTAAATAAATTTTTTGTCTTTAAAATTTTGTTTTTATCACATATTTTAGTCATATAAAATTATTATATAAACAGTTATCAACTTAGTTAGAATGACTGGCGCAAGTGATATTCTCTGTACTACTTTTTTAGCTAAAAAATAAATTTACTGTAACTAATTTTTATTGTGTACTTTGGTGATAATATAAGATTTTTTAACACACCATAATTTGTGGCAAAGGTAAGTTTATATTCATAGCATAGTTGTTTTCATCTCACGTTGGGCCTGCTCACATAGCAATCAGCAGCCAGTAACCAACTTGCACAAGCATTTATTCAATGTACAGCAATAAATTTATAATTTCATTTTTTTTTCTATAGAAAAAGAACTACAAAAGAAAATTGGATATATTCAGGAAAAAAAAAGGATATGATTTTCATTTTTCATATATAAATTTTATTTAAGAATCTAATTTTGGGAAAAAAAAATAGGGTAAAGAAATGGTTCGCAACATTGTCAAAAAAAAAAATTATTTCTCAATTTATAAGATTGAATTATCTTAAATTTGAATTTAGATTATTGTACTTGTATGTGATTTGATTTTGATTTTTTTCTATAGAAAAAGAACTATAAAAGAAAATTGGATATATTTAGAAAAAAAGATGATTTTCAATTTTCATATATAATTTAAGAATCTAGTTTTGGGGAAAAACAGGATAAAAAAACGGTTCGCAATATTGTCAAAATAAAAAGAAAAATAATTCGTCTTTAAATTAAAACTCAATTCATAAAGTTGAATGCGTTATTTTGAATTTAAATTTAAATTATTGTATTTATATATAATTTTATTGTGATATTTATCATCTCTTTCTTAAGAAAAAAAAAATTAAAATGATTTGAAACACAATTTAGACTACAAAATCAAAATTTTGTACGGCACTTCAACTTCAAGGCAAAACAATTGAAATTTTCACATTTTATCCTAATTATCCCTAATATGAAGGATTGCAACACCAATAAGATCCCTATTTAAAACTTTGTAAATGAATTAATGAATATGAGATCACAAAGGGAACAAGAACTACATCTACACGTCAAGGCCACCGTACCTTGTCTTTAGGGCCCTATACTTAAATTTTTGATCATGGCTGGCACAGACTCATGTGGGACGACTCATATCATATGTATAAATAAACTTCTCAGTCAAATAGAGATATTCCTCCCACGTGCAACAACTAATTGTTCATCTATATTCATGTGATTTTCAATGCCAATTTCTATGACAAATGAGTTTGGTTAACATGCGCCTTAAATTACATGTTAAGAATTTCAAAAGTAATATTATTTTATTAAAAAATAACTTTTTGATCTGTTAAAGAGTAAAATATACAAATATCAAGATAAAACTTTTACATTTGATAACTTAAAATGTGCCATTGAGAGATTAGTTAGCGTTTGTCATAATAAAATCATACTTTCTCATAAGCATTGATTTCTCATGGTTTTCTTAATTATTATCCTCCTATCTTCTTTTACCAATTTCTAGATTTTCTAGTTGACTTTCTTTCCTCATTTTTGTACAAAATTTTTTAATTAATCATTTTAATTTTTGAATGTGTAAGACTTTGTCACAATTACAACAACCTCTAAGTGTATATCAAAATTACAAATAATAGACATATTTAAATGTATTTTTGAAATTTTAATACATTTAAGACTATAATGACAACTCTTACACATTTAAAAATAAAGATGACTATTTATTTTAATATTTGATTTTGCTTCTAAATTTTATTACTACAAAAAAAAGTCTACTACCACGATCTCAACTGTGTCATCAAATTTTATTTTTATTTATTATGTCTCAACAACCACAATAAAAATCATATTAGTGGCATTTAACTTTAAATTTTCACAATATAAAAGATTATAATATGACTACTGCAATTTAAAATCTTATACACACCATCAAATTTAACAATCTAAATTATCATCTGAAATTGAAAAAAAAA
>JBBPBQ010000004.1:41857383-41875348 GCA_037974755.1 Cicer yamashitae
ATTTTCCTAATTTGTAATTATACTATATTAGTTAGTATAGTACAAAGTATAAAATTAATTATATTATTAAATATAAACTATTCTCATAAATGAATTGAAACACAAAAAACATCCATTATACCATAAATAAAGAAAAAATATAGTATACTGAGATTTTAATTATTTTGAGAAATATAACGTGATTAATAGTTTGCATGTTTTCTACCTTTCACCAAAATAAAGTTAGCATTAAAGTCCAAGATATAATTCTTTCATTACATTTTTGCGATTCATATATTGTTTGTTTTACCAATTGTGATTCATTCTTTTTATACTAATTAGTAAAATATCACTCAAAGTAAAAAATATCCTAATTAAAAAAATATGTAATCAATATGACTCTAAGTTCAATATGAAATTGTTAAATATCATAATTAATCAAACCACATGTATAGTACACCATATCAATAACTCAAATAAGCTTACATAGAAGGCTTAAAATAATTCTAGTGTACTACTAATATTTTTACCAAAGTTCCAATTGTCTCAATTTTTAAATTATTTATTATCTATATCATATTCAACACAAGTGTATCTTGCATAGACGAGATAAATATCATATGTACTATACTAATAGGATTTCAGTCTTAAACACTAGTAACTGAATTCTTAAAACACTTCATTTCATCTTCCAAAATCTTAAAATCATTGGTAACTTAGTAAGGTATTCAAATTAGTTGTCGTTGACCATAAAAGAACTTACAATGGATCAAAAGTTATCAACTTGTACCATGTTTCTGGTTTCAAACGATAGTGAATAAATTGAGCCCATTGAATGTTATATTAGTACTATATATGAAAAGCTATACATATATAGTACTAATACATGTATATGTTTTTTAAAGCATTCATCAAAATAGACTTTTGGCATGCCCACATATTTTCTAGACCAGTTTTCAAAATTAATTGAAAAATAAACAAAAGCCAAAGCTAGAAGCTTCTTGAAACAATGATACCCATTTTGCAAATAAATTTGTATATACATCCATGTATATACAAATTATATTACAGTACAAGAGAAAAAGAATACCAATTATGGACTTATAAAAGAAAGAAAACAAAAGTACTGAAAATTATTTGGACTTATAGAAAATGGGCAAAGGCTTCAAAAGTCCAAATTAAAAAATAAATTGGGCTAAGAAAATGAGTTTCAAAGGCCCATTGTCATATTTTTGAAAAAATCTATTTTTAAACAAAATTATAAAAACAGATAAAATTAGGTATCTGTATACTTTTAAGTTTGAACCAAGCTTTCTTAGTTGCTTCATCCATTAGATTTATACTCTCTCATTAAAATTAAACACCACTATAACTACAGTCTATCTTCTAGTTCTAACTTTTTCATTATTTTCCTTTCCTTTTCATTTCACCTACCACACAAGTCCTTCCTCTTCACCCTAAGTATTTCCACTTACAACGTTACCTCGATGAATGTTCATAATGCAACAAAAATTCAGCCAAATTATTTTTTTCAATTTATGTGGTTCAGATCTGAATCAGTTTAGTAAATTCAAAGTTTATTTTTTAATTTAGAGATTTTAATTTTTTTTTGAGCTTTTAGGATGAAGATGATGAAGAAGTTTTTAACTTTTTGAATTTTTAATAAAAATAATTTTAAAAAATAAAACTATTAAATTAATCAGGCTTGCCACATCAATTCTTTTTAATAAAAAAAGATCAATTTATTAATATTTTAAAAGATAAATGACTTTTTTTTAATAAGTAAAAGTATATTAATACATTATTCAAATACAAGATGTACAAGAATAGAGTAATGAAGAAATATATAATCCACCGTAATCAAATACGGTAACAAAATATATAATAAAAAGCTAAGTCCAATAACCTACAAAACGATAAACACCCAAGTACCAATTAATTATAAATTGAAGAGTCCGAATACTTCACTTTTAATCACCACTAGGATTGAATATTTATCTTTTCCGCAATACACGTCACATTTGACTCTTTGAGATTAAAATTTTTATTATTGTGTTCTTTCCAAATGAATCAAACACATGCCAACCATATGAGTTGAAGGCTTTCTTTTGAGGCCTTTGAAAATAAATAAAGACTACAAAATTATTGAGCATGAGTTGAAACAACATTTGATAACGCACATGGAATGTCCAACCATTTTAAAATTGAATTCCAAACAATTCCAATAAAATGCACAATAAAAAAATACATGATTTGAATTTTTATATTTCCTGCATCCACCAACACAAGCTAAAGAATCGGCGCTAAGAACACCACGCTTTACTAAATTATCTTTTGGTGGTGACTTGTTTAACAAGAGTTTCCCAGCAAAGATAGAAACTTATAGCGGAATTTTCTTATTCCAAATACCGTCAATAAGAATTGCATCACTATCTTCTAAAGAATGTGACAAAGATCGGTACACTCATTTCACCGAATACTAATTATCTTTTTCAAACTTCCAAATCCACATGTCAACCCTATTTTCCATAATTGAAACATTAGATAACATCGAACAACAAGCAACTAAAAGATCTTCATCCCAAGCAAAAAGGTGTCTCCTCCAACACCAACCACTCCCACTAAAATCCCACCATAGTCTGACTATCTTTGCTACTGAAACATTTTTATTGAGTACCACTCCAAACAACCTACTAAACTTCTCACACAAAGGCCCATAACAAACCGAAAATCCCATCAAAACAACGTATTTTCCCTATTATCAATCAACTAAGAAAATTACTTTTTAAACAAATTTCACAACATCTAAAACAAATTATTTTTAAAACAATTATTTTCCCCCAATTTAATTTACAAGATTCCTCACTGCCTCCTATAAAAAGTTTTAAACAAGGATTCTATGTGAGATATGATATCTGTCAGAACCTTGAAGAAGAAGTTAAAGTAATCTGGTAGAGCGAACAAGACAACATTGAGAAGAACCAGTGGACCTCCCATGGACAAATTACGACATTTCCAACTAAAAAGTCTTTTTTTGAAGCTTTCAATCAATGGTAACTAGAATGAAGATCTTTAACATACGCGCCATATCATTTACTCCAGGAAGCAAACTTTTGTGAATAATTAACTTTCAGTCCCAAAACAAGTTCAAAGAGTAATAAATTAGCCTTATAGCTCTAACATTAGCCCAATTTTTTCAACCCAAAATCAGCGTGTCATAGGCAAATTGCAAGTAAGAGATTCAGAATTCAGGTTTTGAACCAACCTGAAAACCGTGAAAAACCCTGCATTTACGGAGGAGCATAACATTGAATTCAATCATTCTACAGCTATTAGAAAATAAAAGGGGGACAAGGGATCCCCTAAACGCAAACCCCTCTCTAGACTGAATTCATTTGTCGGGTTTCCATTAACTAATAAAAAAGCTCGTGCTGAGTACACACATTTCATCACCCATTTCTTCCACTTCTCCAAAAAGTTCATTTTCGTCATAACCGACTCAATAAAGGAGAAACTTAGAAAACAAATAGAATCAAAAAGGCCATCATTAATGAGAACAAGACAATAGCCTCGGTTAGAGCAAAGCCCAGGATTGGATATCCGAATAACTGTTTTGCCAATGATGGATTTCTTGCCACAGAATGAATTAATGAACTGAATACGTTTCCAATACCTACAGCAGCTCCCGCTGAAGCAATTGTAGCAGCTCCGACACCTATTGATTTTGCACCTTCTAACATCTCGAATGGAGAAAAACTCGTCACGCTCTTTCATTCACGATTTTTTGTTCTCGTCGCTTCAAAACCTCGTTCCTTTTCTCTTGGACATCTCACTTGAAATGCAATCAATGCATTCATTCTTTTTAGTAAAAGAAAGTCTCTCACGGATATCCTATTTGTAGATATGGGTCCGTAATTCATTTATAATATTATAATAGGGTGGTAATAGTTCATATATTTGCCACTTCACTGCATCATAACCCTTTTCAAATCCACCTTAAATATAATTATTTCTTTTTTTATTTCTGTTAGCCTCATCCACAACCTCATTAGCAATTATGATACCATCTTGGATTTATCTTCCTTTTGCAAAAGCAGATTGTGTGTCACTAATGACTTTACCTATAACTTGTTTTAGTCTCTTTGCGAGAACCTTTCACAACACTTTATACATACAACCAACCATAGATATTGGTCTGAAATCAGATAGCTTTTTGAGGATTTTCAACTTTAGGAATTAGAACGATGAACATAGAATTTTCCCTTGTTACCAATCTTCCATTTGCGTGGAATTCAAGCAAAAGCTGCATGAAGTCGATTTTAACCACATCACAAAACTCTTTCAGAAAACCAAAACTCACATTGTCAAGTCTAGGACTTTTGTAGCTATCACAATCCTAAACCACTTGTTTAACTTTCTCTTCTTTGAATTGACTTTCTAACATCACTGCTTCTTGGTCAGTGATTTTCTTGAAATGAAGATTTTCAACCCCGGGCCTATATGAATTAACTTATTTAAAATGATTAAAAACAGTTGATCGAACTTCTTAAATACCTTCAACTTGAGTCCTAATCACATTGATACTTAGGATACTATTATGCATTCTTTTACACTTCATTAAACAATGAAAGGACTTAGAATTTGCATCACACTACTTTAACCAGAAAATTCTATATTTTTGCCATTGATTACTACAATTTATTCTTGATAATGAAAAAAACTGAGAGGATAACTAACGTCATTCTAACACTTCGTCACCCACCAACAACTCTGTCTCACCTTGTAAATCTAACACATTCAACCTTTCCTCTGACTCCTTAATTTGTCCTTCTATATTTCTTCCATGTTTTTTGGGCCAATTGTGAAGACTTGCTTTAATAGCCTTGATTTTTTTCTTTCAATACATAACCTTCTAAACGGACGAGGCCCCCAATTCACATCAGATACACTAAGTAAAATGGGACAATGATCTGAGAGACCTCTAATCAGCGCCTGTTGGATACTGTTTGCCCAAGCATCACACCAGTTAGAAGATAAAAGAAATCTGCCTAATCTACTCAAGGTCGACCTATCTTATCTTGACCAAGTAAACCTTCTACTCAAAAGCGGTAAATCAATCAAATTTGCATTATCAACGAAGTCATTGAATAACACCAAATCATTATTACGTAAGTTTTCTCCAATGCCTTTAATTTCCTCAAGAGACCGAATAGAATTAAAATCACCACAGATACACCAATTGAAGCTAAATTGGTTATCAATTGCACCACTTAATTTTCCCCAAAGAACTTGTTTACCTCTTGAATCACAAGGAGCGTACATATTTGCCACATAAAACAATAACCAATTACTTTTACATTTTCCATAAATCAATAAAACATGATTTAAGCAAGAAGATAATTCCACATCCATAAAAATAACATTCCACATAGTAAGAATCCCACCAGAGTTACCAACCATCGATCGAAAAGAAAAACCCACATCTTTAGAATTTCACAATAATTCACAAATAAAATTATCTATCTTTCCTAATTTTGTTTCCTAAAATACAAATAATCATGATTTTTTTATTTTATCAAATCTCTAATTTATTTCCTTTTAGCTCCACCTCCCAAACCTTTAACATTATAACTTAAGACCTTCATAATGAACCCCACAACATCTTTATACAACAACAAAAATTAAACACTTTATTTATCAACATCTCTAACATTGATACTTTGACATGCCCCAAAACACGTTGGGGGGATAGACCCACATAATCTTGCACGCCTAAATGAAGTTGTATGACCCAACATTGCTTGCACAAGACTTGACTTACATAGGTTGGCTACTTGCTGAAAAGTAAGTGGGTTATCACATTCACCAACAAGATCTTCAATAAGACCTTTGTCTTGAATGACCTCTACTTGGTTTCTCAGGGTTTCTTGATCATTACCCCTTACCAATGAATTTTTGTCTTGCACCCCTCACCCAACATCTAGTAGATTATACACTTTTTTGCCTACTTCAAAGCCCTCCTTTAAACTTGCTTCTTTGTTGATCGCTTTTGATGGTTTTTCTATCAATTTCCCCCATAGACAAACTTTTCCTCAAAATCCTCTCATTCTTCATTTAGTTCCTTTACTAACTCTTCTATTCTAATTGGATCTTTTATTTTACAATTATCCCTGGATACTAATGAATCATAACAAAAACTAGAATCAGACTTTGATTCATCGAATTGAACCAAAACTCAAAGAACGACCCCAAAAAAGGTTCTTCTAAAGTATGTATTGTGAAAACTCCACCATCTATCATAATATTTTCTTTATATTTGATTAGATCTAAGGAGTTTATTTGAATCAATACTCTTGCATAATCAAAACATATTTTTTCCCTGTACGTAAATCAGTATTCAAGAATCTCTCATATTAAATGTAACCTGTTTAAAGAAATCAACATTCATAGAATGAATGAAAATCCCCCACAAACGAACCCAAGAACACCTTTCTCATGCAACAACGATTGGTTGCCACCCTTCAATTGTTTCAAAAAATTAGCTAAAAAAATAAGTTGCTTCAATGGTTGCCACACATTCTTCCCTTTTGACAAATAAAAGAACATCTCTTTCCCCTCCACAAAAGACACATGAACGAAATGAAATCCAATATAAAAAAGTTTATGTTGAACTGAGGTTACCAACTCAAAATAAAAATTAAAAAAAAAAAATACCAATTGTTCCCCTATTTGTCCACTCCATATCTTCAATGTGTGAAACATATTTCTAACCATTCCACCCCTTCCTCTTTCTTTCTATAATTAAATTTTGTTTTGATGTTCATACTTTTCCTTCTTTATGAATAACTTCTCTATCTCTCACTAACTCTACATAAAATTTATTTGAACCTTACAACACCGCCTTATTCTAGTTTAATTTTCTTTCCTTTTCAACTTTCTTTAGGTGCATAGCCACACTAGTTCCTTGAGAATCTATTGTGTCTTTTACATTATTCGTTTCTCTCTATTGAGCCTTGCCTCATTAGCTCAAATTTTGTAATTCCCAAACCAGACATTGTTCAAAGCTTGTACCATTTTTGCTACATCCCTGACTTTTTGGCAATGCACGAAATCGAACCTTTTCCTATTTGTGTTTCTTTTCTCCACTAAATAAACACCCAATAACATCCCACATAGACTTAACCCCTCCCTAAGTTCCACATGAGAAACATCATTTGCTATATTTGTGAAATAGAAATATATCAATTCATTTGACTCATCAAAACAAATCACCTTTATTAATGTGCCTCCCCTGCATAGACCATTGCCTCTGTTTTCTCTATCTTTTACTCCATGTCTATAAACTCAACCTCTAGCTCTGTACCTCTATTTGTTTCCTTTGCCATAACCAAACCATTTGCTGCGAACTAGCCACCGCCGCCGTTGTCTGGTCATGTTCGCGTCGGTTGAAGTGCTCTGTTTCTCTCTGGTGTCACAATGGTTCAGGTTAGAACTATTTCCTCCTCTGTGTATGGCTCAGTGTTCCCTTCTTTGGCCCAGCTACACTCACCATATGTGTCTCAATTTTAGAACCCTAGATTTTTCTCTCTTTCTCTCTCTCAAGTTCGCGTTATGTTTTACCTTTTTTATAAGTTAAACAACTTATATGGGACTAAAAAGAGATATAGGGCCTAAATGTTACAACTATATAAGATATCACGAGAACTGTAATACTCCTATTTTCACTTCATGCTCAATTAATTTGTATCCAAATTAAGTGGCAACAATTTGTTGTTCATATAGGAGAAACAAGAAACACTAACAACACGGGTGATAAAAAAGGTAGAAGGGAACATGTTTAAAGGAAATAGAATTCTAACAATTAAAAAAATAACCGACTATTACAAGTAAAACCAGTGTTTTATAAATCGGTCCGATATTCGAGTCGGTAAAGGTACTGGGTCACTAATCACTAGTCAAACTGCATGATTGAACCAGATTGAAAATGACTTACTCATATGACTCGGTCTTTATAAAAATAGTGATGAGGTGATGGTTAATTTTTTTTTATTACGTATCTTTTATATATATATATATATATATATATATATATATATATATATATATATATTTTACCAGAAGGCATATAGTTACTTACCACAATTTGTATGTGCCCCAGTGGAACTCTACCTCCATTTTATCTTTCAGCCACTGTTTGGATATTTTAAAATGAGTGTAATGAAATGAAAGAGAATTGAGTAGAGGGGAAATGAGTGGGGCAGAATGGAACAAAATGTTCATTCCATTGTTTAGTTATTTGATGACGGAATGAAACATAATAAGTAGGATTTCATCCATACACTCTAAATTAAAGAAGAAAATGAAGGAAGACGATAGAATCAGATGAAATGATTTCACCATGTCTCACTCCATTCCATTCATTTTTAAAAAATCCAAACAATAAAACCTCATTAGTTAATAGTTACCACTTCATTCCACCATATTCCATCAATCCAAATAAAGCCTTAGGACTCGTGTTCTACTATTGTTGGGCGCTTTTTATTTCAATTTACTTAATTAAAATTTATTTCTCATCAAACTAGTCTGATTTGATAGACCCGTCGAGTGGCCAATTTTCACCAAGTTTGATCGAGTCTTACCAGTTCATATCGGTTTAAGAGCATCGTCAATCCAATAGGCTGCTCAAAACGGTTAACCCCTTGTTTCCCAGTCAGTTAGGCCAATCGGTCGATCCGATCTGGTTTTTAAAGCACCAGTTCAGCCACTCCACTAAATATTTGCTTTTTGAATATTTAAGCTGCTTTATTTTTTGTTTGACGTAATTGCAATTTTAATTCTTTATTTTTACAAATTCACGAAATTGATCCTCCTATTTTAAAATCTGACAGTTTTAGTCCCTCATTTTGATTTATTATCTAAAATTGGCGATGTGATATACATTAAATGACTTGACATATAATATGATGTTATATAATGATTAACACCCATAAAATCACAATAAAATTATCTAAAAACTTAACTTTTAACTTCAGATTTTTTTATTTTTATTTTTGTAATTTAATTATTGACTTATAAATAATTAATACATTTAGATAGATTTATATCATGAAATCCAATGTCACTGTATTTAAAATATGTCAAATCGTCATTTTTTAGTTCCAAAGTCTAAGGGAGGGACCAAAACTATCGACTTTTAAAATAGAGAGAGCAATTCTGTGAAATGGTGAAAATAGAGGAACCAAAACTGCAATTAAGTCTTCTTATTTTAAATAAGTTTGATGTATACATGATAGGTTATATATGAATTGAATTTATAATTATATATTTGTTTATTTTAATTATATGAATGACCCATTTATTGGAATTGTACTATTTTTTAATCGATTATGAATGAGTTGTAGTTTTTTGAGTCAACTAATAATTAAGTCATTTGATCATTTCATACATATTAAGAAAAATGTATAAATGAAATAGAGGAAATACCATTTTTACCAAATTATTGTTGTTAGATATTGGTGTATTATCAATGTTATAAATACATAGTAGAATATATTGCATTGATAAAAATGATGAATTGAGACAATTTATTTTTGCAAATAGATCGATTATTATGGGACTGGTGGAGTATTATACGATTATGGATATTACTCCGAGTTGTAGTCGATTATGTATGACATTTATCAATAGATTAAAATTGATGTAATTAAACAAACTATCTAAATTAAATTAACTTAAAATGAAAAAAAAAAAAGCATTTGCGACGGTTCAAAACCTTCGCGAAAACCACATTGAGGTGAGTGCAACTGGCAAACATTCATGGAATGCAAAAGAAAAACAATTTTATACTTAATGGTGATTTAGAACTGTCGAAATTTTGCAAATGAGAGTCTACGACGATTTTCTAACTGTCGCAAATATTTGCGATAGCTGTTGCGACGATTTACAAACTCGTTTTAATAGTGGCTTGCGATATTTAAATCTACGATAATTGTTGCAAAGACAAAATAGCGGCAATTGTAACCACGACAGATGTCACTTTTAAGTTGTTATTGAATTTATACACATAACTATGGTAATTGCGCTCTCAATTTCTCTAATAATTTTCAGAGAACTTTTGCCCACAAATTCATATATTGTTGAATATATCGAAATATAATTTATTGAAAGTGTTTAGTAAGACGGTTAAGATATTTATCAGATGCTCATATTGAAAAGGTAAAAATAAGTCGAATTGTTAGTATTTAGACACTTTTGTGGTTTATAAAAAAAAAAAGACACTTTTAGTGACACTCTAATGAGTTTCGTGAAAGTAATGAAGCACATATGACAATGGAAATTAGAATGAATACACTGACATGTTTATTTTGACGATGAAATTGGTAGAAACGCACATCCACGTTGATGCTACAAATAGTAGCTTCTCAAATTTCATAGCTAGTGTCTTGGAATGCGAAAAAGAGGTGATCAATGCCAAACCAAACACTTGATAGCAAGAATTGAATTCTATTATTTGTGTTTAATTTGGGAGTAGAAGCCATAATAACGTTGAAGGATACTCTATTCGTTTATTATAAGTATAAGTATAAGTATTTTTTAATATTTTGTATGTTAATTAATAAAATAAAGTCTAATTATCATTATCATGCAATGCAATGACATTCTAATAATGTTATAATTTAATGGAAATCTATTATTTTGTCATGTATGTATACTTAACAACTATTTTTTTAAAATAACTACTTGATACTTTATTTTTATAAGAGAGTGCATTTTTTTTCTCAAAAAGTAATCCTAATTTTTTTATGGTAGAAAGAAAAAATAATCATATTTGCATTATTCTCTTGACCATTCATTTTCACATTGAACCGAATTTGTTTTTGGACATAAGCAACTAAAATTATAGTTAACAATTTTTATATGTAACCTTAAAGTTTGAGAATGACAAAGATAATAATAAAAACAATTCTAAAGAATAAAACGCTTGAGGAATAATTGAGACAATATTAATTCTAAAGTATTAAACGAGGACTAGACTATCTTCAATATTATTATTTTGTTTAGGCTCGACATCAAAAATCTAAATTCGATAAAGAGAAGGAATCAACCTATTGTAATCAAGCTTGAAAAATATCATGCGTACTAATTAACAAGTTTGGCATATACATCTTTCCAATTTTTGATTCAAAAAAGAAATCTTTCCAATTTTAGCTAGCAACACTTATTATGAACCATAACCATAGAGAAAAGTAATTTCTAAACATCACCGAAAATCTCCAAGCAATACCTTCTTGAACATGGAAGAATAACGCCCTCGCGATCTTACATTGCCAAAACGCGTGTTAGAGCTACTTACATCGTCCAGATCTTCATCGTCTTCACTCTTCCTTGAATGTACCATCGGAGAACATGGTACTGAATACGACGTGGGTCGTGGTGAATATGATGACAAAGATGATGAAGAAGATGAAGAAGAATACGAGACAAAATTTGAAGATGAAGGGGACGGATCGGGAATACAACCCTTTTTTTGAGTACGTTTGGGGAATAGTGTTTGCAAAAAACTAGTTTTTTGTGAGTTTTTTTTTGTCTTAGTTGTAGGTATTTTTGTTGCATTTTGGAAATAAGATGGTGGTGGTGTGAGAGGAGGAAGAAATTTTTCCTTTGATCTTTGTTTAGGTGTACCTGGTTGAGATTCCCACTCAAATGGAATTGAGGCTGATTTGTTTCCATGGTAATCTTCATTTGAGATATTGGATAATTGCCTTTGTTGTTGCTCATCTAAGCACATCATCTTCTTGTTCTCTTGTCTTTGTACAATAATGGGAGAAGGTTTTTGGAGAAAATTTGAAGGCTTTGTCATGTTTATATTTGGGGTTATTTTGCAAATTGAGGGTGTGTCTATTTATGTTATGTATTTATGTAGTAGATGGGAATGTGTATGAGACATTTTTTATTTTGAGGAAATGTGTATGAGACATGTTCAAAGGGTTTTGGTGCAATGAAAGAGTAGTTTAAGACTTTTTTAATCTCAAATGGGAATCTCTAACATTAGATTGGAATTAATTGGTAGTGGGTGTCTTTTGTTATATTTAAGTGGTTTCCACATTGCAATGGAGTTTTTGATCGTTGAATAAAAAAGGGGAGAGTCAACTGTCCAAATAATTAAATAAGTTGAAACATTTTATATGTTTTCCCCCTATGCTTGCTTTCAAGGGGTAATTTAAATGAAAATAAGTGTCAGTAATATATTTTTTTAACACACATATTTTTAATATAGTTTTTTATTGTTTGAAATTCGTATGAATTTTACTAAATCATACGAGTCTTATTTAAATTTGGTGGAATCGGTGTAAATTCAATAAAGAAAATGTGTTGGAAAAAATGTATTGTTAACATTATTTTTAAATAAAATCTACGACTATCGATGAAAAAAATTCCAAATTCAAAACTTTTTTTATCCTTATAAAAATAGCAAATTCTGATTTTGTCTTTGGAAAATATATATATATTTTGTTTTCAACCTAAAAAAAATTGAAATTACTGTTTTTTTTTTCCTTATAAAGTGAATGAATTGTGGATTTAGTCCAAAAACAATTTGGCTGTTTTTTTTCGGAATGAAACTTGAGTCATTATTTTTAGTCACTAGACAAATAAATGGATTTGACTCTTTTAAAGTGATCAATTCACTTTATAGAATAAAGTGAGTAATATCAACTACTAATTATTAAATGAATTGTTATTTTGTGAACATGTATAACTAATTATGAGTGAATTATAATATCAGCAATTTAATTCACTTACTTCTCCAGTTTTTCACTTTAGATGATCGAAATCTCAAATAAATAAAATGCAATTTTGAGCTCAAAAATTATTTTTGAATTGTTGTTCGCTAATATGACATCACATAAATCCTTAGGTGTTACATAAGATGATTGCTCGATCTTTCGTTAGACACATATAAGTAGTTGATGAATATATCATAATCATAGGGTAATACTTTATTTTTTAACGAATTAAGAGATAATACTTTCAAAATTTGAAGAGATGAAAAGCAAATAAAATATTTTGCAAATATATATTAAAACGATATTTAATCTGGAGTTTATTAATATTGTATATTTTTCCATTTAAGATGGAGAGAAGTGAAGAGACAAAAGAGGTGACAATTAATTTGGGGGCCAATAACTAATAAGATCTAAAACAAAACAAATTTTAATATATGTCACCTTTTTTTTTAGTCTGGATATTTGTGATCGTTTTATCTATGTATGTAGTTTTTTTTTTTAAGAAGTCAAAAAGAATTAATTAAAAAGTTAGGTTAGTACAAGACATGTCAACCAAGTAAAAAACACAAATTACATCTTTAATCAAGTGAGTTTTACCTCAACACCAAGACACGAATAATAATAATAATAATAATAATAATAATAATAATAATAATAATAATAATAATAATAATAATAATAATAATAATAATAATAAAAACTACACATATTCTTGCAAAACTCACAATGTGCAACTGTCACTTAGTTAGAAGCGGATCAAAAGCCAAGACATTTTCGAGGATTCGTCCACTATGATATAGCTCAAACTCAACCTTTAGACTTCGCCTTAAGCGACTACTAAGAAATGATTTAATTTGTCAAAAAAATTTATTAATACGTTCTTTCCAAATTGTCCAAATACACATCATCTAGATTACATGTAACTTGTCTCTTGATCTCTTATTGAACAAATGTAAGCTACAAAATTGATTTAGATGAGTCAAATCAATTTATTTGTCCTAATGACTAAAAATCCATTTATTATGCCCCTTTACCTTTTGACAAAAATTATGATTATTATGTTCCTTCCAAATCGTCCAAATACATGTCATCTAGATTACATGTAATTTGTCTCTTAATCTCTTATTGAACAAATGTAAGCTATATAATTGTTGAACGTGACTAATTGCGCCTAGTGAAAGCGCACAAGAAAAACTCAACCAATTCAATATTGCACTCTATATTTTGTCAAAAGAAATAAAGTCAAAAAAATGTTGTAGCGACTCATTAACTTTGCACTCAGCAACATAGAGAAGCGAATCATTATCCACATGTAACCAAATTTTCTTTAGTCAAAATTCTATCATTCAACACTCTATACAAAAAGGGAGACTTTAAGAGGTATCAATTCTATCATTGAAAACCTCTTTTTGTCCACATCATGTGTTAGCACTTTGTATGCACTTTTCACATAATAATACCTTTTATCATGTTTAGGTCTACATATCCACATGTTAGAAGAATTTTCCTGCAAAGACATGTTAGTCAGCCTAGCATTGGGCTCCCTAACAACCTCATCTTCTCACGCAAACAAATGTCTCCTCCATCTCCAACCATCCACTCTCACATCCCAACCCAAGCTAGTCATTTCTGCCAGTGTCACCCATTTATCAAAAGTCACTCCAAACAACCTGTTACAATTCTCACTCAACACTCCACCTTCCAACAATGAATCACACCAAAAGGAAGTGTCATTTCCATTACCCACAACCATGCCCACATTATTGTTGAAACCCCCACCAACCCTGCCCTCACAACTCATGTCCCCTCCCTTACACATAGAATGTCTTTCCACCACAACGACTCTTTGCAACTCCTTACTCACAACTCTCCACTCACAATCTCATATTTCGAATCTAGAACCTTAAATCACAATTCACTATGATATGCCATCAACTTCCAACACCACTTGTCTAATAAAGCATAATTGAACTCACGAAACCTCATCATCTTCAACTCACCTTTTTCCTACTCAAGACACGTCTTTTTTCGTTTAATTTAATTGATTTTACGAGCTTCTTCACTGTCTCATAAAAAATATATATGTTTTGAAATAATATCTGAAGGAGCCTTTTATTTATAAAAAAATAATTATATCCTGATAATTTTTTGTTTGTAGGATAAACAAAAGGTAGGATTTAATAGTTTATTTTTTGAATGAGGATTTAATAGTTTATTTTTTAAATGAGGATTTAATAGATTTACCTTGTGCTATATCTGATTAATTTATGTTGCAATCCACATGAATTGAATAATATTCTGACAATAATTGCCGATGATAGATTTATAGTGCCTAGTGTTAAGTCTTATAAAGTCTCTAAAAAAATGTTGTTAAAAGGAATTTGTTAGTAATCTAAATATAAATTTTTTTTATTAAAGTATTTAAAAATTATATATTTAACTTTTAAAAGGTTTGAAATTTTTTTTAAGATGAAATTATTATTATTTTATTTCTTAACAAATATTTTAAAAATATTTATTAATATGAATTATAATTATTTTTATATTTAAATAACAAATGCCCCAATTAAAATAGTAGCTATTTTAATTCCCTATATTGTACCTAGATCCAAACATATGGACAAAATAGTTCTAAACAATAAACAAATTAAGAAGACCTGACAAGGCACGTGTTTCGAGTGGTAGCAGCACGTGCCCATTCATCTTCCATTCATATTTTTTCTCGATAAAGATCTTCCATTCATTAATTGTAGATAATTGGTCCCACTGTATGGCCATGTTACTAATTTGCTTTGCTTGTGGTGGCTTTTCCCTTGCGATCAGGGATGAAATATGTTAAACTAGACTAAACTTTGCAATGCCTCGATCTAACTTATTTTCAAATATGTTAGAATTGAGTAATCTACTACTTTAGAATGAGATATAAATAAACATATTAGTTAAAGAATTAATGTATTTAGTTAATATTTTTAATTAAATATATATCAATTTTTAATTGTTATTTTTATTTATATTTTATCTTAATAGAGTATTATTTACCATAAATATTGAAAAAAAACAGACAAAAAAAGTCAAATCACTATAATTAATTTAATTTGATTTGACCTTTTTAAAAGAGTTTCAAAATCTGTTTAAATTTACATTATTATCTTGTACAAAATTTACATTATTAAAGTGGTGATAAGTGGTATAAGCTTTTGTAAATTAACTAACAAACTATTAAGTTAATGAGATTCAGTTTTATCTTGAGATATAACATTATATTTGAATATAGATATATAATCATATATTTAAATATATCAAAAATTAATGTAGATCAAAATGTTTAAATAACAAAAAAGTTTTAACAAAATTATGATTTGTAAATATATCAAAAATTAATGTAGATCAAAATGTTTAAATAACAAAAATGTTTTAACAAAATTATGATTTAACAAAAAGTAACAAATTTTTTCTAATATGATAGGTCTAAAAGACATTTTTAATGGCTTATAAATTGATATTTTAAGCAAAATGTTCGAGGTGGTTTTTAGTTTTATGTTATGAAATTTCCAAAAACTAAAGTCAATTTTAGTTTTGATTTTAGTTTTTTTTTTTAATTAAAACAGTCTCTTTATCTGATCTCATTTTAAATTAAGCAAATATTAAAAATATAGTTACATAAAAATAATTAAAAATGAGAAAAAAAAACTTATATGAAAATTATAATTATTTTAAAATAATTAAAATATATTATCAAATTATAATTTATTTATAATAATTTTAATAATAATGATTGAAAGTGATAATTATCAAAGGTGACAATTGTAGCGTTTAAAAGAGGTGGTCGACAATCGAATGTGGTGGTCGAAGTGCAACTAACAGTGATCAAACTGGTCGACAATGGTGGTGGTTGAATGTTGGTGGTTGGTGATGGTGGTCGAGACTTTTCAAAAATAGGTGGTCAGTCGGTGGTGGTCGGCAGTTATCAAAAGTAAGTGATCGGTGGTGACCGCGAGGGTAGGAAATGGTCGCCAAAGGTGGTGTCTGACAGTTGTCAGATGTAGGTGGTCGGTGGTGATGGCGGTGGTTAGTTGTGATAGTCGGTGAATGTTGAAATGATGTTGACATCTATTAATTGGCTACTTGTTAATTTTAAAACCAAAACCAAAATTATAAAACTTTTTTTTTGAATTTAAGGGATTTTTTTTAAATTAAATAAAAAATTACTCGAATAAGTTTTGTTTTTGAAATTAATTTTCAAAATCAAAAATAAAAAAACTCACAAACACATCGAACAAATCCTAAGTTTCAAAGTTTCGTCCAGATAGAAGGTAAACAAAATCGAAAAGTGTAGTTGATGGGATACTAGATATATATTCTTATACTACTCCTTGTTGGTCCTGAGATCTATTTAAACAAAAACTTTAGTTTAGCATGAGTCTAATGTAGGCTTGGTCATAGTTCCCCTATTTTTTTTTTTTTAATACAACATTAATATGGTGTGTATCACCTTTAAATATATGACATATTAGGGAACTTTACTTATTATGGTTATTTTTATAAATTTTAAAAGTTGTTAGTTAAAAATATAAATATCAATTGAGAATTAAAACTTTTGAGGAAAAACTAAATATTTTATGCCGACTAATTTTCAAAATTTCAAAATTATAGTGACCAATTTGTAAAGTATTAAAAATTTAAGGACCCAATGTGCAAAATATTAAAAAATTTAGGGACAGATGAGCAAATATTGAAACATTTTGGGATAACTTTGTAAAATTTAAAAACAATATAGGGGCATCTTGAGATTCATATTTTACAAGAAAAAGGTAATTTCATTTGAAATTCCCTTATTTTAGCTTTAACAAACAAATCATGAAATCCCTTTAATTTTTAAAATTCTTCAAATATTTTACCAAATAGGGTAGTTTATATTGAAGAATTTGAATTACCCTAAAATATTATATTCTCTCTTTCAAATACACTCTTTGAATGAAATAATTAGAATTTTTAAAAAAATTATAACTCTAAAAGATTTAATGTTATATTATCTCTTTCAAATACACTCTTTAAATGAAGTAATTGGAATTTTAAAAACAATTATAACTCTAAAAGATTTAATGTTATATTATCTCTTTCAAATACACTCTTTAAATGAAGTAATTAGAAATTTTAAAAGAATTAGAATTCTAAAAAATTTAAATGTATCAATTGAACTG
>JBBPBQ010000004.1:41875989-41901279 GCA_037974755.1 Cicer yamashitae
CAAATATTGAAAATTGATAAGAACTGAATTTAAAAATAAATAAGAACTGGTGTTTAAAATTCGAGACATTTAAAAACCCATTTGTATAATTTAAAAAAATAATAATAATAACATGAGATTTACATTGTAAAGAGTAAGGAAAAAAATTTCAAATTCTTAACTTTTAGATGATATTTGAAATTCTACAACTTTAATAAAATATTTCATAAAATCTAAATATTTTAAAAATCTTCCAAATTTAATTAACATTCAAACAATGTAATTTATATGAAAGAAATTTGAATTACACACCACCTAAATTAAGTTCTTTTGATGTTTCCCTTTTTTAAGTGATTTAAATATAAATTTTTTTCTATTAAATGTGTATTAGAAATAATGTATTCAATTTTTAAAAGTTTAAAGTTCTTTTCCAAGATAAAATTATTATTTTTTATTCCTTAACAAATCCCAAGAGACACTAGTTAGCATGCCCTTTTAATTTTAATGAACTAAATCAAGTTTAGTAAAATAAAACTAAATCAAGTTTTTTTAGTAATAATAGATAAATATCCAAGTTTAATACGTATAGTATATAAATAATGAATGTATATGTCAGCAAAAACTAGATAAAAAATAATAAAAATAATGAATGCATATAATATAATTTTCAAAACCAAAGGAAACTTCTTACTCAATTCTATTGACGCCTAAAGACAATAGAGACAAAGGAGATGTTACCCACTCCCAAATGGCAGCTTCTAAACAAATTCCATTAATTGGTTAGCCTATCCCAATCACCATTAGTAACAATTTCTGTATTTTAATTGTATGGTATCATTTTATGAGTTGACATGACTAAGGACTGGTTAACAACATTAGACTTGAGATCAAACTAAACAAAAATTGAATGTGGATAGATAATTTAATTAGTATGAACAAAATATTATTGAAGTGGAAGATTTAAATTTAAATTCAAATGAAAGAAAAAATACTATGTAAATATTAAATATTAACTGTGACCTTTCAGAAAAATAAAATAAACCAAAGAAACGGATAGAATGTTTATTCTTCTAGATTATATATTTATATTATTATTAGCAAAGTTTTATATGCCAATTGTTCTAAGCATGCGATCCAGCAAATGTTTGATAAATCATAAAAGCAATTTGAGCATTTGATGAACATATGTACATCTTGTTAATTTTTATTTTCATATTTAATACTCTAGTCCTTTTTATAATAGATAATTAAATCAATAAAAATTAATATTTTTAGTCTATATATTATGAATTATAAAAAATAAAACATCAAAATCTCATCTTATTTATAAAGACGAATAATATTATGAATTTCTACTTATGAGTACAATAATATTACTATGGAGGTAGTTAAACTATTTAAATATTTTTTAAATTAGTCATTGAAATAAAAAATGTAATTCAATATTTAAACTTGTCATTAATTTATAACTAAGTTCTTGAACTTAAAAGTTTATAATCATGTTGCTGAACTTTTACATAATTTGTAGCTATATTCCTCAATTTATGGACTCAAATACAAATTATACGTAAGTTTGGGATGTAACTATAAAATATTTAAAAGATTGAAGATAGAATCACAGATCTCTATTCCTATTTTTAACTCATCTCTATCTCTATAATTAATAATCAAACTCAATCAAATGAAAAAGAAGTCAAACAAGTGTCAACACCACAAACAAACACACGGTCAAATAAAAAATTACTTCAAATTTTTAACTATATTACCAAAAAAAAACATTTTCAAATTTTTAACTATATTACCAAAAAAACATTTTCTTTATGAGGCAATAAGAAAATGAAAGTTTTACTCTGTAACCCCATTTCTATACCTATACTCTTATAAATTTATAAAAATGTCAAATATATTTTCAATTTTTTTTTACTACTTTACCGATTCAAAGTTATATATATATATATATATATATTTTACTATTTCATCTTTTCTGGAACAAAAAAAAGATTTTCGATAGGTGAAAGTTTTCTGGTAACTTCCGGAAAACTATTTAGAAGAACTAGTACACACCTTAGTTCTGAAAAACTTTTTTTCAAGTTTTTCGGTATAGAAGTTTTTTACTGAAAAACTTTAAAAAAGATTTCCGGTACAAAAGTGAAAAAATTGCACTACCGAAAAAGTTCATAGGAAAGATTTTCGGTACATAAGGTAGCTTCCGGAAATGTCTCAATCAAGTTTGCAGATAGTGTATGTTTTCCGGAAAAGTTAAAATAAGTTTTTCGGTAGTTTCGAAAAACTTCAAAAAAGATTTCCGAAAATGTATTCTGTAACGGAAAACTTCTTTTTTCAAATTTTCCGAAGTTGAAGTTATGTACCAAAAAACTTGAAAAGAATTTTCTAAAGAAAAAAAAAAAGATTTTTTTTGACAAATACTTCTATTCCGGAAATGTTGAAATGAATAAATAAAAAAGATGGTAACTTTATATATATATATATATATATATATATATATATATATATATATAAGGGTATTGTGGTATTTTCCTTTACTTTTTGGGGGTACATGGATAAAGGAGGAGGTACAAAGTAAAATTTTCTAAGAAATTTTGTGATAAAGTCCATCTGGTTGCATATGGGCCCACCAAGTAAAGGCCCACAAACAAAAAGTAACAAACATTTAGTATGGCTTCCCCAACATTCTTTAGTCTTCCCTCTCTTTTTAAATTTCAATTGGTGTATCTCTCCTCACAGCAAATATTGTCTGTCACATTGTCACTGACTTCTCTCCCCCTCGGATCTCTCTACTTCCTTCTTCTTCCTCTACAACCCTATTCTCACTCCTCTTTCTTATCTATAATCGACAATAACAACCTCTAGGAGTATGTATCTATCTAAGAAAGCATATATTCAAAGTAAATATGTGAGTTGTGATTGGATATTTGTTTTTCATTTTTCCACCGTTTTATGATCAATGTTATTGGAATAGATCAGGTGTCACAATACTCTTGTTCTTTTATCTTTCCTCTTTCTCTCCTTTATCTTTATTCTTCTACATTTTACAACGTCGTGATTTAGTTTTAGTTTATTTCATAACATATTATCACTATGAAACTTTACCATACGAGTGATTGAATATTTATTTTTCAAAAGGACTTCTCAAAGAATAAATTTATCTTCATTATTATTTACGAATATCATTTGTGATATAGTTCCTGAAAAACTAAAAATTTAATATTATATCATCCTTAAGAGATCGCTCAAATAATTAATTTTTCTTAATAATTGTTTATGAAGAACTAAAAAATATTCAATCATCCTTGTAGGATTGCTCGAAGTAACATTTTCGAACATCATTTAGATTTGAGGTATAGGTCTTGAAGAACCAATCATTTAATATCAAACATCCTTGTAGGATTGCAAATTAAAGGTGTGATTTTCTTTGATCATCGTTTATAAAGATTTATGGTTGAGTTTCAGAAAAACTACACATTTAGACCATGATCTTAGTATTGATTTAAAACAAAAAAAAACAAGAGAAAATACATATTTTTTTTGTCACTTAAATATGCTTCTGAAATAGTAAAATTGAAAAAATACTTTCAATAATATTTTAAAAAATAGTCACAATTGTGATTAGACAAAAGAACAAATGGTGAATAAAAATATGAAATGTCACATGATAGATTGTATAACCAATAATAATAATAATAATAATTGGTGTGGTTTTGTCGGAAAAAAAATATTGGTGTCGCAGCGATTATCATTGATGTGGTATAGATTAATTATTAATGCAGGAATTAAAACTTCAATTAGTATGATTTGCGGTATGTCATTTTATATTCTTAATAATGATATCGTAAGTAATATATATTAAGGAGTTGTGCACTTTTTATAATTATATATAAAGATGTCATTTCATGAGAAGAAATAATATCAAGAATTGGTGGCATGATTAAAAAAAAAACTATGATTATGTTCAAACTTTCTCTTTTTATGTTACTTCAATATTGTAGCTTTTATGTAAAAACAATGATTATATATTATATGAAGAAAAAAAAAACTGAAAGATTACACGCACTACAAAAAAATTGACTTATCGTGACACACAAAATGTGTCACTAAATGTCAAAAACTGTAGGTAAAGGTCAGTAATACTTTGAGTGACACCCAAATTTAGTGTCAATTTTAAGGGGGCGTCCTGCTACACTTTGAGGACTGTCACTCCATGTTCCGAAGAGTGTCAATACATGTTTTTGGTTTCTACCTACAACAATGACTGTCACTAAAAACTAGATAAATATAACTAAAGAATTGATCTATTCCTACGGTATTGTCTGTCACTAAAACCTAGAAAAATATAATTAAGAATTAATCTATGCCTACGGCATTGTCTGTCACTAAAAGTTAATATTATTCATTAAATTAAATTTATTTTATTTTATTTTATTTTATCTCCCTACTAATTGTAATTCTAAATTATTAATACCAGTAAATTAAATTTAAATTTCTAATTTATTTTTATTAACTAATGCCATTGAAACATACAATAAAATATAATTTAATTTTACTAATTCTATTAAAAGATACAATAAATAGTTATTTTGCTCTAAAAGATTCAATAAACTTTCAACAAAAGTCACAATGAGTTTCTTAACATTTATTGTGATAAACTGCAATGAGTTTTTCAAGCTTATCCTTTGCCTCTTTAAGTGCGCCAGTTTCTCCATGATCTAGAAGGTAGTTTCATCGTTTATTCTTTGCATTGTCTTCAACCCCATCTCTTTCTTATCCTTACCCACACCAAATTTTGGTTAATATATCTTCAAAATTGCAACAGAGCAAACATACAAACACAATTAATAAATTAACCAAACTTAAACACAATTAAGAAATCAAACAGAACTTAGCGTTGCTAGATAGCAAGAACAGCTCCAAAAACATAGGGTAAAAACTAAAACACCATACTCAATACCTTGTCTATGACCCTTGTGCCATGCCCCTTCATAACAACGTCCTTTTGAAAAGTGGCTACCTAGATCATACAATGTCAAAATATCCTATCATGAAACATTGAAATGAAATGTCATTAAATTTAAATTCTTCTTAACAATTTATGATATAGTTTTCCTTATTTTCTTTGAACCTCTAAGTGTTTCAACATTCTCTCAAGCAATAGTACTCATACATTAGAGCTATGAGAATTGTAGAAAAGAGATAACATTGAATATTAAGTATGGAGATACTAATGTGCTTAACACTGAATATTAAGCATAGTAGAGCAATCATATTAAGCATTAACACTGAATATTGCTTTAAACTTATAGATACCTTTTTAATAACTGCAACTAAAGTGAACAGAGGTGCAGTACTTGTGGTTCTCGATTCTGGCACCAGGAGTTGATTTATTTTCTCAACTTATTGTTGGTACACCTGAAAACTGAACACAAAGTTAAACAAAGAAATTGATTTTGCTTATTATAAGTCTTTGGAACAAAGTATATTAAGATTGAGAGGTGTGTGAAGGTGATCAATCTCATTTATCATGGTAACAAATTCCTTGGCAGGTTGAAAAGAACTACCTCTACTTTGTTATTCTACAAACCATAATCAATGTTTAATTATTTTTTAGAATTAATAAATCTTTTAGACTTGTTCCACTGTACTATATAGGTAATAATAATACACTAGAGCTTGTTCACTCACATTGTTGTATTTAGACTCTTTTGTTGGCCCTCTAATATTGATGTCATGGCTTCAAAATAATTATTAAAACAAGAATTAGAAAGAAAATAAACTAACTTGCTACAGTATAAAATTTATACCGTTCTGAGTCCACAACTTCAATTTATACCTGCATGCCAATGCTAGATTATTTGAGAGAACAATTGCAGTGAGAAATTAATGATCAAGTATAAAATAGCATCTCTTGCAGATAAAGTACCTAAAATTTGAGAGAATTTAAAACAGAAAGTTTTATACCAAACTCATTTGAACTGTGAAGTGTTGTTCCTTGATGCATTTATCTCCAATGACTTCAAACTTGCAATAGAGAGTGGATTAGAATTGTATATCAACAAATGTGAACAATCACAATCACATTGAATTGAAAACCAAAAGCACATCATGAACATCAAAACTAACCATATGGAGTGTTATGAAAACTTTAGCAGCATCTTTCTTCATACAACTTTTGAAATATGTCTTTAAATCTGAAATAATCTCAAACTATAAAGTGAGAAAATCAACAACACAATCAAATTCATTGCGACTTGTGAGAGAATCAACAATACAATCACAATCACAGCTGGACCCTACAGTTAGTTGTTCAGTTATTTTGTTAGTGGACCCTACACCAAATATAAGCAAAAATATCCTCCCAGCTGGAATTGGAACTTAAATTCATCTTAATAACTGACAGATTAAGGGCCAAAGTGGCAGACTTTGGTTTTGCTAGGTTGGGATCAGAAGACCCTAATGCAACTCATATTTCAACGCAAGTTAAAGGAACAGCTGGTTACTTGGATCCTGATTATCACATGAGAACAAGACATCTCTCTGAAAAGAGTGATGTTTATTCCTTTGGTGTCTTACTTGTTGAAATGATGACAGGAAGACACCCAGTTGAACCAAAGAGACACCTCAATGAGAGAGTTACAATTAAATGGGTAAGTATATATATATATATATATATATATATATATATATATATATATATATATATATATATATATATATATATATATATATCAATTAGAATGAAATATGATTCTTACAAAACACAACATTGTTTTAACCTTTTCGAGTTCGACTGAGAGATAAAAAAAAGTCTAACAAAATAATGTTCTAGTCATAAATTGAACTCGGTACTCCCGATAGATTCAATTTTAAATGAAATTCGTTAAACACTTGTTTTTCATATACAAAAGGCTATTAACATGGAGGTTATAGAAAGAAATAATAATCAATCAATAAGCTTGCCTCATGTTTCTGCAAAGCAATGATTTATGTTCTCTTAAAAAATTAAACAAGACATGCAAATAATACAAAATGCAAACCATATCATACCCTTTAATTTGTATCTTATGATTATCACCATGACAATGAAAATGAGAGAATATACACTTGCAATGAATCATTGAATTAATTAGACTGACATATCATAATTTGCATGTAATATATATATGCAGGCAATGCAGTTGTTGAAACAAGGAGAAGCTGTGATTGCAATGGATCCAAGGCTTCAGAGAAGTTCAGCCTCAAACAAAGCTGTACAAAAGGACTTCTCAATCTTGCTTTCCAATGCCTTGCACCGGTGAAACGATTGCGGCCATCGATGAAGAATTGTGCAGAGGTTTTATGGGAAATTAGAAAAGATTATAGAGACAGAGTCTTTTCTCATCCTCCTCCTGTTTCTCACCTCTCTGAAAGATGGCTCTTTGGTTGCTTTAGTTCCTCTTTTGGCTGGTTCTTTGGCTTTTGCTGTTAATACTTTTGAGCATGGTGGACAAGTTGGCATGGTTTTTGAAGCCAAATGCCAACTTTAGGTGAGAGAGATTTAGAAAAAAGAGAAAATGGAGAGTTGTTTGAAATGAAGATGGCTTTGCAGTTGGGAAGAAGTGTATCTGAGCTTAGGGAACTTGCATCAAAATCAGCTTCTTATAGAATGGAAGGTGTTGACATAGATGAATTTGCCAGCAAGATATTCTAGCTAAGACATATATAACATCAATTCTTATGTAAGAAACACACCAATACAAGAATCGTGTATAAATGTTCAGTTTACAAGAATCATGTTGATTAAGATGGTCCAAACTAAAACACATGATGTTTTGTACTTTGTGGGAGTATTACACAACATTTATTGGACTCACAAGTGTATTTGAATATGTGGCAGATTGATAAGGTAAGGAATAGTAGTATCATCACAAATTCATAATAATTAGTTAAGAAAGACATGAAGAGTATGTACTATTGATAGTTGAGAGACATGGAGGACCCAAACCATTGATACTAAATAGTTACTACTATCTAAGTTTGCTGTGATTGCATTTTATTTCCCATTCAGAATAATATAGGCATTCAACAATTTTCATGGCAGTGCTGAAACTGAATTTTGTTCTGACCTGAAAGAATTTGGGCAAATGTAGGGGAGATGGCAAAGGAGGTTGCTTAGGTATTGTTTGGTAATCTCCATTAGAAGAATTCGCTGCCATTTCAATTCCTGCATCAAATTTCAGAGAGATCACAACAATATTAACTCATTTAATAAGAAAAATCAAAATTTTGATGATAAACCAAAATCAAGTAAAGAGAGAGAACCTGATCACGAGTGAGTTTCAAAAAACAAAATGTGGAACCCAAAACCCTACCCAATGTTATCTCCATTCACATGTTCAATAGAACCACCAAAAATCAAAATGTCTGTGACATAATGTTAATAGTCGGGTCCGTTGCTTACCAATTGGCTCTTCCGCCACAATTATATAATCTTCACGACGTATTTCATGTTTCTCAACTACGAACATATGTGTCGGATAATTCACACGTGATAGCTCTTGAGTCAATTCAATTGAAAGATAATTTAATCTTTAAACCTAGACCTACTCAAATTATTGACAAGAGTACCAAAACTTTAAGGAATAAGGTGATCCCGTTAGTAAAGGTGGTATGGGAAGGGTTAACCTCATAAGAAGCTACTTGGGAACTTGAGGAAGAAGTCATACGTCAATATCCAAATCTCGTAGGTGCAGGTACATAAGTTTCTTTATGTTGCATCAATTGGGGCGTTTTAGTTTTTTTCGGTCGGCGTAAGTTTCGAAGACGAAATTTCTTTAACAAAGGGAGAAAATGTAACATCCTAAAATCAAATATTAGAAATGATTAGAATTTTAAAGTCTAATTATGGTATAATATATAAAATATTATTATTATTATTATTATTATTATTATTATTATAACTTAAAAGTATTACTATGTTAATTAATTGTAAGATGAGGTTTCTATAACAAAAAAAACAAAAAAAAAGGGGGGGACGACTACTTATTTGAATGACCTGTACGCATGCCTATTGTGTATAACTAACATTCCTTCTTTTTATGGCCGATCTGATTAAGTAGTAGCATGATATCGTTATGAAAAACTATTTAGTACTCTAGGCTACACGTTTTAATAATTAAAATACTCAAAAGTCAGAACTATAACAAAGTAGAAAGTAGCTAAAGTATTTTGCAGTATAGTAAATAACAAAGAAGGAATTTTTATCAAAGAATGTCAGGTGAGTAATCACACCCTTTAAATTTTCTTGGTACATTTATTTTGGGAATTTGAAATGGAAGAGAGTTAGATATTTTGAATGGTACTTTTTTATAAAATTATATTTGGCTGAAAATCTAACTCTATTAAAATTGGGATTTTATGAACTATAATAATAGATTATGAATTGATTTATTTACTATTATTTGTTGAATTACCGTTTTTATGATTGTTTGAATATATATTCTTTAAAAGATTGTTTTATAATATTTTCTTGAATGATTGTTATTGTTATATATTCAAATAAAACCTCATATTATAGATATATAAATTCTTTAATAGATCGTTTTATTATATTTTCTTGAACGATAGTTGTTATTATATATTCAAATGAAATATAATATTGTAAATATATATTCTCACTACAACAAATATGTTCTCTAGCAACACTTTTTTAGGCAACGTGTATAAAGTGTTGCCTAAAAGTGGATAAGACAACATTTTATGTCTGTTGTTCTTGCAACACTGTATAAACGTTCCCTAAAATATTTATGGGAACAATTTTGAAACGTCTTTATGGTAGCTTTTTGGGAATATATGATAATTGTCCCCATTGGTATTTCTAGGAACATTTTTCAATTGTTATCTTTATTCGAACAAAAGGCTACATTTTTAAAATATTGCTTAAACAATTTAACATTGATGAGATTTTTTGCGGGATGAATTCTTTCAAATATATTTTTAAATATTGTTTTTTTTTTATTAAAATTGAAAAAAAAATTATTAACTCGTAAACAAAACAAAATATTCTTATTAACTATTAACATTCTCATTTACAAAAATAAAAAAACAGTAAAAAAAAGAGAAAATTTGCTTATTATTATTATTATTAAAATTATTATTATTATTATTATTATTATTTATTTTTTTTTTTCCGTCTTTATTTTAGTTCTAGTTAAAAGAAAGGCTTCTTAAAAGAAAGGGAACAAATCTTAATAAAAAAAGAAGAAGAAAGGGAACCAACATAAATACGGGAAAAATAGAAACCCTTTCAATTTTTAAATGACATCTAATTCGATCTAAAATTTTCTTCTCATTCTGCTAGTGCTAGATCTGTAACTTTCCTCGCCACCTCTCTCGTTCGATCAAACTTTTCTTCTTCTTCTCCTCTCACCAATTCCATGAGCGTCATTTATTGCATCTATGACCCACTGAGAAAGTTGTTGAGAACCATGAAGCCATCACACAATCCAAGTCTAGGTCACAATTTTGCTTACGAATACACTTCTTACTTACGGCGACTCCAGGCTTGGAGGTGTGGGTTAGGTCAGGGCTTCTTGCTTGCAGAGGCTTAAGGCTTCACGAAGATGGAGACCTTCGTTAGGTTAGGGTTGCTCCCTTCGCTCTCTTGTTTTGTTTGTTTTATTAATGATGAAGACCATAAACTCTCTTTGTTCACTTCTATTTCAATTTCTATTTTTGTTTTGTACTTAACATTTTTCTATGTTGATTTTTGTAGATAGATACCATACAATGTTCTCGAGATTGGACGATATTCAAAGAACCCTAATAATAGAGGTGAAACATTTCGGCTTCCACTATATTTGTTAGTCATTAAGCATCTATTAGTTGCATAAATGAGTACCATCAATTTACAATTTAGCTATGGTCTTGCAGAGGGAAATTCGATTGCCTGTAGTTTTAAATAAGTAGCACAATTGTTTCTTTAATTGGCATCAATTTTTGACATTTAAGAGCAAAAGGTTTCATGAATAGCTTATGTTAAATTTTCTTGCATTAGTAAGTTGTTTATAATAATTTTATTTAGAAATTACACAACATCATCATTAGAGCATACAATTGTAGCTGTGATTTTCAAAGGGGATCCATCAAGCCATGTAGACATAACACAATCCAAAGTTTGATTACAATGCTAGGTCAAGGCTTCCTCTTTCCATCAATCTTAATTCTTGTAGTATCCTTCATTCTCTTTTTTCTTTGTAGTGCTAATTTGTCATCATACTCTGAAGGCAGTAAGCATTTCTATCTCCAGTTTACAAGCAGTTTTTTCAATTGGTTTGGTACTCTTATCAACAATCCTAAATAGCTTACTAGCGTGACATTCTTTTTGAGAGTTGTATTCTAGTTGTTAAGGGTATGAATGTTGAATACTAACATGATTTTTATGGGGGTAACATATGTTATGTTGCCTGTGCACTTTGATGTTGACAGGATATGGTAGGATAATTTGGAATCAATATAATATAAGAAGAAAAGGTGCAATTCTATAAGGTAAATACAACTTTCAATGTATATTTAATGGTATGATCTTTAAGTTGATGCATTGTTTCTTTACAGCTCAATATAAATTCATTAGTTAGGGTGATGGGTTTTGGTTTGAAAAATATAAATTTGTAAGGATATATCTTCACAATTTCAAGTTACATTCTTGAACTTTTGAACAAAAGAATGAGCAAAGCAAAGTCCGCCACAACCTTTGATGTGGGACTTAAGGTATAGCTTTTCTTGCTTATTTCAATCAAGGTTGACAGAGTTTTGCTTGTCCATATGCCTACCTATATTGGTGCTATATATTGAAATGGGGTACTACTTATTATATGTTTTTATGTCAGATCCAGGTTAGTTTGAAAAACTTGGAAGAGTATTTTAAATGTTCTGTTTTCGATTCTATTTTGCATGCAATTCTGTTTGTGCGTTTTGCTCGCTTTTTTGTGCAGTTCTATTTTGCTTTATGTTTGTGGTTATGTCTATGTCGAGTTCTGTTTTGCATTTTTGAGTTTCTACTTAAGGTTCTGTTTCTGCCCAGTTCTCTTTCTGTTTGCGTTTTATGTGATTCTATTTTGCGTGCGTTTTTTGTTTATGTTCTCTTTCTGTTTGCGAGTTCTGTTTCATCATTTATTTTTGTTTTTATTTTTTTTATGATAATGAATTATTTACTTGTTGTTGTCATCATCTATTTTGTTTTTATTTTTTTTATGCAGCAGGGTATCAATGGAGATGATGAAAATGATAATGAATTATTTCAAGACGATGTAGGTGATAAATTTCAAGATGATGAATTTGAAATGTACGATGTAGATAATGAATCTGAAGAAGATGCACTTGAATGAGTTGGATGACGAATTTATGGATGATTTTGAATGATGTTTTTTGTTAGACATGTACTTAATTGAAGCTTCAAAACTTCAAGAAACTATATTTTTTCATTTTGCTAGACTTGTACTTTCAAGTGTTAAATTTTATAAATTATATTATGACATTTTGTTTACTACTGTGTATTTGAATACAGCTTAGTTAACAAATTGTGTTAAATTTCTATTATATTTTCTTTGATTCAATTCTTATGAGTTATGTATAATTGTTCTAAGTAAAATAAAAGAGAAGATTTAAAATTGAATTAGTTGTGTATGTAATTAAATTGTTATGTTTACAAAATAATTTATTATAAAATAATAGCATAATGTCTAGTTTATGATTTATATTGAAATAATAGAAAAATAAAATTTTTTATCAACATAATATGAATACAGTTTAAAATTGTTGCCTATAAACTCTAGCAACATTTTATTAATGTTCTCATTGTATTGCTTTAAGGCAACATTTATCAATTGTTGTCAGTTATGACAACAATTACAAAATGTTGCTTTAGATGCGTTGAAAAATTGTTCCCTATTCCTATAGGCAACGTTTATAAATAGTGTGTCCAAAAGTACGAAAAAAACGTTGCCAAAAGTAATAGGCACGCTCGCATATGAGACACATGAAAAATGTTGCCTATTCTTTTTGGCAACATTTTTCCGTGTTTTGACAACATCTTTCAAATGTTGCCAGAGACCATAAATGTTGTAGTGTCTTTAAAAGATTGTTTTATTATATTTTCCTGAATGATTGTTGTTAGTATATTCAAATGAAATATTATATTATAAATATGATCTTACGAATATGATTGTTAAAAATATGAATTATTTTGATTGTGTGTGCTGGAGATGGGTCTTGTACCCCACATATTGATGAGTTCTAAACTTCACAAAGAGATAGGTTTAAACTCCACATGGATGGGTCTTGTACCCCACATATAGATGAGTCTTAAACTTTACAAAGAGATGAGGTTTAAACTCCACGTGGATGGGTCTTGTACCCCACATATAGATGAGTTTTAAACTTCACAAAGAGATGAGGTTTAAACTCCACATGGATAGGTCTTGTACCCCACATATAGATGAGTTTTAAACTTCACAGAGAGATGAGGTTTAAACTCCACACAGATGGGTCTTGTACCCCACACTGGATGAGCTGGTGCTCCACATGATGAGATAATACTCACTTCGCGGAAGTAGTATATCTTCATATAACGATGAGACATTCTTGAATTGGTTGGTTTATTTTCTGCAAAATAAATGTGTATATTGGATTTATTCAATTATTATAGATGTGAATTATTGCTAATTTAATTGATGAGTTTTTATTAATTATTGGAAGTAATTGGTTATTATAGAAAAATCTTAGTTATATCATATATATTTCTAAAGAATATTTTTGGAAGAAGGCGGGTGCCATGATCGACTTTTCCGGTTACCGCTCCGGCTGAGAACAATACTTGTTTTAAAATTGTGTGTATTATTCACTGGGATTTAGTATCTCATTAAAGTGTTGTTTTCAGATACTGAAACCGTCGGGGAAGTCGAGAGTTGAGAAGTCCTACCTCCTTTGAGAAGAGTAATTTCCTTAGATTAGGTTAGTAGATCAAAAATAAGTAGACATAGTGTCTACATCGTATTTTTATTTCGGGATTAGATAGTAATTGCTCAGT
Organism: Cicer yamashitae; assembly: GCA_037974755.1. Taxonomy (NCBI): domain Eukaryota; kingdom Viridiplantae; phylum Streptophyta; class Magnoliopsida; order Fabales; family Fabaceae; genus Cicer; species Cicer yamashitae. The sequence goes on from JBBPBQ010000004.1 coordinate 41,890,046, forward strand.
TTTGAATATTTTGAATATTTTGATTATTAAAGATTTTCAGTTGTAAGGATTTATTTTAAAGATTTCATAATATTATTCCTTTCGGACAACTTATTATTTATATAATATGAAATTTTTTGTTATTAACTCAATTGTTATAAACACGTAACTAGGCGTTACATTTTTGGAAAACCATACTTGGAGAACGAAAACAAGATTTCCAAGCAAATTCTCTAATGTTTTAACTCTATGGTTAGCACATTCAAGTGTTCTATGATAGGGCCTACTGAAGCCTTGAAAATAGATTTAATTAATTAATTAATAATAATAATAATAATAATAATAATAATAATAATAATAATAATAATAATAATAATCAAACAATTATAACCTGTACTCAAACAGACATTCAATAAGGCAGCACACTTTGGAGGTCAATAGCCCTTTAAGGATCTGAGTACGAAGAAATTTTCTAAAATTAATAAAAGCTCATCCAAGCAAAACATTGAGCTAGCAAAAACATGGATACGGCACTAACACGTTGCCACCGAAAATAATTTGAAAATGGAAGAAATTGAATGTAACATGTGTAGGTGTCGGAGACTGACACGCATCGACCACAGGACACACATTCAATATGAAGTGTCGTACTACACTGACTTTAATTGCTCCCTAAAACTAAGAAAATAACTACTAGAAATAACAAAAAAGATGCAAAATAAATAGCAGCTAAACTAATATATCATTAATTTTTGTTTGGTTACATCCTAACAGTAGGCCCTATCATAGACTATGAACTGATTTTCTTATGGTAATATTCACAAAAAAGATAAGGGGATAACATATTGCCACTGAACACAACAACATGCATAGAAAGAATAAACAACAAAGTAAGAAAAAATGTACATAGAAAGGAAGGGAAAAAACAACCTTTGAATGCATTAGAGTCATGAGTTCCCGAATATTTTTTGACAAGGTCTCCTCAGAATTTCTAGCTGTATTAAAAAATAAAAGTGAAGGAAAAGGAAAATGAACATGACAGAATAACTGAAACAACTAAGTAATCAGGAAAAACTAGCAATACAAAGAAATGAATAGAAACTTTCTCTAGGCTTGTATACCTTTCGACTTAATTGGGGATGCAGTCATCCCAAAAATTCGAGGAAGCTCAGAGACACCAGATCTTAACTGGTGGTGGTAAAACTCCTGTATGCAACATAGAATAAATTATATACTATGGTAATAAGTTCAAATACACATATATCACAGAATAAAATAGGAAACCTTTCAAGGTCGATGATTCAGACAGAATTTTACAACATTTTAATTTTAATGAAGAACATATCACAACTAAAATATACTATGGTAATAAGTTCAAAATACACATATCAGTCCGAAGAAAAGCAAGTAAAGGGTATAACACTTATAGTCATGATACAAGCATAAGGGTGTCTACCCTCAACATGATGACATTCATCCATTATTAAAACCTTTATCATATTCAGTTTCATAAAGCTATGCCTCAAGCAAGAAAGCAATACTGTAAGAGTCCTGACAAGCACCTGTACATTCAAAAGCATTACCAACATCAATTACAGTTATATACAGAACATAGAAAGATTAAATTCAGAATCATCATACTAAAAATTTAATAACAAATGATGACATTTTTATTCAGGTTAATTAAATATTAGAATAACAGAAAGCCAATGTCTGTGTTTCCATTTTATTTGAACATAGAGATTGAAGCCACAAACTAGATAGATTATGGTTATGCAAATACAAGATTACTATTAATATGAAATAACAAAGGACATCTTTTATTTTTGATAGAAATGCAAAGATTCTCACCTCATATTTCTCCATTTCTTCTTTCCATGTAGCTTCATCCTAATAGTCTACCCCATGTCTCCCCAATACATTCTGACTTTGAGATCAGTGTGAGTTTTCAAGGCTTCAGCTTGCTACAATAAACAAGTCAATAAACAGTCACAATGAATCCTCAATATATCTCAAATAGAAATCATTCATCAAACAGTATATCTCAAATAAGCAAAGTTATTATAAAAGAGATAAAAGTGGTAGCATACTTGAGAAACCAATACATATTTCTATGACTAAAGATCTGAACTAGCTGGTAATCTTCAATCTAGCATTGCATAGCTGCCACTACATATCAATCCTCAAACACCTTATTGACAAACATATGACGAATAAAAGAGAACCAACCTCAGCGGCATAACATCAAACACCTAACACTCACTCTTTCACCTAACCAAACTCCGATTCTCAAAACGATGCCGGTTTTCAAAACCCCATTCAATGGTTACTCCGTCAAGTTCAGCCCATTCTACAAAAACCGCATAGCCGTCGCCACCGCCCAACCCCGTTTAAATCTTTTTTTTTTTGTAGTGCAATGCAAATTGCTAATAGAGGAAAAACAAATTTCACTTACTACTCATGAATCCCTGAAAAGCTAAATCTGAATCGCTGAGTTTGAATCGTAAATTGTAAATCGCTGAATCGTAAGAGAAATCCGATTGAAGATGACTACGTATTGAAGAGGAAAACGATTAAAGAGTAAACTGAAGGAATCAATTGAAGAGAGAATAGAATGTTTTTTGATAATTTATGAGATGAAATAGGGAAAAAATTGAGAAGAGCTTCAATCATTCCCTAACCTTTTGAGCAAATTTGAGAAAGAAATATGGAAAAAAAGTTTCTGAGATCGAAATGGGAGAAAGGGAATACGATTGTTGAGTGAATTTTGAGCAAATTTGAGAAGAAATAAGAAAAACAGTTCTGAGATCGAAACGGGAGAAAGGGAGTACAGTGAGGGAATACGGTGAAACTGAAGTGTAGGTTATGTGAAAATTTGAGTTTTTTTTAAGTTAATATAATGTAGCTACATCAAATGAGAATAAGTGACACTCTGTCTGTAGCTAAAAGTAATTATAGTGACAAATAAAGAGGTATCACTAAAAATTGAGTGTCACAATAGATGTTTTTTTTTGTAGTGACGCGAGACTAAATTGAAATAAATAAAAATATATATCTTAAATTTTACATGTGAGCTACGAGTAGTAATTTTTTTTTTAAGTATTCTTAATAATTATTTTAAACCGTCATTTTATTTTGTTGGATATGATTTAATATTCAAATTTTTATTTTAAAAATTATTTAAGATCTAATATGTGCATTATTTGTTGACATCTATATAATTGAAGATATATTTTATTGATAATTTGAGTTGCTAAATTATTTTCTTAAAATTCTCACAATTTATTTCATGTGTATTTTATTTTAAGCAATATCTGATGAACAAATAAATATTTATTGTATTTTGATTTATTTTATAGATTTTTAAATAAAATATGTATGTATGGTTTATAGTTTTTTTTTTTAAAAAAAAGTATATTTTCAATTTTTATATATATTTAAAAGGTAGTATTTTATATGTGCATAGTAATATAAAAGGTAAATCAAGTCTTTAAAATAATTATTACATAGTTTTATTTGTATACCACAACTTTGAAAATTATATATGTTTATTATTGATTCAAATGAATTAGAGTTGTAGTGTACATTATTGTAAACCAAAAGTTTCCAAGTAAACCCGAAGTTTACAACCCATATTTATCATAGGCAAGATCAGTTGAGTCATTCTGAATCTATTATAATGCAAAAACAGTTGAAAAATTATGTGAACATGTATCGCAGAACCAATAGATTTTTCAATTCAATAACTTTGTATTACTAGTTACCTAAGGAAGTTGATAACTCGAGGAAATGAGTCTCTCGCAATTTTAGAATATATAAATACATATTAAAGGTGATATTTGTGAATCAATGCATCCATCATGATCATGTATTAGAATATATGTTTAGATATTTTATGACTTAATTTGATACATCAATTAGATGGATACATGTATGTTTGCTAGAAACTCACAACGAGAAGCATGTGAGATTATTTGTTTAACTAACTTGACTAATATCTCATGTTCTTTATTTGATAAGTATTGTAAGTACATATAATAGAATTGATAATGAACATCTTGTAGTATATGTTCATGTATAAAAATAAACTTGAAGGACCATTTATTATACATCTAATGTTAATTGTACGATTAATACTTATGAAATCATACCTTCTAAACTTTACATTAGAAATATGCATTCATGTATCTTGGGAAATTGATTTCAATCAAGCTAATAAGTTACTATATGTAAATATTTCCCTTAATTTACGGTTGACTTTAGATTAATAACCTTATATTCCATATCTAAGTAAATTTTGGATGTATTGTGTATGTTTCAATTGCTTCAATATAATGCACAAAGATGAATCCTAAAATAATATTGAGAATATATATTGGATATGAATCTCTATCTATAATAAAGTATGTTGAGCCAATAATTGAATACTTGTTTACAACTTAGTCTGTCGATTATTATTTGATAAATTAGTTTTCTCAATATTAAGATGAGAGAATAAACAATTGAAAATGCGTATTATTATTATTATTATTATTATTATTATTATTATTATTATTATTATTATTATTAATCCTCGTACAAATAAGTATGAACTAGAAGTTCAAAAGATAAATCACGCGCCAAGTAAGAAATCGAATATCAGTTGTTGATGCTCCAATCAAAATGGATCTATTAGGTAATGTAATATTACAAATGAGTTTTAATTGCATATGAAGCTCCATAGGTCAATTGAATTCAACAATAAAAATAATCAAATAATATAAGGAGCTAACATAAAACGGCTCCAAGTGAAAATATGAAAATTATAAAAGATAGAGAACTATATAACAAAAATGTTAAAAAGATAGAGAACTAGTTAATCCAAGAGTACTATATTTTAGTACAAATTAAGCTTCTAATAAACCTTATTGATTAAGAATATCCATATCCTAATATAATTTGTCACTTACACAAAAGACATTGGAATAGGAATAAAGTATTGTATGTAGAACCTTGTGATTTTCAGCAGAAGCAAGTCTTGTGGGACCATTCCAAATGGATCGATTAACCGAAACGAACTTCCCAACGGTAACACGTGATAACCTGAATATCATTGCCACGTGCGTTGCACTTGTACGTGCCAGTTCTGTAGCGGTGTCAGGTGGTTTTTACCATTAACCTTGCGGTGGTCCTTTTCTCGTACCCCCTCATCATCTCTTACAAACAAAAATAACCGCACACGTGGCAATATCATAAATGCCTTCACCATCATTAACATGAGTTGGGACCTTATTCAACCTTTTACTTCTTAGTCATCCATACACTTACACCTGTTTGGTTGTCTTCTTTTTCCTTAATTTTTTCCGTAAATAAAAAAAATTTAAATAAGTTGAGTCGAAGATTTATAAAGTCAGGACAAACTTCAAAATTTAAAGAATCTAAGGTACTTATTAATTTTATAATGTTGATAATTTAGTTAAAAATGTATTTCATTGTTGTATATATATTGATGTTAAAAATTATACCGACACCAATATATTAATTAATTATTTTTCTCAATTTCTTACTAATATAGCTCTATCCATACGGTGTTGAGCATATGTGCGTATATGTATTTTATATGTTATATTAATAAGGTTGTCGTAATAATGGAAATTAAATTCAATCTTCGTAAAATATGAATCAATTTCTTACTGATTGAATCGATGTTTGTTGCGGTTGATTTTCTTTTTTTTTTGATGATCATATCATATTAAATATTTGAATATTAAATTGAATTGATAACAACAGCCGAATTGCTATCGACCAATAATTAAAACATTAAAGTATGCAATAAAAAATGAATCCTAGTATTAATTATTAATTATTACGTTATATTCACTCATTTTCATCTCACTAAAGTCCTGTATCAAATCTTTACTTCATCTCCTTCTCTATGTTCGTGCACCTTCTCAAAACTCTCAAGGTTAGTCCACTACTTTTCATTATGTATTTATTTGATTAAAATTTGGTTTCAATGAATTTAGTCCTAAAACTTTGAGACTGTTTTTTAATATGAAGTTTGTTAGCGACTCAACTCATTTTTTGTTTTGTTTTTAGCTGCAAATAATCATCAAGTGAGTGTGAAGTTGAGAAAACTCTTAGTTTCAATTTCTCTCTGTTTAATTTGAAATCAATTTATAACGAAATGTAATGTAAAGCATGCACTCTAGAATTGTTGATGTTTTTCAAGATCAATTTTCATACCTAAGTAAATAATCAAAATACTGTGATTCTAAATAAGTACTTTAGTTTAGTGTTATGAGTTGAGACTCTGAAGAAGTATTAAGAATAAGGAAGGTCTAAGGTTCGGTCTCTGCTGGGCTAATATATTAACTACTAACATTTGTCTTGTCGAAAACAATTATTTAATTGAGTATTACTGTTTGTTTGTTTTTCAGAATTCTAACAAGACAACAAGGAAAATCAACTTTCAAAATCTTCAGTAAAATTCTGAGGTTCCTCTACTTAAATTTGTGCCACATATATATGTATATATATTCTTCAGTTGTGGAATGTGCTCTATTTCTGAGCTGAATCTATATTTCATCCATTGACCATTTCTTGATGCATTGGCACACATGTTTTTGTTGTGCTTGTGCCTATTATGCTAATACAAGATATGTGTGAAGAAGGTTGATTTGAATCACTTTTTCGGCGTTTAAGAAATTTTGATTTCGACTAGCTGAGGAAGAGTTGTTTTTTCATCCTAATTTGAAGGTTTCCTATGGAGAAAACAACAAAAGTCTTGATGAAAAGATATGAGTTAGGAAGATTACTAGGCCAAGGAACATTTGGAAAAGTTTACTATGGAAAGAGTAAAATAACTAACCAAAGTGTAGCTATTAAAATGATTGACAAGGATAAGGTTATAAGAAATGAGCAAGCTGATAATATAAAAAGGGAAATATCTATTATGCGACTTATAAAACATCCAAATGTTATACAGCTTTTTGAAGTCATGGCTAGTAAGAGTAAGATTTACTTTGTTATCGAATACGCTAAAGGTGGCGAGCTTTTCGAGAAGGTAGCTAAAGGAAAGCTCAAAGAAGAGGTTGCACACAAATACTTCAAGCAGTTAGTTAGTGCAGTTGATTTTTGTCACAGTAGAGGTGTATATCATAGAGACATAAAGCCAGAGAACATTCTGTTAGATGAGAATGAGAATTTGAAGGTCTCGGATTTCGGTTTGAGTGCTTTTGCTGAATCGAAAAGGCAGGATGGTTTGTTGCATACAACTTGTGGAACACCTGCTTATGTTGCTCCTGAAGTGATCAAAAGGAAAGGTTATGATGGTGCAAAAGCTGATATTTGGTCTTGTGGTGTTGTTCTTTTTGTTTTGTTGGCTGGTTATGTTCCTTTCAATGACAAAAATTTGATGGAAATGTATAAGAAGGTAAGCAAAGGAGAGTTTAAGTGTCCTAATTGGTTTCCAAAAAATGTTAAGAAGCTATTGTGTAAGATGTTGGATCCAAATCCGGACACTAGGATTTCTATTGATAAGATTAAACGATGTTCTTGGTTTAAGTATGGAGCAAATGGTAGACAGAAAAAAGATGAAGGTGAAAACAAGACTACACTCTCTTGCGTGACTACCAACCCTTCTGATCAAAGGGATGAAACTCGAAGTGATGATCTAGAAGTAGAGGCGAAGGAAGAGCTGGTTGTGCCTGTGAGTATAAACGCTTTTGATATCATCTCTCTTTCGTCCGGGTTTAATCTATGTGGATTCTTTGAAGACAGTTTTAAGAAAAGGGAAGCGAAATTTACTTCAAGACAACCTGCATCGGTCATTATTTCGAGGCTGGAAGACATTGCTAAGAGACTGAAACTGAAAATAAAGAAAAGGGCTGCTGGTTTATTGAAATTAGAGGGAGTTCATGAAGGTAGGAAAGGGAAATTAGCCATTGATGCTGAGATATTTGAGGTTACTCCATTTTTTCATTTGGTTGAAGTGAAAAAATCAAATGGAGATACATTGGAATATCAGAAAATATTGAATGAAGATATAAGGCCTGCTCTTCAAGATATTGTTTGGGTTTGGCAAGGTGAATTACAAGAACAATTAGAGCAACAGCAACAGTCACAGTCATAAGATCCTTCTTTATGTGCATTTCATGGTATGCAATTTTTTTTATATAAAAAAAATACTAATGTTGTTTTTGCATATCTCTCATGTGTAATTTAACTATGTCATGACCCTACTGTAACAAAATCTTTGGCTTGTAAATGTTTAGTTTCAGTTTTTTATGTATAGTTTGATGGTTAAGATACAACCATTCCTAGTGGCTTCTCATGTTTTGAAGACATGAACATCTTTTTAAATTGTTGTCCGCAACCGCAATTGTAGATTTTGAAGTCGCCACAGTAGGATCGCAGCTGCAATTTAACTAAGCGGCATTTGCCCACATTTTCTCACAATTTAAAGGTTTGCAGCGCAAGCATAACCGCACAACTGCAATTTAACCATGGACATGAGTATTAAAGTCATGCTAGCCTGAAGATTCTTGTAGCATTAAGAATCTCTTCAAAATTCTTGTGGAATAAGATCTAGGAATGAATTTTCTATCACTATTTTATGAAGAATTTAAACTAAGCAAATTGCTTCCTTCATTTGTGATAGTAGGTTATCCTCTCAATTTCTATCTAAACCTAATCACTTAGGAGATGTTTTTCTCCCCAATCATCATTTGAAATTAATTTGTGAACCTACCAAGTTAACTTGTCATTCCTTAAATATGCACTCATGCCAATAGCTCTAAAATGTGGTCATCAAATACAAACGTAACCAACTAACCACAATATAAAGGTTTTAGACACCCCTGCAATAGCATCACATCTGCAATTGTGATTACATCGACCGCATTTGTATGTATTTTGTCACAATATCAAATTTTGCAGTATAATTGGAACCCCAATTTAATGTACATTCATGCCATCATCTCCAAAATATTTGTTATGGAAGTGATTATAACAAGGTAAAAACTTTACATGAAAACAATAAAGAAAATGAGAGCAAAAAGGGTTGTAGGCAAACTCTATCTATAACAAACTTTAATATTCAATACCAAATATTTAATAGAGCAAATACTGTTATTACATTATGATATATGAATATCATCACCATATGAAAAGGTGTATAGGATTAAGTTTCCAAAATACTACATATGAGATGAAACATTTACATAACCTTTATTCCTGTCATGAATATCAATCACAAAGGTATGATTATAAACATGATGATGAATTATTACTTTGAAGCTGCCTCCAAAGATAACGACCAGAAGCCATGTCAACAAATGTCCAAAACCCAGATACAAATGCAGCCAAAATCTGTAGTCAACAACAAACCAAGCAATGATGTAATAAAAAAGACAACATTTTTTTGAAGAAAAATCTGAAACAGTAAAAGGGTAGAAGAGGCAAAAGAAACTAACCTTTGACTTAGAAGATGCATTATTTAAGGTTTGTTTAGAAGAATCCGAGGTTTCTGGGGTGTCTTCATTCTTCTGTTCCAATTCACTGGGTTGAGATCTGAGGTTTCTGAGGACAAAGAAACCAGCAAGAGTAGCTGACAAGAAAATAAGAATCAGTCTTAGAGGACACATATTCAACTTTCTATCAGAGGAATCTCAATGTGATTGTGAGTTGTGACTATATAGTCGATAAATGGGAATATCTGTATATTAAATTTTAGTCTATATTATAAGAAAAAATTGATTATTTTTGACTCATTTAATGTTATTATTCCTATTACACAATTTATTTAATTTAAAATATTTAATGTATATAGTTAAGTGTTTTATATTAAAAAATGACAATTTAGTAAATTTAATATGTGTTTTACCTTAAATTTAAAAAATTAATTTACTTAACTAAATTTTCAATACCCGTAAAAGTAATTTTTTTTATAATAATGATCAAAGAGAGAATTGTTGTCCGTGAAGTGTCGAAATATTAAATTAAAGAAAAAGATAAAATCTAGAAATTTTACCTTATAATTTGTGTTTTCACCCCTTTAAAAATTAAAAAATTATGTTTTTGCATTATCCTTAAATTAAATGTTGAAAAAGACACTTGCAATGCTTGCTATTTTGGCTTGTGTGTGAACCTGGAAGTTAAAAGTGGATCTGGATAATCCAAAAAAGAAAAGAGTTGGTGGCCGGTGTTCATCAACTTTTGTCATATTTATCTCTTTGGTATAATTTCTCAGGGTCATATTACACGCAGTTTCAATTTCTTAAGTGTAACTTGATGATCTTTGAAAGGAATATATGTGAGTGAATTATTAAGCACCTCAAAGTTACACATTTTAAGTTTTCAAATTAATACATAGATTCTTAAAATTGTAAAGTAATAATAATAATTTAAATAGTTTATCAATTAACATTTATTGTTAGACACTGATTTGACGCCAATTCAACGTGGTGTTGCAGAAGTGTTACTCAACCATCAATATTAGTAGAAAACTAGCCCAAGTTAAGAGCAGCTATTAATTCCAAACAGTTAGACTTTGTGGGGGGATTGAAACAAGATTTTTTGGGTAGGGATTGAAAATAAAAGGTTTTCGTAAATATAGCAAACTTTGGTTTTAATTTCTATCAATATAATTTTTTTCTCATTACAAAATTAAACTCCATTACTTTTAGCTTATGTTACAAAAATGTTGATTTGTTTGACTAAGGTCCAAATCAAACCTATGACATAGTTTTTTTTAATGAGGGCTTTTTGCCCGCAAATCAACCACACATAAAGTTGTAACATTATCAAACAAAAAATGTTTTATCGACATTAAATTTTTTTACACATGCAAAAGTAAGCTAGTCTCATACAAAATTTTGATTAATTTAGGTGAATAAATATTTAATTTAGATTATTTTTAAAATTATGTTTTATCATATAAATTAAAGTAATCACAATTTTAACCGTAAAAAGAACTAACGATCGACTCAATTTAATTAATGTAACGTAAATGGGTTTCTGAATTTGTGTTATTAAATCTTCCTCATCTAGCAACTTCAACTTCCCTCATAATGGTGGCAATGAGAAGGGGTTTTAAAAGAACCAAGGTCATGACGAGAAAGAGTATGATGATTTTGATTGTAAAGCAATGATTTAAAATTTTTTAGTAGGCTAGAAATCAATAGAGACATGATTTTTTTTTTTTTTGTCAATAGGACATGATTTTGATGACTAAGGAGAAAGAAGGGGTGGGGTGGGCTTGGGCCTTGTTGGGT
>JBBPBQ010000004.1:41901385-42034822 GCA_037974755.1 Cicer yamashitae
TGGGTTGAAAGAAACTGAGGAGGCATAAGAGATAAAGACAATATCCAATGGGGTATAAAATTAGATTAGATTAGATTTTTTTTTTTTTTTTAAATTTCAATTTATAAATTACATATAGATTTCATCATTAAAAAGTACGGTACATATATCCAAACTGAAAATTTCATTGAAACGAAAATTTCTATATACCATATTTTTTCAATGCTAAAATTTCATGTAATTTATAAACCACAAATTTCAATATAAAAATTCCTAGTATATTAAAATTTTTGGAAATTTCAATATATATATATATATATATATATATATAATTGTTTGGTTAATATATTTTGTCAAACATGGATGGAGAAAACACATTTATGTATAAATTTGATTTAAACATTTATAATGGATGAGATATTTGTTAAACTTAATTCATCTAAACCTCCTTCATCCATTGTTGTTGCCTCTTCCTCCCTTTTTCAACAAACACTCTCCGATTAGATGCAATAGGAGGCAGAATTCGTGAGTGCTTTTTAACTGACATATTGTTGTTAGCTCCTCTTTTTCTTGGCACGGGTGAAAAAAAAAACATAAATATTAGCAATTAAAAAAATATCTGAAAATTTAAAAGCAAAATTTTTAATTTATAGAATCATATAGGATTTTTCAATTTCAAAATTTCCAATATATATATATATATATATATATATATATATATCTGAAAATTTTTAAACCAAAAAATCCAATACATAATAAAAAAGAGAAAAGAAAATATTACTTTATCTATATCTTTTTATATATGCACATTATCATGCAAAATACCGAGTAGGAGGTTAAACTATGTGGGGGTGGGCTCTAATTGTCAAAGGGGGATTATAGAAGGTTTAATATCAAGATGAATTTGATCCTTATTTTTTATTTGGATTGAAGGAACTTGGCTGACATAGTGGATTTCAATTATTCTGGTCTTATGACAATACAACTTAAGTACCATATATCTGAGCATGCAAATAGAATAACGCCAAGAATTATTTTAATATAACGCAAATATTATTATTAGCTCTTAAATAGTAATGTATTAATATACACAATTTATAAACCATCAAATAATAATTTATATAATAATAACTTGAATCCATTGACATAATTAAAATGCTAGTCGAGAGGAATGTTATTCGGATCACGCTCTTATAAGGCTATTAATTTCTTGTATAAAAAATGCTTTTTTATTTATGTTTATAATTAAAAATAAATATCTAACCAGTCGAGAACGATAAACAATCAAATTTTGATAGTCGAATTATTCTTAGTCGAAAGAAGGCTAGGTGCGTAGAAATCAGTTGAATATGAGTTAGTTGAGTCTTTCTTAGAGTTATCAGACTTGTCAAGGCCAGATATTGAATAAAAGTCCATTAACACCTATAATTCGACAATTACGCTCATTATCTCCGTTTTTAGCGCCACTAATCATGATAACAAAAAAAGAACGCACACAGATAATGCCAACATGACCAAAGAAACAAAAAAAATGAGCCAATGATGGGGCACCAAGAACTTCCTCAATTGGAAGTTATCACGCATTATCCGTAATAGTTAGCTGAGCAGAGCTACATGTGTGTAGGCCACAATTTCCTGTAAGTAGGATTAGTTTTGCCTATAAATAGTTCAACTTATAATTTTTTTCACACATAATCATCAAACAAGTTTTTTACACTATCGTTATCTTTATCAAAACTTTTCCTCAATCGATTCTTTTTCTCAACAACAATTTCCATTTAAAATTTGATAATTTTTTATTTGTTTCATATTATATAATTATAATTGTATCGTTTTAACTGGGGAAAGGTTCTTGCGGTAGAGGTATCTACATTTAGTATTTGACACGTCTCGAATAGAATTACGTTTGACACTCAAATCGGCTGCCAAGTAAAATGAATTTAGGCTAAATACCACCCGTGGTCCCTTAACTTAATTTCGGTTAACGATTTAGTCCTTTATCTTCTTTTTTTCCCGATTTGGTCATTTATGTTTTTAAATAATTTCAGCATTACCCTTTAAATGGGGTTCCGTTAAGAAAAAGTTAAAAAATCTCTCATTTAGATCATTGTATATACTCATCAAACCTCTAGGAACGATTGTCACTGATCTGAAGTGATGTCTATGAAGTATAAATACCTATAACTTCAGTTTTAACGAATCAATCCTACTACCAAACTTAGAATAAACTTTGAACATTTTTCTGAAATATTTCCAAAACATAAAGGATAACTTTTTATGAACACGGAGAAGAGATTTTTTTAACTTTTTTCTTAACGGAACCCCATTTAAAGGGTAATGCTGAAATTATTTAAAAACATAAATGACCAAATCGGGAAAAAAAGAAGATAAAGGACTAAATCGTTAACTGAAATTAAGTTAAGGGACCACGAGTGATATTTAACCATGAATTTATAAATAATGAAAAGATAAAATAATAATAAGGGTAATTTAGAAAAAACAACGTTCTCTTTCTTTTATTTATCATATTTTTTTAACTTAGATGAAGTAGTCAATTGAAAAAAATATTATAGGATTTAGAGGATATAATAATACACTAATTTTAATATACTTTTTAACTATATACGAGACAAATATTTTGTATTGATCATAAAATGATATAGTTATACTATATATATCATACTATATGTGTTAAATGAAATTTAGATAATTTTTTAAATTAAATATAATTTATTTTTATACACTAATATCTCTCTCTATATAAATTAATATATAAGTATTAATATAATATTTTATAAATAAATGAAAGAATATATGTATAAATATTTTATTTGAAAATGTAAAAGAAAATATTATAGCGGAACAGTTTAATCTAATCAAAAAATTGATAATATTTTAAAATAATCTTTTAAATAACATGTATAGTAATATGTAACTAATAATTCAAAATCTGCACAAACTGTACGAGTATTTTGTTAGTATTCATGACTATAATTTTCCTATTAAAAAAATCTGTTTAATTTTTTATTTTTAGATGGAGATCTCGATCAAAAAGCATAGAAATATAAATAAAAGTAATTTAAAAAATTATTAAAATTAATCTAAACAATTAATATATCAATTTTCTCTAATTTATTTATGCTAATATTTTGAAATGAAGAGAGTATATTTTAGTCATTTAGTATGCCCTAAATATTTTTGTGCCTTTTTTTTTATGTCCAATGCAAAAATTAATTGTTGATTCATAATCATATCCATGAAATATCATCATCACAACAATTATTGTGCATTATTACCGTTCGTTGCATGATTCTCTGTCATGGGCCAAGCGAATAGAGCTCTTTTACTCATTATTTTCATTAAATTAGTATGTACTCTTTCTCTCGCATAATAATTGATTCATTCAAAAGAATTATTTAAAAATAATTGACTTGTTCATTTTTAATGTATTTTTTTTCTTCTATTGTATTATTTAATTAAAATTATTTATAATACAAATTTTTTTATTATATATTTATAATATTGATAATGTATCAATATTTAACAAATTTAATTTGGTAAAAGTAGTATTTTCTCTCTTCTTTTTATAAATTTTTTTAATATATTTAAAAAAATCAAATGACTCAATTATTTAAGACGAATGGAATATATTTTTCTAGCAAACTTTAATTATTACTATTATTATTCTTTTCATTTCATATTAAATGTTTCATTTGCAATATTTACACGTTTTATATTAATTAGTTGTCTCATTATACAATAGTATACCCTTATTTACATGTTAAGACGTAGGTCACATGTTAAAGGATAATTTTTTATTGGAAAAAATAATATGTATAAAATTTCTATATTTGAATTGGGGCGCATTTTAGTATTTTCCTTCTTTTTATTTTATCTTAAATATATCTAACTACTAGTATTAATATGAATATTTAAATAAATCAAACTCATTTGATAATTGAAATTAATTAATAGACCAATATAGTTTTAATAATTATGTACGGTTCAAATGAGACATGTATAAAGAGATCGATTATGTAAAGTATTAGTTTTTATCTTCCATCACATGGCGCACAAAGATCACAATAAGTATCACTTTAATAAATAAAAAATTGTCTTAAAATAAATATCATTTACAATTTTTAAATTTTAATTAATTTTTTTTCAATATTATCCTTCAATAATTATTATATACACAACTTTCAAGATATTATTATACTTTACATTGATAATAAGAAAAAATCCACCAATAATTAAAATGAATAATTTGGTAAAATAATTTCTCTCTTTCTTTTAATAATTGTATTTCTTAATATTCATGCAAAAAAACTTAAACAAAATTAATTTTTATATTTTTA
Source organism: Cicer yamashitae (assembly GCA_037974755.1). Lineage (NCBI taxonomy): Eukaryota > Viridiplantae > Streptophyta > Magnoliopsida > Fabales > Fabaceae > Cicer > Cicer yamashitae. The sequence goes on from JBBPBQ010000004.1 coordinate 41,905,723, forward strand.
TGTGCCAGACAGATTAATAAACACACATAAATAGAAAAGAAATCCCAGCAAAGACAAGCCATGTTAGGTATCGCACACTAGATTTGTTTATTTTTTATTTTTTTATATAAGAAAGGAGATATATTTCCTATAGTGATTATAATTTTCGAATTAAGAAAATTATTCTCTCTGTACTCGTAAAAGGCCTTATTTTTTATGTGAAACATCCTGGCATGATACCAACATACACCATAATCTTGTTCCCTTTCCAACTAATAATACACTCACAACAAATTATATTGTATAAATTTGAAGTTAAAATAAAATATCCAGCTCATCATATCCTATTATTTGGTGTCAGTTGGTATTATTTTGGTAGAAATAGGTAAGAAATGGCTTTTGAGAGGGTAAACCCCACCACCCCAAGATCATATTTCTTTGTCATTAGAAAAAACTTGTAAAAAATATCGGAAAAAACAGATAACAAAAAAGACGTACATTAAATAAATTGAAATAGTACTTTAGACCTTTAAGCTAACCGTTGTTATTTGAACACACTAAAATTGAGATCATATTCATATTCAGACACTTTATACCAATAAATGTAGGTATTAAATTTGAGATGGAAAAAAATATTTAGAAAAAAGAAAAAATATGATATAAAAATTAAAAACCGACCATATTTGTAGATTGTGTGAGTGTTTACTTTTGTGTCTAAACATCATTTCTTTTAAATTTATTTAATTAATTGAACTTCAAAATTTAAGTTCTATAATGTTTTTATATAAAAATGATTTGCATATAAACCAACTTTTTAGTGTGGGACTCCAATTCTTTGAAGTTAGAGGTTTCCCCATTCATATAATTAGACATTGGTGGCTATTTGATAAGAAATAAATTGTCGGATTTAAATTTAATATTTTAGATAATAAATAAATATTAAAATCTACATATTTTTCTTATTGTTCGATTTCGACCGGATGATCATTGATGTAACTATGTAAATGTAGAATGAAAATTGATTTTTTTAAAGTCTCACGTTGATAATTAACTTTTTTATGTGAATAATTTTTTTATAAAAAAAAATTAAAGAAAGGAATTTTTATTTATTAATCAACATACTATTAATAACTAATTTACAACTGTCACCGAATGAATTTAATTTTTTTTATTAATCAACATACTATTAATAACTAATTTACAACTGTCACCGAATGAATTTAAATTTGTTACCTTAAGTTTACAATGTGAATAACTGGTCACATGTTCTATTCATAAAATTTGGTTTTAGGTTTCAAAATGTGTTTGGTCAGCCATGGATAAATTATATAATGTGAACGGTTAAAATTGCTAGAGTATCCCATATTGTGAGATTCTACGGTGCATTTCTTGTATGGTTTTGCTTCGAATTCAAGTCAGCAAAAATTAATCAAAAAAAAAAAGTCAGCAAAAATGTATGGGTACCAAAAGTGACACGGTCTCGTGAATATTTCTGTTGTATTAATTTGAAGGTTGATGGAGAAAGTGACATTGATTGTTCACACATATATAGTAATATTGCTTATTAGTTCCCTATACTTCAAATTCAACCTTATGGAAGATCATTTTTAAATTGCAACTCCCTCTCATAATCTCATCTGACTAACGGCAAATACAATGTACTGCATTGTCTCCATTTGCTACAAAAGACAATAAATTTTTATCTTACATTAAAAAAAAATTAATTAATTAATTAATATATAATTTAATAGACATACATAATACGTGAAACCATTTTACACTATCATTCAATTAAAAATTATTATTTGTCCATATCATATTTTACTAATTTTAAAATAATTATTGGGTGACATAGCATAATAAAATATTTCTATGTTCTTTAAATCTTTAATTATTACACCAACACTTGTATATTACTTAATGTGATAGTGAAACGTTTGGTATGTTTTGGTTTCTTTAGAGATCAAAACAAAATCATTTTAAAAGAGGTAAAAAAAGAACGAAGTGTACATTTTGTTTGGTCAACTACACAAATTAAGTGTACATCTAATTAACTATCAAATAAAACACAAATTTTATCAGGACAAACTTTTTGGATCGAATCTGCATAACACTTTCAAGGTCATTAATCATACAAACAGCGTCAAATAAAATATAGTAGTTAAAAAATTGTGTTCATTCTAAATACCTAGAAATTAAGTTAAAGTGAACATTTGAGTTTGCAAAGTGGATTTTCAATAAATTTCATTTTATAGTTTGTCAAAAAAAAAAAAAAATCATTTTATAAAGATGTGGTAAGTTTGTAACGTACCCATGTACCTTATAAAATTTAAGTGTTAGGTTGGAGACTTCTATTAGGACGATTATCACTTGTGTAGAGCTTGGTAAGGGAAGCATTTTACATGGAGTTCATAATTTACAATTTATGTTGTGTGTATTGTTTTCAAGATATAAAATCTATTTCGCATCTTTTTTTCTTATGTCCATTTGCTGGTTTGTTTGGAGTAAGGTATGTAAATTATTATGTAATTGGATAGGAATGCCCATTCTGGGAGGAATATTTCATTCAATTTAGAAAGTTGGTGAAGGGGGGGAGTTCATAAAAGTTGAAAAAGCTTCATTTGGTTGGTTATTTCGTACATACTAAGAAATGATATTATAATCAAAGGAGGAATTGGTGATATGGTTTTGGCGTTCGACACCATTAAAACCTTTTCTTAGTTTTGGTTTATGGTTAGAGTTAGAGTTAAATCCTATTTCAATATTTCTTAAGGATGTTCTAATCTTCTGAGTCGTCTTCAAAGTGGATAATAATTTGTCATTTTATATACTCCATAAAAAAAATCCTTGAACAAGATTTATCGGATAAATCTCCTCATTAATTATGCGTGATTTTCATATATAATTAAAGTCATCAACTTAAATGACAATATATATATCCTAAAAGTTACGTGAATAGTTGGAAATCATCGTCAGCCATCTAATTTAATTAACGTCAAGATCTTGCTTTTCCAAATGTTTCACTCTAAAACCAAAACACGAAAACAAGATGCTACCAAAAACCCACCAAGCCGTATGCTTTTTTTTTTTCAATAAATAAAAATTGCTCAAGTAACTTTACAAGTTTTGATCCAATTTTTTTTTTCATTCACACCGAACCATATAACAGCGATTTAGCCATTCCATTTTCTCCTCAATGCCATTCCATTCTTAATTATTTGAGGAGTTTTTTTATTATAATTTTGGGTTAATTTTTATTTTTCTTGCTCCCGTCTCTTCTTCAAGCTTTAAATCTCCTCATGTTTACGGCAGAGAATCAGAATCCCTAGAATATCATATCCAAAAACTACCAAATTTTAAAAGAACAAAGAAGTGATTGTTCTCTAATATATTTTTTTCAAAAAAACTTGATAGATATTTAAAAAAAAAAACCAATATAAACTACAAACACCATTTACACATGTTACATCTGACAAACAAATCAAGACAACATTATGCAGTAAACACGAAGCATCAAAATCATATTAATATATACACTAAATATGTGAAGTTACAAGCTATGTCACACCAGAGTTCCATGACAATACTCACTATATCATAATATAAGTAAAAATAACTAAAAAGGTAAATGTATGTATTTCAAAATTTAATCTCCGTACATCTATTTTTATTAGTTATTTTTGTTTATATTATAAGACATAAAGAGTATCCCACTATCCAAAATACATTTTCACTACAACAAAATTTGACAATAACTTTTTTTTCATTTTTATTTGAAGTTTTGACACCAATAATTGAGTCACAATTTTTTTTGTTTGATAAAAACTTAGCCACAGATATCAGCCAGCAGAAACTGCGTGAGACTGAGTTTGGTCCTGATTCGACGTCGTTGCAACACACAAATGTGGCCTCAATTTATTACTCCAAACATCCTCGAAAGCAACCTTGTCCCCACCAAACCTCTTCACATCAACCACAACCAGCTCAGCCGTTAACCTGTAAACCTCTACCCCAATCACCAAATCCCCATTTTGCACTTCAATTTCCACCCCACACTCTTTCTTTTTCCTCACAATTAGCCCCTCTGCTTTCGCCGCCGCCTCCGCCTTCTCAACAACCTTCTCCGGCAACTCTCTCAACATAAACCTCTCCCCCTCCTCACCATCCCCAAACAACCTTGTAAGATTCAACCCTGAAGAAAAAAACGATATCAAATCAAAGGCATTCAAATCCACAGTTTTATTCTCTTCCTCTCCATTCACCTTCACCCCAAAATCAAAACCCTCTTCATAAAACTTCACCTCCTTATACCCTTTTCTAAACCAAGAATCCCTTAAAATCTCCTCAACGGTTATCCTAGTTTCAGGATTCGTATCCATCAACCGTGATAATAACCGTCGTAGATCCGGTGAAAACCACCGTGGACACTTAAATTCTCCGCTATATATCTTCCTATACAACACCATCAAATTTGGATCATTATATGGAAGATAACCAGCAACAAGAACAAAGAGAATAACACCACATGACCAAATATCCACCTTAGCACCATCATAACCTTTCTTCGCTAAAATCTCAGGTGCCACGTAAGCAGGTGTTCCACAAAGCGTGTGTAACAAACCATCCACCCGAACTTGCTCTTTCATTGCACTCAATCCAAAATCTGAAACCTTCAAATTCCCCTGCAGTTAATTACAGTAGTGAGTTTCAACGCCAAAACCATAACAGAATAGCATAACATTACATAAACCATAACAGTATTGCAGTTAGTTACACAAACTATAACAGAATAACTAACTAATAGAATCACTATCAACTAAATCAAATACAAATTCATAAGTGTTAAGAGTGACTTGCGCTCCCGATCTACTTAGATTCGGTCTTTTTCGTTTTGATTGTATAAAATTGAATTGTTATTTGTTAATACCTTATCATCGAGTAAGAGATTTTCAGGTTTCAGGTCACGATGGAAGACGCCGCGAGAGTGGCAAAATCCGACGGCGGAGATGAGCTGTTGAAAGTAGCGACGTGATAGATCTTCGCTGAATCGTCCTTTATTAGCGATTTTCGCAAAGAGTTCACCACCTTTAGCGAATTCCATGATGAAATAGATTTTCGTTTTGGTGGCGAGAACTTCATGGAGTTTAACGATGTTTGGGTGACGGAGTCGACTCATGATAGAGATTTCGCGTTTCACGTTTCCGGCGAGTCCCGTCGCCGTGACTTTCTTCTTGTTGATTACTTTCACAGCAACGCTCTGTCCATTCGCCGTGTTCCGCGCGTGGTAGACTTTCGCAAACGCGCCGCATCCTAGTAGTTTTCCAACCTCGTATTTTCCGAAGAGCGCGGTGGTGTTTTCTGCCGCCTGTGGCGTTTGTTCGATCTCCGGCATTCGGTTTTGCGCCGCGTGAATCGAGCTCTCTGGTGAGAGAGCACGATCAGTGAATAACCTAATTGCGAAAATGCGAAGTTTATAAAGTGTTGTGAATTGGTATCTGATTGGAACTTTATTTGGAGATTACTTAATGCAATTTGTTAATAAGGAATATGCGAAACTACTCCCAATTAAATGCTTTTTTTTTTTTTTTTGAGAGTTTGGAACGGAAAGAGATTTTGTACGTGTAAGGACTTATACAGAAGGTTCAGGAAGGAACCGCGTTAGTATTAAGGATATATTTGAGGAAAAATGAAGTTTTAAAAAGCGGTTTTTTTTCTTATGCGTGAAATTTGTAGGACTGTTAGGTGAATTTGTTGAGTTTTTTTGGGGTATATACTCGTGATGACAAAAAAGAAACTAACTTTTTGCTAACGCGTGGGGTTAGAAGAATAGCGAAACCGTGATTTAATTTTATTTTATTTTTCAAATAAACCGTGATTTAATTTTATTTTATTTTTTAAATAAACCGTGATTTAATTTTTCGTGTTAAGTATCAACGACAAATGTTAGCCACAAAAGTGGCTGCTGTTTAATGGAAGATGAAGTTGACTATGCAATAAGATATTGCCACGTCGGTGCCGACATTGAAAGTTATATCTGTGTTTTTATCATTTATCTCGTGTTGTGGAGATTGACTTTGTTTGAGATATTTACTTCTTCTGAATCGTGATTAGGCACGACCTGGTTTTTCATCCAGATTTCAGTGACGGCTTTTTAACCACGCTTGATCAAGAGTTAGGATTGACAAATTTTATTTTTGATTTTTTAATGTATGCCCTCAATATTTTTATTTGATAAACGCAAATCGAATATTCTACACTTTTGACTAGCTCTATATACAGTATCATTTCAATTCAAGGAAATAAAAAAACATTATTTGATTTAGGTTGTATTTTTTCCGTATACTCTAAAAGAATTATTTTTAGAGCGAATATTCTTTTTAATCATTTCAATGACGTGTACTTAAGATTTTTTAGAAAATCAATTTTAAATGACCTTAAAAAATATTTTAAAAATTGATAACAAAACTACTACTTCAAACTTTTAAAAAATGACAGAACACAAAAATTCTACTAATGATTTGTCATCCTGATGCGGTTGTACATTCTTAAATATCTTTGTGTTCTTTGTTGAACTCTAGTGAATGTGGTCATTGATATGCGATAATAGGAGATCTAGGTGGTGTATTGATGCAATATAAGATGATAGTTACTTATGTCTGAAGAAAATTGAAAGTGCACGAACAAAACTATTGATACACGACTAGTGCTTTGAGCAAGAATGTTTACTCTGAAGTTGTGGAGACACTATCTCTATGGAACAAGCTTCAAAGTGTTTTTGTGATTATGCTATCATCCTAGAAAAGTTAATGTAGTACATATGTTTTGAAGACGAAGTCTTTGTTATTTGCTAAATTGACGATTTATTAGATGTAGATGTTGGGAGAATTTAAAGATTTGAGTTTGAATTTTATGCTAATGTCATCGACTTTTCGATTTTGAATGTAACTGTTATTTTTGAGTTTCGGAAAACTGTTTAAAAATGTCAATTTATGCCACCAAAGATATTACTGGGTTGAGTCACGGACTAGGTCGCTCTCTTTAAGACGTTTCGCGTCACTGCCCAAATTGTGCAAGGCAAACTATCAACCACGAATTCCCCAGGATAAAACAGCTCAGATTCACTGTATCGGAGTTCCACTGCACAGTAGAAAACCATTCTAGAATTACACCCTCAATATGACGGCTAAAGCCACTCTCAATATGACGATTAAAGTCACCCACAATATGGTATTATGATCACTCATAAATTAAAAGAACTACGGCACAAAAAACCGCTCTAAAATATTACGGCACACAAAACCGCTACAAAAGACTACGACACAAAATCCGATCATAGTGGTACTAGGACCACTAAAAATCGAGGGGACTACGGCATAAAAACCGCTTTAAAAGGATAGTGGTATTAGGACCACTGAAAAATCGACAGAACTACGGCATAACAACCGCTCTAAAAATGGAAGGGACTACGGCATAACAATCGCGAAAACGGCATAACAACCGCTCTAAAAATCAGAGGGACTAAACGAAAGGGGAGAAGTGACTCAGAAATCAGTCGAGCAGAATAAAAAAGAGAGAAAAGAGAAAGTTGGGAAATGCATCTAACTTTGGTGTACTTTTCACAATAGTTTGAAACTCATTATATAGTGATGGAAGTAAACTCACATATGATTTCTAATCAATGTGGGACTTTAGTATTTATAGACTTGAAAACTACTCAATAAATGAGATTTGTCCAATGTGGGACTTCAACAATTTTTAAATTTACATAAAATAATATACTATGTTCCAACAATCCCCACTTGACTTGAACCTTTGCATAGTAAGTAAGATTCAGATTCAACAAGAGTGACTCGTAGTCTTAAACTCTATCTCTGACATCAAACTCACACACAACCTTTTCATAGGGTGTATTCTCAAAAGCTCGTGCATAAATGGTCGTGCACGTCTATCCCAGTATAGTGAACGCTTTAGGAATTCTGCCTCAAAATTCCATAGGAAGCGGCCCCACTTCCACATTAACATAGGTGAGTCTATCAAGAGTACTCCTGTAGCTAAGTACTTCACTCCACATAGAGTATAGATCTCATTAAGAGTTTCTATTTCCTCATCCTATCATTGCTTCAGGAATCATGCTTCTCTGATTTATAATAGCATGTTCATCTCATATCACTTCACAACTTGTTATTACTCATTGAGCCTAATTCTTGGGATCTTTAGTCTTTTAGGTCAAGTTACCATCATGAGTGACTCTATAGGCATTAGTCCCATCCTTTTGGATGTATTTATGACTTTCTCTCTAGCTAACCCTTTCGTCAAAGGATCTTCTAAATTCTCATCAATGCATACATGATCCACTATAACAACTCATTTAGAAAATAACTCTCTAACAGCATTGTGCTTACGAAGAATTTGTCGTCTATTATCGTTGTAATAACGATTCTCAATATTCGCAATAGCTGCGGTACTATCGTTGTGGATCAACACATCTGTCATAGGTTTTTCCCATAAAGGGATCTCAACTAGCAAGCATCTCAATCAGCTCGCTTATTCACTAGTAGTAGTTAATGCTATCATTTCAGACTCGATAGTGGACTGAGCCAATACCGTATGTTCTTTGATTTCCAAGATACAACACCACTAGCTATACTAAAATATAGCCACTGGTTGCTTTGGAGTCATTTGATAAAATGTTCCAATCAGTAACATTGTATCCTTCAAGGAAGGCAGAAAATCTTTGATAATGTAATCCGAGACTCATGGTCCTTTTTAGGTATCTCATGACTCTTTCAATAGCGTGTCAATGCTCCATACTAGGTCTACTAGTAAACCTGCACAACAGTCACACGACATAGGCAATGTCGGGTCTAGTACAATTAGTGGCATACTTGAGGTTGTCAATGATGCTCGCATATTCAGTTTGTCTAACACCTTCACCAATGTTCTTGAAAAGTTTCTCACTTGGATCATATGGTGTGCAAGCAGGTTTACAATCAAAGTATTTATATTTCTTTAGGATCTTTTCAACGTAGTGAGACTGATTCAAAGAATTAGTTAATACTTAGTAAATATTGCAATTGAATCCGCAAACCAAAATCAAATACAATAACGACAAACTTAAACCACAAAGCTCTGTGTCTCTTGAACTTTATGCATGAGAAAATTATGAAAGACATAATAAAACCACATACTCAGACCTCCAAAATGACTCGTAATGTTGCAAAATATCAAAAACAAGATGTTTCTTGAATCTAATTTTGCTTCTCCATAAATAAAGGGCTCAAACTTGCTTCTCATTCACTAATATCATGGATTCTTAAGTTTCCTACAAACCCTTAAGAGACAAGTTTTTCCACATTTCAAGGAAACAAAATTAAATGTATCCATTTAGTGGTTAAGTGTTGGCTGAAGGAGAGTTGCTGGAAACTAAGTTCCTCTTCAAAATTAGGGAAAAAGTTATGCATAATGTTCACAATCAATTCCATAGTGGCTGGTACAAAGAGTACAGGGACAAACCACAACACAATACCTTTTCATCTGCATCAAAGTTAGAAACAAGTACTTTGACACCATCCATGGCAAAGCAACAAGTGAAACCTTGTTTAGACAGAGACCTTTGCTCTTTAGCAAACAAGAGAACATGTCTAGGACCTATCAATAATAAATGAGGCAAGAATGAGGAACAAAAGGTATAAATTAACATTACAAAGATTGAAAAGATTACTGATGGTAGAGATTTAAAATATAAATTACTCATTCAATCATTATTAGTTTCCACATGGCATCAACACAAGCTTTTACTTCTAGCAAGACAATGAGCATATAAGCAAGTTTCATACAGACTATAGCAACAAATCTCCAAAATAGGCATAGTTCTTACAAAGAAAATAGTTGTCTTAACATGCAAAATGATAAAACCATTTTTTACAAAGAAAAAATAGAAGGGTATCCATCATCTAGAAATGCTTCCTGAAGCATATAACAACATATTATGGACTACTAATTAACATTTTCAATATCTAGAACTTAAGAAGGAGAAGTTTAACAGATTATGGACTACTAATTAACTATGTGCTATTTATCTTAGGCTAAATCGAGGAGAAGTTTTCAATCAGAGGGGCAATGCAAATAACTTAAAAAACAAAAAACACCAGCAAGAAGAAAAATCTAGTTGAGAGAACGTTGTTGAGACTTACGGTTTGGCTTTAGAATCTATCTAGTTACACTGTAATTGTAGCTTGAGGCTCAAGAGCTTTGGCAGTTAAGGAGGCTTCAACAGATAAATGAAAAAACATTGGTATCTATGAAATATCTATGAAAAGAAATGACGAATTAAGATTCAACAAAGACTAAAAGGTATCATAAGACAAACTATCAATAAAAATCTCATCAAAAAAAAAAAAACAGGAAAATAAACATGAAGTTATAAATGCATGGACTTGCACAAATAGGTTTACTTCATTGCTCTAGAATTTTATTGTAAACCAAATTTTCTACCATTTAGTAAACACCAAATTAAATCCTAAGATAAAATGCCTATATCAAATTATCCTTAACACCAAAGAAGGACACTTGACTCATAAAACTACTGCAATGTATAGAACATACAGATATGAGTTGAAATACTAGAAAAATCAAATATTATTCATTAATTAGTTTTACTAATCTATGTCTATTTCTCGGGTAATGAGGTAAACCACTAGAACACCCTGTATTTGTGTATCATTCATCACTTTACCATTATAGTGTAGTTTCTTCCACTTTCTTAAGCCAATCTCCAATTTTAAGTTTGAATATTCCCAAATTATTCTCAAGTTCCTACTTATCTCATTAATATCCTAGATTCCTTACAAATTTTCATGTAATTATATATATACCAAATCCAAATTGGAAAAGTAACAAAAAAATTGTTACCAGTTACCACTCACCAGATTATGACGACGATGGATATTAGATTGTGATGGCAATACTGTAGACGGAGCTCAAACACGTGCATAAAAAGAGTAAGAAAAATAGACAACAAGGATGACGAAAGAAAAGAAAATGCGATTGTAAGAAGAAATAAAATCAATAACAGGAAACACAATAAAAAAATGACTTACATTCACTTGTGATAGAGGGTAGAGATGTCACCGTATCTAAGGAGCTTGAATGTGAGCAGAAAACAAAGTAAACAACGATGGGTGAAGAGGTTGGATCGAGGCTCATGAATATGTGTAGAGAAAGCAACGACGGTGGAAGCAGTGGTGGGGTTCGCGAATTCGGAGAAGCGATGGTTGGAAGTGGGACTAGGGTTTCTTATTTAAGGCGATAAATGAAACAGAGCGTGTGAGCTTTTTATTTTTCAACTAATGTAATAAAATGTCTATACCCATACCTGTAGGCATATGAAACTTATACCTACGATTGTATCTATTGTTACTATAAGTATCCGTTGGTATATGGTAAATTTGTTGTAGTGGAAATTCCATTTTCTAACCTAGTAATCTTGATTTCAAGGATTACATTCGCTTCTCCGAGGTCTTTCATATCAAAGTTGTTACACAACAATGATTTCACAATATTTACAGCATGAATGTTTGAATCAAATATGAGTAAGTCGTCTACATAGAGACATATGATAGTGCAAATGTCATTTTCAAATTTATAATAAATACATTTGTCACTTTCATTCACTTTAAACTCATTCGATATAATCAACTTATCAAACTTTTCATGCCATTGCTTAGGAGCTTGTTTAAGACCATATAGAGACTTATCTAACTTACAGACCTTGTTTTCTTGTCCATGAATTACCAAACCTTCAGGTTGTTCCATATAAAGTTCTTCTTCCAAGTCACCATTTAAAAAGGTTGTTTTAACATCCATTCGGTGTATCACCAGGTTATGAATAGCTGCAAGTGATATGAGCACCCTAATGGATGTTATTCTAGTGACTGGTGAAAAAGTGTCGAAGAAATCTATATTTTCTCTTTGTCTAAAACCTTTGGCTACAAGGCATGCCTTGTATTTATCAACAATTCCATCGGATTTTAGTTTCTTTTTCAAGATCCATTTACAACCTATTGGTTTGCAACCAGGAGGAAAGTCTACTAAATGCCAGGTCTTGTTAGACTCTAGAGAATCCATTTCATCGTTTATAACTTCTTGCCATAAATCTGGATCCAAAGATGACAGAGCTTCTTTAAGATTTGCAGGATCCTCTTCTAAATTATAGGCCATATATTCGGGTCCATAATCTTTAGAAACTCTTACTCTCTTACTCCTTCGAGTTTCTGTTTCGCCTTGTTTGCTGCTTCTAGTTACAGGAACGTGACTTGGTTCGTTGCCCCCACTATTTCTCCATTTGAAATGGAATTTATTTTCATAGAAGTCAACATCATTTGACTTTATGATCAGTTTTGCATTTATGTCATAAAACCTATACGCTTTGTTCTTTACTGCATACCCAATGAATACACATTCATAGGCTCTACTAGCGAGTTTAATATGCTTGGGATTGGGGATTCTAACATAAACCAGACAACCCCAAGTTCGAAAATAAGACAAATTCGATTGTGTTTTCTTCACTATCTCATGAGGAGATATTTTGTTTTTAGATTTAGGAACTCTATTCAAAACATAGCAAATAAGCAATATATTTTTCGCACACCAATGAAATGCAGCACAAGAGTTAAGCATACTAGCAACAACTAGTTCAATAAGAGTTCTATTCTTTCTTACAACTTTACCATTCACTTCAAGCAATTATGGTGCAGTTGTTCCATGTATAATTCCAAGCAATTTATAAAACTTATTAAACAAACTAGAATCATACTTGGAACCTCTTAAACTTTCTACTAAATTGATTTTCAATTTCAGTTACAAAGATCCTTAACATGTCAAGCGTTTCACTTTTATTTTTCATTTCTTGTTAACGTTCCATCAAGTTCACATTAATCATAGTTTAATAAATCTAACTATAGATTTATGTGAACTCTTTTTTATTTTAGCTTAACTACAAAAATCACATTTTTCAAAATCATTCATAGATAACTTTGAAATTAAACCTAAGTTACTTAAGTTTGAAATCAAATGTGTTCACATCACATAATCTAGCATGTCAAAAATTAAAATCATACAACATGTAAGCAGGAGACATTTTATTGATTTAAACATTCTAACATAATGAGACATATTAAATTTCAACATTTAATTTAAATATGCCATGAGTGACGTACCTTAATAGATGATCTCATGAGTTATCTTCATAATTTTATAGGAGTGAGCCTCCATGGATCTATCATCGGTCATTTGATACTCTGATACTTGAGGTAGCAGCTCACAACATACTTTTTATCCTCAACTTTCTCAGTATCATAATTTTTTTCAGAGCATTCCAAAGATCTCTATCAGTATTGCTGGAACTGTAGTAGTCATACAGATCATCAGCAAGTCCATTAAGAATATAATTCTTATCATTATCCTTTCATGGGTTAATTCTCCAGCTTTCTTATCCTTTTCTGTTTGCCTCAAACTGAAACAATTTATTGAAATCAAAGGCAACAGAACCAAATCCAGTAATCTATTCGGTTGATATAGCAGAAAGAAACGTCTTAAAATTGTTATTTTTGAGTTTCGAAAAACTATAAGACACTTACTAAAAATTGTTAACTGAATTGAGTCGCGGACTATGTTGCTCTCTTTAAGACGTTTTGCGGCACTGCCCAAGTTGTGCAAGACAGACTATCAACCACGAAATCCCCAGGATAAAACAACCCAGATTCACTGTATCGGAGTTCCACTACACCGTAGAAAACCGTTCTAGAATTACACCCTCAATATGGCGGTTAAAGTCACTCTCAATATGACGATTAAAGTCTCTCGCAATATGGTACTATGACCACTCATAAATCAAAAGAACTACGGCACACAAAACCGCTACAAAAGACTACGACACAAAATCTGCTCATAGTGGTATTAGGACCACTAAAAATCGACGGGACTACGACATAAAATCCGCTCTAAAAGGATAGTGGTATTAGGACCACTGAAAAATCGACGGAACTACGGCATAACAACCGCGACAACGACACTAAAAATTGAAGATAAAAATCGAAGGGACAAAAAGAAACGGGAGAAGTGGCTTGGAAATCAGTCGAGCAGAATAGAAAAGAGAGAAAAGAGAAAGTTGGGAAGTACATCCAACTTTGGTGTAGTTTTCACAATAGTTTGAAACTCATTATATAGTGATGGAAACAAACTCACATATAATTTCTAACCAATGTAGGATTTTAGTATTTATAAACTTGAAAACTACTCAATAAATGAGATTTGTCAAATATGAGACTTCGACAATTTTTAAATTTACAAAAAATAACATACTATGTTCCAACCGTAACTGATTACAAATACCTCAATGAAGTCATCGAAAAAGTTGCAGTAGTTGAATATACATGTTTGTAGTGGGACAATATATCTAGGGGTGAGTAGAAACATGTCACCGGACCGAATACCGATAAACCTGAAACTAAAACTATGCAAACGGGTGGGCTTGGGCAGGTCATCGGTTTATTAAATTGAAAAATCTGGTTTGAGACGGATAGAAATGGACAGGTTCGGTCTATTTAAAATATTTCATCAGTGATCGAAATGATCGAAGGAATTTACTTGTAGACCCGGTGGTGTGTATTGTTGCATATATGAGTAAGTTATTATTATCTCTGGATCCATGATTCCATGTAGAAAAGTCAACAAAATAGAAGACACTTACTATATGTCTCGATAGTCTTGCACCATTCAATTTGAATTGACAAGGACCAACACAAAATCAATGGTAAAAATTTCTCTGTTTTAATGAAAAGGTACTTATAATATTTATAACTTGTGTTTTGGAAGCGTCTTGAAATTGGGAGAAGTTTTTTCCTTTGATCGAATTTATCTTCAATAATTTTCAATATAGTAATGGAATAACATCATATTATGTAATTATATTGATGGTCCTTAATATAATTATGTTCCTTAGTATTCAAATAGAGTTAGCAAAAAAAAATAAAAAATAGCTTGTGCCCAATAGAAAAGAAACAGAGAAAAATTAGAAATTTTTAGTGCTTGTTTGATTTAGTTTCTAGAAATTGTTTTTTAATTTTTAAAAATTTAAAAGGAAAAACTTATTTGAAATACCTCTATTTAAAAATGATTTTTTTAAAAATATTTTGACTTTAAATTTAAAATATCAAATAAGTCTACAAACAAATAAATTTAAAAATTTATTTACACATAAAAATAAATAATTTATCAGTTAAGATCGACAAACATTCGAATTTAAGAAAAGTCGAATTTTCTTTAGTCAAAGTGAGGTCAGACAAATGAAAAACAGACTAATAAGAGTTGATCGAATATTTCTCAAGTCTATATTAAGTCTCCAAAGGTCGCAAAAGCATAATGAGTCAAAACTTAATATAACTTGATAATTACATTCGTTTTTCATGTTTTTAGTGTCATTAACTAAACTCTTGCGATTAACACAGAGACAATATATGAGGAAAAAGTTGGTATAGAAATTGGCAACAGAACATGCCGTGAATATAGGATGGGCGAGCCGATCGTGAGGCGCCATGTATCGTCAGTAGCGGGATCAATCACGAACTATCCGTGTAAATGGCTGAGCAAGACTATATTTCTGTAGGCCAAAATTATGGTCAATAGGACTATTGAATTCCTATAAATACCATAATTGTAAATTTTCAACACACTCAATAAATCAAACAAGCATTTTACCTATTTTTTATCTCTTTATCATTTTATTTTATACATTCCTTAATTCAATAGCTCAAAAATACTCACCCTGTACTTAACGCTCTTTAAAGTAATTACAAATCTATAATTGAGAGACATATTTCTTTCCTAATCACCGATGAGAGCAATTAGTTGATACATCGGTTAATCTTAAGTTCCAACAATAAAATTATTGATAAAAATTTAAATTTTCATTAAAAGTAAAATTATTTAATTGAATAATAGTTTATCAATAAAATTATATTTAATTAAATAACAATAAGTACATTATGATTTTATCACATTTAATTAATATAGTAATTTATCAATAAAATTAGATTATATTTAATTTAATTATAGACTCTAACTAAAATTATTGAATGTTAATATGTGGTTAGTTCAAGTGGGAATCAACTCTAACACTTTAAGCAAATGATCATGGATTTGATAGGTACCGAGAAAATATAGTTAGAACCGGAAAGCCATCTTGTATACTTAAGTGGTTCGCTGACAAAGATGATTTACTAGGGGTGAGCAAAGTTCAGTTTTTCATTAGAACTGTTTGAAAACTGAACCAAATCGTTTTTCAGTTCAAAAAACCGAACTGAATTGTTTTATAAATCAGTGAACCGATTTATTACTCTAAATCAAACTGAATTGGTTTTAACTTAGTTTTTTTGTTCTTATAGGCCAAATTTTACATAAGTATCCTTAATTACTTCTAAAAAAAATTGGTTCTAGTTTTTTTGAACTAAAAATCGGTTCAGTTCAGTTTTTGTAACTGAACACCGGTTCGGTTCTAGTTTTTAAAAATCAGTTCGGTAGTAAACTGTTTTTGAAAAAATAGTTTGGTTCTCAATTTTTATAAATCAGTCCAGTTCTGCAGTTTGGTTCAACTTTTGGTTTTTTTGAACACCCCTATGATTTCCTATTAAAATCATTTGATAAGTTATTGAGATACGTCAAGATTAATGTCTTATGCACTTTTATTGAACACCGTTAATTTTTTATTAGTCTCAGCAACATATCAAATAATTTTAAATTTGTATAAAATTTTACATGCATGATCTATATTATATATTCTTTCAATTCAATGATTTATTTTTTTTGAAAAAGAAAACGTAAATGATTTATTTTTTTATATCAAGAGAGATTGCGGGAGATTTGTAATGAGAGGATCCAACTCCTCTTTTAATTTTTTTTTACCGGATAACTCCTCTTTTATATATAGACATAAATGTTCAATAAAAAATTAGTTGTTTAATTAAATATAAAAGGATAAAATTGTAATTAAAAGAATTAAAATCAAGTGTAAAATTGGAATAAAAAACCATATAAAAATCATATATTCCCATTATATATTTGTATAGATTAATTCAATGAATTATCCTTAAGCAGTTCTCTAAAAAATATTTTTGTGAATCATTCACTTGTAAATACACTTATTTTAAAAATATGAATCAAACAAATTTTTAATTTTTAGTTTTTGAGACATATATTTAAAACAAAATTATTAAACAACTCTTTCCATTTTCTTATCTCTAAACAATTCTCGTAAATAAGATCAATCAAATAAGTTTTATTCTATTTTATTTCTTAAAAACAGTTTTTAAAAATTGACGGTAGAGTTTTCGAAAACTAAAATAAAAAAAAATAAAAATGTCTTAAATTTTCAAATCTTAGTGTCGCATATAGAGAAATTAAAACTACAAAGCCTACTACAAAATGTACTGTCGCATCTGTCCGAAATCTCTTATTAAAGGACACTGAAGTATGTCTGTGGGCTTACAAATTACCTGTAGACCGTAGTTGCAATTCGCTTCAACACCACCGGGCCGCAATTCAGTGTCTGCTCTTCTAGCTTTACAAAATTATATAAAGAAGATTTTACCATTCACCCCCACACTTAAACTTGTCACCTCTAATCAATATGAAATATAATTTTGTCTTTTTAAATTTCTCATTTTTTCAGAATTTTAAAACTTTTGAACAATTTAAAACTTTCGAAATAGAAAAATTTCGAAACTTTATATATTTGAAAACTTTCAAAACTTTTCAGATTTGGAAACTTTCCAAATTTTCGAAATGTAATCCTTATTTTGAAAATTTGAAAAGTTTCGAAAAAATTTCCAAATCTGAAAAGTTTCGAAAGTTTCCAAATCTGAAAAGTTTCGAAAGTTTTCAAATATGGAAAGTTTCAAAAATTTTCTATTTCGAAAGTTTTGAATTGTTCGAAAGTTTCGAAAATTATGGAATTTTCTATTTCTGAAGTTTTGAAAATTCTAAAAAAATGAGATATTTAAAAGGACAAAATTGTATTTTCATGTTGATTAGGGTGGCCGCTTTAGGTGTGGGGGTGCATGGTAGAATCCTCTTATATAAATCAACGATTTTGCTACCAACACCCCTATTTTTGCTACCCACACCCCTCAATTTTTTTATAGAAAACGAAATACCTAAAATGTCATTTCCTATTTATAACATTCTTAACCCTTACGTGAATTGAATTCACGGACGCCTACGTGAACTCAATTCACGTACATTTACGTGAATTGAGTTCACGTAGGTGTTCGTAAATTCAGTTCATGTAGGTGTACGTGAACTGTATTCACGTATTGTATGTGAATTCTTAAACTCCATTGAATACCAGAGCCGGCCCAAGAGTAACACCACTAAAGCAAGCGATTTAGGTGTCTCTACAAAACAAAATTTTTTACTTAATAAATTTTTTTTTTTATTTAATAAAATGGTCTCACATTCTAATATTCTTAAAACTAAAACCGATAAAATCTAATATAAATTTAACATTATCTAAAACAATATTAAAATCAATGGACATTATTATCAATTGTAAAAGAAATATTATACAATATTAATTATATTAATTTAATAAATAATCTAATATATAAATGTTAACTCAAAAATAAGAATTAGACTATTCAAAATTACAAAAATAAAAAAAAAATTGAAATTTTTATTGAATCGCAAAAGGGATATAGATGAATTTATCAAAACAACTAATAATTTCTCTTGATGATTGCTAATTGATATAATTTTGAGAGATTTATGGGTAGAAAAAGGTGTTTGTGAAACTTACTGATATAGATTTTCTTAAAGATGAATCTTCAAGACACTTGCTTTAGTGGCTTTACCCTTAGGTCGGCTCTGGTATTCAATGGAGTTTAAGAATTCACACGCAATACGTGAACTCAATTCACGCACACCTACGTGAACTCAATTCACGTAAACGTACGTGAATTCAGTTTACGTATACGTGATCTCAGTTACGTAAATGAGGCGTACGTAAATTGAGTTCATGTAGGTACACAGAAATTGAGATTTACATGTAATACAGAAAATTGAGATTTACGTAAGGGTTAATAATGATATAAATAAGTAAGGGCATTTTAGGTATTTTGTTTTTATAAAAAAGTTGAGGGTGTGGCTAGTAAAAAGGGGGGGTGTGGGTAGTAAAAAGGGGGGGGTGTGGGTAGCAATATTGATAAATCAAACTTCATTGCTCTGTTTGTGTAATATATCCTTCGGCCTTTGATTTTCTAACTATTATTAGGTGCCTGAATAAATTTCTTTTTATAAAAATGAAATGAATTGATTGTATGTAAACAGGACAATATTGAATATTTTAGACATCGTGTTTCGATCTTAAAAATTGGACTCTTAATAAAAAGAAGTATAATTTTAATAATTAAAAAATAATAAAATAAATTTTAATCTCAAAATATTAGTTCATAAATTTTATTTTATTTACTTTTAATCTCTATTTTGAAAAGTTTTTTTTATATAAAAAATTGATATTTTTAGTCTCTGTAAAATCAAATTAAAAACTAAAAGTGAATAAATTTTTTTTACGGACTAAACTTGAAATGTCATCATTTTATAGACTAAAAATATATTTAATAAAAAAAAAATTCATTCTCATTTTATTACATTATAAACAAAATTGTACACCTCACCAATTACCGACCATGTGCTATTTGGTTGGATGCATAAACCTAAGGGTGTAAGTGAGCTGGGTAAATCCAATGAACGCAAACAAAATATTAACCGTTAGTTACTGGTTTAGATAAAAAAAATCGAACAAAACCAATATTAACCAAAGATCTTTGGTTCGGGTAATAGATTTTAGTTTTAAAAACTAATAAAAATCGAACAAAACCAACATTGTTCATATTTTACTTATATATAATTTTTACATTATAAGTTCATAACATTTGGTAAAGTAAATGCAAATTCAATCTCAATCACTCAATGCAATCCAATTTTTTTCATTGTGAAAATCTACTACCTATTTTATTTCATTTTATTTTAGGTTTGCATCATTTAAGTGGATTGGTATAGTCTATTTTGGACTATTGCTGTTTAATTTGCATTATATTTAATATTCTCATTTAAATTATTAGACAATTAAATTTTGTTTTAATTTGACATTGATATTGTCTATTTTGTATTTTAATTTGGGATTGTTACTGCATGATATATTCCAAATTCCATTATTATTGCATATTTTGTTTTAGAGGACGACAAAATTATAGATTTTTAGTTAAAACTTATTCCAAATTTTGTGAGAGGAATAAATTAAAGTGACAGTTTCATATTTTGTTTTCTAATTGGGTATTTCAAATTACATTTCTGATTCTGCTGAAAAATTAGAATTCTTATAGTAAACTGAACCAACATGTATATCATCGATTTGGTTCGGATCCAGTCATAGAAAATAAGCAAAATCTAACCGAATCAACCCATGTAAATTTCATTAGTTCGAATTTATTTTTCGTTGAAAATAGAACCAACCTGACCCATTAGACCTCTACATAGACCAATAGCCGATTGGTTGTGTAAGCAAAGATAAATCAGATGTCTAAAATATCATGTTTTGATAATGCAACTATATTTGAGAATTTTTTATCATTAGATTTTATCTTGTTATGTATAATTTTATTTATTCTCTTGTATAATTTGATTTTTAACAAATTAAGGAGTTGAATAACGTGGTTTCGAGTTCGATTCCTTTATCTAATATAATACTAACAAATTAATAAATCAATATTTGATTTATCCAAACATATGTTGATTTAGTCCATAACTTTAAGTTGATTGTTAACTTAATGAAGCGAACGAATATATGACATACGATGTGTCTTTCTCTCACCGCCACATGTATAATTGAATAGACAGAGACTAGAATGACACTAACACAATTTTTTTTTAAAAAAAAATCACAAAATCTAAATCATCCACCTATTTTATTCTTCTTAAACAAAGAGGCATTAAATTTTGGTTCATTTTAAGCAGTAATAAAAGACTCATTATTTGTTCCATTATTTTTTTCCCTTTAACCTTTGCTTCAACAAGACATATGTACTTTAAGTTAATTTGGAAATCCATAATGACATTCTAACCAAGATGCATGAAATCTCATCAAGGGTCTTCTCATTCATAGGAGCATTATGAGAAATCAATAAACTAGCTTTGAACTTTCTACGTTAGAACTAGTTTCATATGTCTGTATAAACTTTCAAATAGATTCCTATTATTAGTATTATTTAATTAATCTGAAATTAGGCCTTAAACTATGCGAAAATAAAATACTAGTCAATTGATAAACTTTAAAAAATTAAAAGAGAAATAAAGGTGAAATGAAGGGATTTTTTGGGGCTCAAATAAAATTGACAACAAAAGAGTAGTGCCAGATACTCTTAAGGGAAGAAGATGGAGAATAAATAAGAGAAGAAGATGAAGAAGAAAGAAATTAAGGGAAGAAGATGAAGAAGAACTTAGAGGAAGAAGAAATGTTAGGTTTAGGGGATGAAAATAAAAATAAAATAGGTGGTTGTTTTAGATTGGCTAAATTACTCTTTTAGCCCTTTAACTTATTTTTTGATTTCTCTTTAGTACTCTAATTATTTTTCGTTTCATTTTGGTCCCTTAACTATACTTCTACTAATCAAGTTGGTTATTTCCGTTAATCAAGTTGGTCTCTTTAGTACTCTTTCATCTCACTCATCTTCAAACCCATAAACATGAAAATTTACATTTTCTTTCAATCTAAAAACCTAGAAAAAATTCATTAAACCTATATGACGGTCAAACCCATAATCTTTCAAATTCATAACTTACAAATTCGAAGATGTTGTTATAAGTGGAACAAATGAATTTGATTTGGGTAGCTGGTGTGGTCAGATCTGAACTAAAACTAAAAAAGAGTTGAGATATGTGAAACTGTGAAATTCGAGTAAGTGAAGGGGTGGAAGAGATGCATGAAGTTGTGGTATATTTATGACTTAATTGGATTTCGGTTAAGAGTTTGATTTTAAAAGTTATGAGTCTTAACAAGTTATAAGTTCGTGATTGAAGGAGATTTGCGTTTAAAATTCATTTTTTTTATTAAATGATTAAATTAATTGGTATTGATTTTTTTTCTTTCTTTTTAGCATTATTTTTTGTTGGAGTTGAAACTTTACTCGATTCCCTGTCCAAATATGGAGAAGATGAATTAGACTAAGAAAATGAAGGAGTTGAGAAGATGAGTAAAATGAAGGTTATCGAAGAAGAATGGATTTGACGATTTTTCATTCTTCATTTTTCTAAGTTTGAAAAGTTATGAATTTGTAAAGTTATGGATTGAAATATTATGTATTTGAAAGCGCCATAGATCTGATGAATTTTTTGGGTTCATAAATTTCTGGGTTTTAAGATGAGTTAGATGACACCTATTCAAAACTTAACGTTTTTTTGACAAAAATTAGCGGAAATGACCAACTTGATCGACATAAGTATAGTTAAAGGACCAAAACATAACGAAAAATAATTAAAGGACTAAAGTAAAACTAGAAAATAAGTTAATGGACTAAAAGAGTAATTTTGCCCTTATGATTTTGTGATTTATTTGAAAGAAAAAAATTGTGTTGCGGTCATTTTGTTCCTTGCCTACTAAGTTACACACGTGGTAGTGATAGAGTGACACATCATATGTCACATGTCCATGTCAGCTTAACGTTAGGGACTAAACTGCGATGAGTGAAGAACTAATTTGAATTTTTAGCTAGGGACCAAATTGACAATGTCCTAAATTCAAGAACCAAAATGGTTGTTTATCTATTTCGGAATAATGATAACCCTAATTGACCACCATCACTCTACAAACTCTAGTCTCAAATATATTGGACACACCACATATTATCTCTTCTCCTTATCGAATAATGCATAAATCATAAAAAGTCAAAATTGATGAAAAATCATAAGCCAACGATGACTCATCATCCATCTCTTTTTCTATGTATTTCAAGATTAGTATTGAGGGACTACAATCAATAAATACATTCATCTCAATATTTCTAATATCTTTGATAAACTATAATGTGTCGTACATTCTAAAGTTATCAAGATTTTAGATTTGTTCCTTAGTTTAAAAAAATAGAAGATCGTTGAAATTAACTTGGTTTGAGCATGTGTCTATAATCATATCAAACAAACTGTTGACACTATATTTGAGGCATTTTGTTAAATAAGGGTGGAATGAAATGTTCTGCTTCATTAAATCTTCAAACATGGATCAAGTCATCCTGGCCTAACCAAAGATGAAATTGATATTGACCATATCATGGTTTTCTTTCTTAAATTCAAGATCTTCAATAATTCCCTACCATTGGTGGACCACAACTTTTGTTTTACAAGATGGACCACAAATTTAAATGGATCGCCCTATAATTAATCCATCTATTTTGGAATGTCATGAGTTGCATATGTATATCTTAACTTTCATGCATTATTGAAACATTTGAAATAAGTACTATCAAACAAAATATGATTCATATATCAATTATGTTAGATGATATTCCGTTGTCTATCATGTCTTTTGACAAAAGGGTGCACGTGAAGTTTACATTTTTATTCCAACCATAGCCATCAAAGGTGATTGTCCTCCCTTCACTATTTGCGTTTTGTTGCTAAGCTTAAGTCTTTTGTGTTATTTTATATTCTCTTCTTTCTTATTTATAAATATAAATAGATCAACATAAATTGATTTATTTTGTCCAAATTTTAGACCAAATACATCAATTTTTGTTGATCTATTTTTGCTTATAAATAAAAAGAGAAGGAGTACCATTGAAATGTGTCGTACATACACATCGGTTTTGTGATGGGATAGTTGTCACTTCCCCCAAAAAAAACTCAAGTTCGATTCTTGCGGTCTTATTTGAGAGGCAATCCAACCTCATAGAAAAATGGAATGTTCCATTGCCAATTCGAAGATTAATCCCAAAATGGTTTAAAAAACCTAAATCAAATACCTACTTATGGTAAAAAAAAAAAACTCTAATTACAACAAATTAGATAAAAAATGTCATGCACCAAAATTGCAAATTTTCGTTAACAAATTTAGATTTCGACCACCATTTTAATTAGATGTGGACAAAGTTTAATTTAAAACTAAAACTAAATCTAAAGTAAACTAAATTAGTTTTCAGTTCTACAAAATCGATCTAAATCAGATCAACAACTTTGCCAACTCATTGGAAATTAGCTTTTTGAATGAATTTGTCTTCATAGATTCCAGCCCTCGTGCAATTCATTAAAATAGAGTATAAGAGACAAGTGAGGGAAAGTAAATCCAAACACTATATTGCCAAATGATGATACAACAATTTTTGTTGTTGTTAATAATAACATATTAGTCAATATCAATTAATTTAGACACCACACGTTCAAGTATATTTTTACAATTGACCCATAATTAATAGGTCTAATAGAGGTCCTTTTTATATGCTAATCCATATCAAATCAAGTTATGTACTATGTTTTCATATTTAATATCTACCACAAGCTAAAGCTAAAACAACTCATCAAAAGGATAAGAGTCTTCATATAGTCACTAAACAAAAATACATCATATATAGAGAAAATAAAATATTCATGGCATGTATAACTTGTTGCCACACTTGCATCTCCATGCTTCCGGATAGTACTCGGCCGTCACCGGTGTCCCCGGCGGCACCGGCACATGGACCGGTCTGCATGGTGTACATTTGCCGCACTTGGCGTTGCATCGCGGCGGAAATGACCCGGGCCCACCCAGAAGCTTTCTTGGCCAATCTATAGGGATATCTGATTTGCTTTGAGACACCATGCCTTGTCCAATTTTCACCTTAACTTGCTGAACAAAAAAAATTACAATTAACCAATCATTATTAGACTAACAATAAGAATTAATTGTTACTTTTTCCATTATTAGACATAATCTGCTTGTTAAATCACACAATGACATAATGTCTTCATAATAACATTAAGAAATAAAGTAATTGGATATAAAGAGAATAATTTTGAAGTGGAATCATGTTTATCTAATCTCTAGTATGGTTTTAAATTATTATTCGCAACTATAATTGTAACCGTGAAATATACAACTTTTAGAAAGTAGTTAATAATATGTTCTTTCAGAATTTTTGAGGATTTGTC
This sequence comes from Cicer yamashitae, assembly GCA_037974755.1. NCBI lineage: Eukaryota > Viridiplantae > Streptophyta > Magnoliopsida > Fabales > Fabaceae > Cicer > Cicer yamashitae. Next base: position 41,930,932 of record JBBPBQ010000004.1, read on the forward strand.
GACAATCCGAATCGATCATTTTGAAGTACTAGTCTAAATTGAAACATGTAGATCGTGGAACATGATTCAGTTATAATAGAAGAGCGGTTTCGTTTAGTGTGAAATCACTGAGAGCGCATGTTACCGAGACTCGTGTGGCTGGCATTGAGGAACAGGACATGGAATTCACCTGACTGAATCTAATGTGCGCCGTTGGCGTAGTTTACAGTTGATTGAAGAAAGAAGAGTGTGTCAGCCACCCTAAAGAAGAGGCACATAGTACCACTAATCACGTGTCTTGCCTAATTACTGTGAGTCCCACATATCTGACGGCTTACATTGATGCGGGTACATCCATACACCCTGCACTCTTTTCTGGATTATATTACCCACTTTCACTTCATTTTTTTAGGGTGAAGCAAATTCTATAATACACCAATTTGATATGTAGAGGGGTAGTAATGAGTTATGGGTCACACAAGTTTACAAGTTTGAGTGGTCTAATGTACGTTGGAAAAATTAAATTTACAATTACCTTAATTTGATTGTTTCACTTAAAATTTTAAATATAAAAACTGAATTCTTTAAGGGTGAGTCTCCCGGTCTCACTTAATCATTACCTCACCGGTATAATCAATGAGTTGTTTGATAAAAATCTACCTAATGACAAAAATATTAAAAACTCAATATATTTTTTCATTAAAAAATGAATTTGAAAATAAAATGGACAAGTTAAAAAATGAACATCTCACTAAGAAATAAAAATCTATCAACCGAACCAATCCACTTGTATGACCCGCAAATTCACATTAGTCGAAATCTGCCTAAATCAATGCAAAAAATGATTGAAATTGAGCCTGTAAATAAAAGCTTGATTTTGGATAGTAGCAAAATTGAGCCCAAATCCACTGATACTCACTCCTAATGTTTTCTATCATTTGTTTCTAACCTCACTTCCTTCTCCACCACTATAGTGTCCCTTATTTAGTCCCAACATTAGATTGGATCAATTATGTAGATCTAAATTCAATAAAATTCGACGAGGTATGAGTTCAATAAGGAGGAGACAATATAAAAACAAGATCAAATTGATTTCAAAATATATCACCTAAATAATAATATGTAAAACAATTTTGGAAAAATTAATCAAATAAAAAAATCAATTTATTTAAGCAGCACAATTAAAAAATCAATCACTAAATACATAAACATTTTGGTTTTTGTCTTGTCCTCTATTTATATCTCTATTTTTTTGCGTTAGGATCAAACTTGACTCAAACCTTACGGGTCGGGACGGGTTGATGGACGAGACTGAGTTTTATACACTCCTAACACTAGTAACCATTATAAACATTAACATAGTAAGTTATTTGTTGAAACAATATTCCTTCTATAATGAAATAGAAGCAAAAGGTATATCTAAAAAGTTAGTATATCTAATCTAAATTTATAAGACATTCAACAATTTTTTGAATATATTTTTTGTTTATAGTTTAGAGAGAGTAATATATTGTGATTAATGTAGAATAATAATCTATACCAATCTTACATTGATTTAAGAGAAACTAAACATAGATTTTTCAAACAGAATTTTAAGTTCAATCTTGTAGATGAGAGGAGAGACATCACTAAAAATAATCAATCAAATTTGTGGATTTTGTTGGTGAATATGTTGCACCAATATTATGGTTAAAAAAATTTATCCTTAGTCTATTGTATTCTAGAAAGTTCCTTTTATTTTGTTTAACCCTAAAGTGATGAGTGAAACTTTGGGGATTATATTTATCACCATCCCAAACTTATTTTTTTGACAAAAGCCACCATCCCAAGCTTTGTTTCAATTTATATGAAACGGTTTCATATTTTACAGTTTACTTACACACAACCATAGCCATGAAACAGAAACCTTTTAATTCTTAATTAAAAATATAATTTTTTAATTAATAAGTTTGTCTAAAAGCTAAATCTTCACTCTACTATAATGTTAGAGTTAGACCTAGGTAGATAAATTATAATGCAAGAAAAAATATTGATGATGTAATTTTTAATTCGATGCTACGCATGATAAGCTATAATATAATTTCAAAAATTCTAGCAAAAAGAAAGAATAGAACCAGTGACTATACCTGAAAATTTATATCAGATTTGAAAAATATGGTACACCTAGAATCTGCAATAAATAAAGAACTAGAAGGTATGAAGAAGATGTAATAAATTTAATTTAATAAATTAAAAATTAACATTTGAAATAGTATCATAACTTAAGAAAAATTAAAGAATGAGGAAGAATTTGCATACCTAGACATTTAATGGCTGAAGCAGTAGTAGTACTAGTGAACATCACTGTGCAAATTGTGAGCATGAAAAAGTAAACATTGTAACAAAGATGTGTTTTGTTCACAAGCTTAGTGGTTTTTCTCCTCCTCTCCATGAACAAGAAGAAAAACATAAACCTTAATAAATAAATAAAACCACTTGTATGATTGTAGATATATGATTGACACACGTACACACACACACACTTTTTTTTTCTTCTCTAGCTATGACCCTATGAAAAGTAATGTTTCAAGCTATAAACCAATAAAAATTAAAATTTTCAATATATTTCTAGCTTTGCACGTTCCATGCAAATATTATGCTAAGCAAATACCTAACACTTAGCCCATTTTTATGAAAAGAAAGAAAAAAAAAATCACACTTTAGCACTTTAATACTTCACTCTTCACACCCCTTTTTTCAACTCTCACACTACTTTAGCTAGAAAGAGTAGACAAAGTAGAAAAAGGTGAAATTTTTTTGGATGTGTATTGAATAAGTACTTTGAAGAGAGGTTAAATAAAGCAAGAAAAATAAAGGTGAATCTATGAAGATCATTACTTCCTAAGCTTTACTATGTTTAGGTCTTTGATTCTTTTGCAGCCTTTGTTCTCTGTCTTTCAATGATTCCTAAACCCAGAAAAACTAAAATAACCCTCAAAACCCTTCACTTTCATGCTCTCTACACACACTTACTCTGTTTTCCCCTGCTTTTTCTTTTCCCTTTTGTATATAGTTTTTTTTTTCTCACTACTCAACCTTGGAAAATTTTATATAAATTTTAACCAACTTCATTTTTTTCACTGTTTATTGCATGTCCTTTTCTATAGTCATTTCATTAATTGTTTGTATTAATATCAATTTGAAGTTAAATGTCATGTTAAAATGGTTTGCGACTGCGATTTAGACTGCGATTTATACTGTGACATCATGTATTCATTTTTATGTAAATCAAATGTTTTCGAATTATGTAGGATTACAATCATGTACTTATTTTTTTTTTTATTTTTTAAATTTAGTATTTTTTATTTAACTATAAATATTGATCCCTCAAATCTGGTAGAATTATAATGGATAATAAAATTTTCTTTCAAAAATTTTACCACCTCTACAATTCTAAATATAGATTTGACATCATGAATTTGATGTCTACAAGACAATAATATAACTTTAATTTAGACTAATTAGATTGTGATACCAAGTATCTTAATGCGACTACAATTCAAAACCTTAATGCTACCTATAAATTATTGATGCAACCATTTGGCAATTGAATAAATGATAACCACTAATCCCTTTTATGAAAGGACACTAATTATTTTAGAGTGGTTCTTTATTATTATTTTTCTTTCTTTTTGTTTTTTTCCCCTTCTAAACCAAGCATTTGCATTGTTTTCTTCATGATGGATTTAAAATAATTGGTTCTAAGGCAGAAACAGTTTTATGTCTATACACTGCAGTTTCAACTTTCAACTTCTTTAGAGAGGAGGAATGGTTTGGAATATTTTGGTACTTGCATTAAAGGCACATTATGTACTTAATAATTCATATAAATACAATGTTTTGGTTCACAGTGTTTCAACTTGGGCTTTTTGGGAATGGAAAAAGTACAAGATGTTGAAAATGTACTGCATACCTTGTTGCATATTAAAGACTCTAGAAAGTGGGCCAACTTTTTTTCATAATTTAAAGTGTATCTATATTTTTTGTTCTACTATAACAAAAATTAATTTTAAATATCAAATTTTCAAATTAATTTTACTTAAAAAGCGGATTAAATTGAATGTAAAGTAATTCATTTTTATATATTATATAAAAGTGTTTTTAAAAATAAATTTGAATCTAAAATTCATTTTTAGAGTAAGAAGTTAATATTAAAATTAATTCTAAAAAGAAAAAATTAATTCCAATTCACTTTGCCTCTTCATAGCATAAAATCAAACACATACTACATATGTGTTGAATAAATCAAACACACATTACATGCGTTGAATCTCATAAGCTCAACATAGTTTCAAAAAATCTAAGTTCAAAAAACACATTATATTCTTACAAATTATCTATCAACCAAAAAAAATTTACATGGATAGCTGATATTCGAACCCATATCTTTATAATTTAAATTGAATTTGTAATTCGAACCCATATCCTTGTTATTTAAATTGAATTTTTAATGTAGAAATCAATATAATTAATCATTTCAATAAAAAATATAAAATGACACTTATAATAAAATATATGAAGAAAAAGTTCAGCTATGTTAATTAAAATTTTAAAGTTTACTGTAGTCTATTCAAAATTAAAGAGAACTTACGGAGATTCTTATACATATTATCCATCATTGAGACTTTTTGACATCTACCGTGAATTTGAACTAACATATGCATTGTGAAAAATTTAAGTCCCATATTTATAAAACATAAAATTCTATAAAAGTTTATAAAAAATGACATTTCTCATCTTATAAATTAGTTTTATAAAAATAAATTAGATACAATATAATAATTTAATATAGTATTAGAGCCTATCAATTAAAACTCAATAGTATTAAATTACAAACTACAATTTAAAATCATAATATTAGATGTTATAATTACAATGAATTACCTAATTTTAAAAATATATTGAGATATGAAGTAAACTCTTATAAATTGGAGCCATCTTGGTGAGTTGAAAGTGGGGCAAGTTTCACACGGAGGAATCAGAAAGGGCATGTAAAGCCACTGGTGATGCACGTGTGAGGATGATGGGTAGTTGTTGTTACAAAGAGTGAGACTTATGACACACCCAAGCCACATTTCTCTCTGACCAATTATTTGACACATAAGATAGAAAAAATATGTAATTGGTGCTGTTGGTCAAATTGACTGTTTAACTAGCCCATCAATATCAATTAGCTTAGATTCCAAAAGCAAGGAGGTATGAACAAATATTGTGTAAGAAAAATGGTCTATTCTATGACAGGGAATATATCTATGTGTTCTATGTATGGTATGTTTTCCCATTAATGCAATTCATCATACATAATAGTATGGTCTAAATCAGTGTTGCTCTGCACTAGATCAATTTTCATTATTTCTATTCAAAATTAATTAGTAAATTTGACCGTTGATCACTTTAATAAGTAGATAATGGTAGATTGATATTTGAAAATTGTTTAAAAGTTTAATCACAACAAATGTTATTTTATGGAAGTATAAATTTATGGTCTTCCTCATTTTTTTCAGTTTAGAGAATAACTTAATTGATGTCTATTTGATAAAAATAAAAAAATAATTGTGTCGCTCAAAATTCAGATAATCGAGTCGATACCAACTAAGTTACTGTTCAATCGTATAAAGAAGGAGAATTATGAACTTCTATTTTTAAAAAAATATTATTCATAATAAAATTTCAAATAATTTTTAAAGACTAATAAAGCACTTAAAACTATATGTTTTGTCGAACTCCTTGTAAATAGTTATTGAAGTTTATTTATGTTGGAAATATACTCATTTGATTTGATTTATGCTTTACTCATACATAATTCAATTGTGGTAGGGCCACCCAACAAAATGTTTGGCCTAAAGTGACATCATTATATCTAATATCAACCTATGATAAGACCATATATACAAGGCGAGGTTAAAGGAAGAGAATTGAGATTATTATATAATAAGGGACTTAGGCCAAACCCATAAACATTTTTTAAGTGAGGTAAGACCTAAAGCAAGAGTTTGGACTATCTTCTAATTAGGCCAACTTTAAATTGTGGGTGTGTAAAGTATAATCAAAATGAATTTTGGTTTGTATATAATAATAATTTATTAACTATTGATAATTAATTTTTTTTTATTGGTTTGTATATAATAAAAATTTATTAACTATTGATAATTGATATTTTTTATTATATAATTTAATTTATATGTACTAACACACTGTACAATAATTTTACAAATAAATTTAATAAGATAATAATGACTTGATAACAGATAGATCAATATTTATTAGAATTTGAATTAAGCAGATTTGTCTATATATATATATAATAGCTAGTAATTTTTAAAGTGGGTGTATTCAAATTAAACTCTAGTGACGTGGAGTTGGTTTATCATTGACAAAAAACTTATTTGAGCTGTGTCTTATGCATATGCTTCAGTGTCTGTTTAAACTTCATTGGTGCATTACAATCTTCAATTGAATAGCACAATTGAACTCAGTTTTTAAACCTTTCTTTTAAAAGATTAAGTACATATATTCATGGCATATCAATTTTGGCAAACATGATTTTGCAATTCTTGAATTTGAATTTGATTATTATATTGCACTTGCTAATTTTAGGACAATATCACGTGAGTGTTGAGAAAAAAATAAGTAGGTGAAGACAGGCTTGACTCTTAAGAGTAGTGTCCACATCAAAATAGAGAGGCCAATTGGTCCACTAAAGGATGAAATCTCACAAGAGCATATTGTTCTCATGTTAAATACTATTTGGTCTTGGTCGGGTTACAACTACAATTCACGACACAGCTATTCGGATATTACATGTAACTAATATTCCATTCCATTTATTTAGTATGGATTTTTTAATTTGAAAGTTTGAGGGAAAAATAACATTCACTATTTCACCACTAACTAAATCCCTCATGTGTTACAAATTTACAATATCCATATTTTAAGGTCATTTTTGTTACCTCATAGACAAACACAAGGATAATTGACAACCATCTGTTGGACCATTTGACTGTTATGGGTCGGGTTTGTTATTGTAATTGGGCTTAGGCCCTCTTTGCATTTGTTAATTTGTGTTCTAGTTAGTATGTTTTAACTAATTTGGTTAGTTTGTATTCTTGGTGTATAAAGCATCCTTTGTTAATAAAAAAAGATTGTTTAGTTGTAGCTTGATTTTTAACAATTGATATCAGATTTGGCTTCTGGTACATAAATCATAGTTTATTGAGTGTGTAAAGAGAAAAAGAGAGCAAACAAAGTTTGAGTAATGGTCACAGAAAATATCAATTTTATGCAACCTTCGATCCCTAAATTTGATGGTCATTATGGCCATTCATCCGTGTTGATGGAGAATCTTCTTAGATCGAAGGAGTATTGGTATTGAATCGAAGATGGAGTGTTCGTTCCTCTGACCGGTGCAATACTGGAGCAGATCATCATGGGTGAGGATAGAAAATTGAAAGATCTCAAAGCCAAGAATTATCTATTTTAAGCCATCGATCGTAGTATCTTGGAGACAATTATCAACAAAGATTCGTCAAAGAACATATGAGAATCATTCAAACAGATGTATCAAGGCTCCACCAAAGTGAAAAGAGCCCAACTCCTTGCTTATCGAAGAGGATTTGAACTACGTGGTATGAAGAAGTTTCCTAACATATTCTTCTATTTGTATATGAGTTGGAGTACTCTTTATATATATATATATATATATGCACGTTTTTCATTGTTTTTAGCATTTTATAATCTTATTTATCATTTGTCATTAGTTAATTCAATGAGTTAATTGATATAGTTTGTAGATTTTAGTTCTTGATTTTAATGACACATTTATGTTTTTATTTCCTTGATTAAGCAGAGACTTTTGTAGTTTTGCGTTGATTCGTTGTTTTAGTGCGGTACTGAATTTTGGTAGGAAATCAACATGATCTATTTGGAGTATTTCAGTCATATATGGAGTTTTAGATGTCCAAATGGAGTCAAACTAAGTGGAAATGAAAACTAAAATCCGTAGCTACAACTTTCATGAAGACAATCAAAACTAATTCAGACTCAAAAAGGTGAAAATGCAGTAAAAGTTAGACCATCTATGTTGTGCGTTGGAGTGAAGTGCATGCGCATTTCTGCGTTATTTTGACAAACTTTTTATGCCTCAAGAGCGCTTAAGCACCCCTGGCGTGTGGAGACTTGTGTAATAGCATAGAAAACTCATAACAGGTTGGTTCTAACATCATTGAACGAGTATTATCAAGAATCATTCATGAATATTTCTAGTAATTTTTCTTTAATCTATATTTTATGTTGCTTTGTAATGAGTAACTAAACCCTCTTTATTTGGGATAAGTGAAACTCTTTATTTGTTTGAATTTTTCTAGTTATATGAATGAGTTTATTGAATTATTTTACTCATCTTTATGCTTAATGTTTTTTATTGTTTGATGAACTTTAAACTATTTTTATGATTCGTATTTCGAAACAGAAGTTGACTTTACGAATGTTTAAGATGAGAAATTCATGATATTGTCATATAAGAATAGATACATGTCATGAAACAAATTGAATTATTTATAGAGACAATAGTTGAATAAGAGAATTCTTGTACCGTAAATTTTAATTTTGATCTTAAATCTACTAAGGAATTAGGGCAAAACTAGTAAAGAGGATTAGGTAATAATTCAATAAAGGAGTTCAGTAGCTAGGATCAAATTAGAAACCAAAGTTAGATTCAAAGTTAGATTCAAAGTGAAGCTCATCCATGTCGTTTTTCTTATTATAAAGTTCCTCTCTTTTTACTCTTATTTGTTTGAAAATTATTCAATCAATTCGAAATTTTGTATTCAATTTTAGTAATTAAAGGTAATTTGATAGTATATCGCAATCCTTAAATTCAACACTCAAGTACTATTATTTTATTATTACTTGCAACAATTCAGTACACTTAATGAAACATTAATATATATATATATATATATATATATATATATATATATATATATATATATATATATATATTCCTCTTTGATGAACCAAACAAAATTAATAGACATATGAAATGAACATATCTAATTAATGAACCGTAAGAGGTAAGTTCATTAATATAACTCTAGAGTACTTATAGTTTTAGTAGCTTTTTGTATATGAGTTTGGGTATATACATATACACGAAGTATATCAAATAAGAAGAGTTTTACAATGAGAGAGTGAGAGGGTTATATTTTAATCATACAATCATATATGGATGGTCATGATTAAGAGTTATTTAAGTGACACATAAGCACTTAAAAATTCACATTACTATTTCTTCTAATCTTGACCATCCATGTATGGTTGTGTGCTCAAGATTTAACTCTCTTACCCTCTTATTATAAAACTTTTCTCGTTTGATATGTTCCATATATATATATATATATACACAATGAATCAAACAAATTATTAGGTCTATGAAATGAAAATAAATAATTAATGAACCATAAGAAGTAAATCCATTATATGATACACAACATAAATACATATACATCAAGTTTTATATGTTCTCTTCAATCCTAGTTGTGATCAATGAAACATGTAAGAATAAATGTAGATAGAGTAATAGCGTATATGGAAGGGGGTAATAAGTGTGTCACGAGGGGATCACAAGATTATCACATTGGGGTAAAACAACTAAAACAGTGGATTGAACCCCACTTCTTCATCCCAAAATCCTAAAACATTATTTATATGACTCATTTCACTTATATGATGTTTATCATTCATTTTTTTTTTATCTAATGTGAAAATCTTACTAACACTTCATATATCAACAATCTCCCCTTCAGTGTTGATCCATCCATTCATCTAGGTATGTTCCCCTTCAAGAAGAAACTTTTTCATTGACATAACACTTGTACCCATATTGGCACTTTACATCAACGGAACACGACACATGACTTCCTTTGTGAGGAAGACTTTTGTTATAATGAGTCATCCAAACATCGGCTTTAATATCACTTTGTTAGATAAAATACTATAGATAACATTCTTTATTGTGCAGATAAATAGGCAGACCATAATATGCAATTCCACAATGCAATAACAATGTTAAACAAAAATTAAATATCAACACACCGCAATTTTAATGCGAAAAATCCCCTTGAAGTGAGAGGATAAAAATTAAGATATAGACTCGATAAGTAATTAATGGATACACCAAAGGTTTTCTAGCACCATTAAGGAAGGTACTGCTCAATCATGTGCTTCTTCTTTCTACAACAGATTATCTTGGTCATCAAAAAGGTATTTGTCATCATATCTTGAATCATTTTCATCAATATGGATCTTCTCAATTAAAAATGTCTTTTGTCTCTAATGGATTTTGTATCCAAGGATACCAACATCAATGTGTTTTTACTTTACATCAAAAATAGGGTTCTTCGTGAGGTTGATTGCACTCTAACTATTACAAAATAACACATTTATTTGACTTGATATCTAACTCTTGTAGAAATTTCTTTGAAAGCTTCATCAGCTGTGATGTGTACAACCACAGTAGTAGATAAAACAACACATTTTTGTAACTTCGATTGTCAAGACATTGTTCCTATTACAATATTTATCATGTAACCAAAAGTATATTTTAAATAATCAAGATAAGATTATTCTCCATATCCACATTTGTGTATCCATATAACACATGTTGATCATTTTCAAAGCATAAACATATTTTGGAAGTGCCTCTAAGGTACATGAGAATCCACTTTATTGCTTACAAATGATATTTACCAGGATTTGAGAGAAAGCGGATGATAACTCCAATAACATGAGAAATATTAGGTCTTGTACATGCCATAATATGCATCAAGCTACCAATTGCTGATGCATAAACAACATTTTGCATATCTTATTTGTCTTCCTTACTTGTAGGACATTGTTCATAACTCAATTTGAAATGACTAATAAATGGAGTACTAACAGGTTTAGAATTGATTGTGTTAAGCCTCTCTAACATCTTCTCAAAGTAATCGTGGTCAAATAACCACAATTACCATTCTTCTTATCACGATAAATTCTCATACCAAAATGATTGTCAAGACATTGTTCCTCTTAGAATATTTATCATGTAACTAAAATTATATTTTAAATAATCAAGACAAGAATACCCTCCATATCCATATTTGTGTATCCATATATCACATGTTGACCATCTTTAAAGCATAAGCATACTTTGGAAGTGCCTCAAAGGTACTTGGGAATCCACTTTATTGCTTACAAATGATATTTACCAAGATTTGAGAGAAAGCGACTGACAACTCCAATAACATAAGAAATATATGGCCTTGTACATGCCATAATATGCATCAAGCTACCAACTGTTGATGCATAAACAACAGTTTTCATATCTTTTTTGTCTTCCTTACTTGTAGGACATTGTTCACAACTCAATTTGAAATGACTAGTAAAAGGAGTACTAACATGTTTAGAATTGATCGTGTTAAACCTCTCTAACATCTTGTCAAAGTAACTGTGGTTAGATAACCATAATTACCATTTTTCTTATCACGATAAATTCTCGTACCAAGGATTTGGTTCGCATGACCCAAGTCCTTCATCTCAAAGGACTTGTTTAATTTTTCTTGTATATCGATTGATTCTTGAGTGTTTTTATGTCTTTAAGCAATTTCATCAACTCATATTTGTGATTCTCATGCAAAGAATTCATTTATTCTTGAATAAACTTCAACCATTTTTCCTTATCAATATTAGCAATGGACTCTTGGTATTCTTTTGCCTTTTTAATATTTGTGATCATCATATACTCGTGTGGAGGATATCTATGTGAAAATGGTTATTCTCTAGTATAGCTTCTAAACTAAGGCTCAATTGGTATCTCGGGTGGAACCTATTGGTCAAGAAACACAAGAAAGGGGGGTTTAAATTGTGTTTACAGTTTTTGAAAATATTTCGAATGGCTTGAAAAAACTGAAGTCATAAAACTAAAATGATAAAATAAATGATTTAGCAATTTTATCCTGGTTCACTACTAACTTAGTAGCTACGTCCAATCTCTTCCTTTGCATGATTTAATCCACTATATTTAGAACTTACACTTGAACACTATGTTAGTCACAATGAATGTGTTCAATCTTCTCACCTCCAACTTTGTACCGTCAAGTTATTGAGGAAAAGGCAGCCATTACTGGACTTAGTTTACAAGTTCTCACAAGTCTTCTCAAATTTTAGTTTAGTGTCGCCAAGTCCTTGAGGAACACAATCATCCACTACTAGGCTTGGCTACAAAAATGAGTGTTTGTGAGTTTTAGAATTTTCTCTCTTACTAGAGGACGTTTATAGAATAAGCTCTCAGATATTTCTTACACAAACACTTACATAAATTTGACAATTTTCTAACTTAGTGTTTTTGCTTGCTGATTTGAGATGATTTCAATTTGAAAGAATGTTTTAAGTTGTAGTGATCGGTTGTATTATTTGAATTTAGAATCGGGTTCTATTTATAAAAGCCTTTGCAGCATTGTCTTTGTCCTTCAAAGTATGGATGAATGTCCTTCAAGGAATGGCCTTGTGTCCTTCATGGTATAGTCTGTTTGTCCTTCAGCGTGGTGTTTCACTGTCTTCAAAAATATATTTGTTAAGTTCGATTCTAGCCGTTGAGCATAAAGTTGAAACTTAGAATTTTTCTAAGTGTTTTTGGAATTTAGTTTTACATGAAATAGAATGTGCTGGACCCAAAAAAATGAACACTAGAGGCATGGTTTCTTGACCATAAGCAGGAACACCATAATCATGTTTTTTTGACCAGAGGCATGATTATTAGACTAAAGGCAGGAACATCATAAGCACGATTACTAGACCAGAGGTAAGAGCAATCAAAGGTACGATTATTGGACCAGAGGCAGGAACACCAGAGGCACGATTACTGGACCAGAGGCAAGAGCAATCAGAGGCATGATTTCTTGGCCAGAGGCAGGAACACCAGAGGCAATGACTAGAAGCAGTATTAATTTAGAAGGGGCTTGGAGTAACCAGAGGCAGAATTACTGGACCAGAAGTAATAACTAGAGGCAAGTTTACTAGACTAGAGGCAACCACGAGAAGTAGAAGTAAATGACCAGAGGCATTAACTATGTTAGAGCATTGACTTTTACCAGAGACATTGACTTTTTTCCAACGTTGACTCTTACCAGAACATTAACTTTTTTCTATGTGTTGACTTTTTACAGGTGTTGACTTTTGCCATAACATTGACTTTTTCTGGGTTTTGATTTTTGCCATAAAGTTGAGTTTCACCAAAGGCATCTTATCAGAGGCAAGAAAGTCAGATGCTTGCTTCATCTCATGAGGCAACTGGTCAGAGGTAGTTTTGACCAGAAGCTCGATTGCTTCACTAGAGGTAGACTTTCCCAAAGTCTATTTTGTTTCATCAGAGACAGACTTCACAGATACACTAAAAGCAGAACTAAATCAAAATTAGATGCATCCTTGGCAAACCTTCTTGTACCACTAGAGGCAGAGGTAGTTTAATGTTTTGTATTATCTGAGGCAGTGTTTTAAAGGCACTTTTTTATCAGTTTTGAATGCAGAATTTTCATGACTTTTTGACCAATTCATCAGAGGATATATCCTAATATCCTACAATGATATTTCTAGTCGTTGAACTGCACACTAAAATAAAAAATTAGTGCATAAAATTGTTCCCACAAACTGATTTTGTTATCATCAAAACAAGTAGGATCTTTTAAACTTGAAACCAATATTGTTCTCACAGAACCTTCTCAATCAACTCATCATGGCTAGGTACCAGGGCATCATTTACATTCTCATTATCTACTTGTATATTTCTTGTATCAAAGTTTAAGCAGTCTGTTTAGCAACAACATCAATGTAATTTCTAGAATCTTGTTTCTATTCTCAACTTAATCAAAATCTTCAATAGTCTGGTTTTCAAGAAATATCACATCTCATAGTCTATAACCAAACTCTTCATGACAATAACCCGTGAATATACATTATTTTGATTTATTATCAAGCTTGGACGTTTCATCTATATGAATGTGAACAAAAGCTTTGCACTCAAACACTCTTAAATGGCCAAAAGAGACATATTTCTCTATCTATACTCTAGAAGTAGAATAAGAGGAGAAATGTTAATCAAATCCACTACAGTTTTAATTTCTTCACACCAAAAGGGTTTCGATTATTTTGCACGAGATAAAGAATACACTTGATTTTTTCATTAATGGTTTGATTCATTTTCTCCGCAACTCCATTATCTTGAGGTGTCTTTAGAAATATCTTCAAATGAACCCTTGTATTTAGCATTGTTATCTGCTCAAACACATATTTTCTAGTGTGGTCGTCAATAAATGAACAAAATATGATGCACATGAGATTTACTATCCTTCATGTAATCATCAGTGTGGACTAAATCAAGAATATTTTGCCTTATATAAGGACCAAACTTAATGACAATAACCAAACTTTGATATTTTCCAATAAAACACTGCACCCAAGTTTTTAAAGACATACCTTTCATAGGAATAAAATATTTCTTCCCAAAGATGTTGAATCATTTCTCACACAAGTGACCAATGCGCGTATGCCATAAATTAGTATATTCATATTCAATTGTTTCATCTCATCCTTGCATAGCTTGGCATACATCTTATAGAGAGTATTAGAACTCATTTCATTTTCTACCCCTTGAGACCCTTTGGTGATATTACATATGATCTTCTATCTTAATTGAGAGTGGATTTGTAGATAAAGAGAACGATATACATGTGATTAATATATTTTCAGTTTTGAGATTATTATAAAGAGATTAAAATGATTTGATGAATTTATCTAATTGTTCCTATATATTTATTTAGCTCTCTCAAATTATAGAAATTTTGTGTACTTATAAAGAAAATTAGACCCTAATTCAAGTTGCAAGAATATCCTTCGTGTATTTTTCCTTTCTCCTTCCTTTTCATCAAAACCTTGTCATTATCTCCCTCCTAAACACCCAAAAGAACCCGTAGGCTTCTTCAGGGAGATTAGAGAGAAATCTTTCACTATATTTAAGAGAATAATTTGGTAGAGAATGCTTAGCACCAATGTTTAAATTTGTCACCAATGATAAGAGATAGTCAAAAGTAATTCTAAAGACATAAAATTTATTTTGACATTCTTGTATGTTCTTCATTGGAATTAATTTTGCTTTTTGAATTGATTTTTACGTGAAGATATAATTTGTAATTTTTACCTCAACATGATTTTTATTCTCAAATTTATTAATTAAGTTACTTTCAAATGAATGTAATTCATACATTAAATTAAATTAAATTTTTGCCACATAGAGCCAAACAAGCAATGAATCTCTTTGAGGGTCCTTGTTATAAGAGCTAGAAATCATTACCTCCTGCAGTTTCACTAGGTTTGTAAACTTTTCAAGAGGTTAAAATTGATCCTTTGTCCCACCACATCTAGAGCTTTGATAGTGATATAGGAAATGTGAGGATGGAAATGTGCAGGCAAATGTACCTTATAGGTCCTCATTTTATCAATTATTCAACTTTTGAATTAAAGCTGACATACACTTTCTTTTTCCATGAATTTAATTTGATTTTGACATACAAGAATCTGATCTCGTTGCTTTCTCTATATGGTGTTCAAAAATTTTTGTTTTATGAGATCACATGATTGTTTCATTGGTTTTTCAACGAGTATTTTTTATGGGGGGTGTGTTAATTCATTAGAGATATTTTTAAACATGTTTTAGAGATTTTTTAAATTGGTGATAAGCATGTTTTATTTAGATTCAAAATTTTGAGTTGTTTATCACCGATTTTGGTTAAAACATGCTTCTCAAAATCTCTAAATTTGAGGAGATTTTATATTATGATGAAAATTATAAGATTATTGGATTCAAAATCTCTAAAACCCGCTTATCACCAATTGCACATTTTTAAATAAACTATCAAAATAGATTTGGGTTTTATTGAGAGCTCTCAAAGGTTAAAGTTTAATTGTAGTTTTAATTTTTTTTTGTTATTAATTTACGAAATCGGCTTTTGTATTTTAAATTTTGACAATTTTTGTTTTTTATTCTAATTTTTTAACTAAAAAATGGTGATATTACATGTTTTAAATAACGTGACGTATGATATGATAATATAAAATGATTAACACATGAAATCGCAATAAAATCCTCTAAAAACTTAACTTTCAACTTCAGAAAATTTTCATTTTATTAATTTAATTAATGATGTGTGAATAATTAATGCATTTGGATGTATCTTTATTATCAAATGGTATGCTACATCTTTCAAAATATGTCAAATCGTCATTTTTTTAGTTCAAAAATTTAAGGAAGAGACCAAAACTCTCGGCTTTTAAAATAGGAGGACTAATTCCATGAATCGGTAAAAATAGAGGGATCCAAACTACAATTAAATTTATATTCCTTTCTACGAAAGTGTTCAAAAGTATACTTATAAGACACGTCATCACCATCCACGGTGTTTAGTCACAACCATTCAAAGACAAATAATCTTGGAAAATGTTTTATAGAGTTATAGGTTAAATTCAATTTCATATTTTTAGTGATCAATTCAAATTAAGAGTGAGCTACTAAATTAGGGATCATTTGGTTGTCAACATTTCACTCTACGAACATAACATCAACATCTATGGAGTTAAGTAATGACAATATATATAAGGACAAAATTGTAAATGTTTTTATAGAATTACAAACCAAATTGACATATTAATGTTCTTGTAGACCAAATTGAGAGCCCCTACATAATTAAGGACCAATTTGATTGTTTACTTCATGTTGTTTGTTCTTTATTATCCATGATATGGGTGTAACCATCGCAAAAGCATAACTAAAATGAATATAAAATAAATTGAAAAATGTGATTCTTCATCAAAAATTATGATATGTTGATTTTTGCATGAATTGAATATTCACCTCAGATGCTAAATAATGGTTCACAAATTTCATTAAAAAATTATTGGTTTAAATATAAGCTTCAACTTTAGCTGAAACAATCATTCCAAAAATGTTTCACTATTTGCATCACTTTGCTCTCCTCCATCAGTAAGATTGCCTTTGGTGTTTCCGTCTATTAATTCAAGTCAGGCAAAATGTAATTTATTCACATAAAAGACCTTGAAAAGTTGATTGAAAAAAATCAAAAAATACATCGCAATATCCAATAAAATGCACGAGGATTTGGCAACATAGCAAGCTTAGATTCAAAATAATCTGGCTCTCATCCTATTAAATTTTTTTAGATATACATGTATGTTTTGTACTTAATTTTTTATTTGAGATATATTTTACTTCAATTTGGTTTGTTTTAACATTATCTTTAAATCTCTTACTTGTTTTTCTTGATCATGGTGTGTTTGCTTCCTTACCTTTTTGTTTGACAACAAACACTCTAGAATATAATTGATGAACATAATGCTAATAACAAGCTAAATTAAACATTCTTTCTAAATATAGTGATATCATGCTTATGCATTTGATTATTAAATGTCTTAGTAATAGGGAGACTCGGAATTTTCATATAAAAATATTTGTTTATGTAAAAAATAGTTCATCATTACATGTGTTTGTCATCGTTAAATAGGAAAAGATTGTTGGAACCAAATTGTTCCATAAACAATATGTATGTTAGGCCAACAATACGATCATAAAAAAATAAAAAGAAAAATCGTAAATAGGAACTTAAGACGTTTGATAACGAAATTTGGCCAATGATACTTACGTCTCCGATTATAGAGCAACTGTAGTTCTCAATTATTAGATGAATGAATTAGGGTTTACAAAGTACAAGGTGTGCTTAAATAGTAATAATAACGTTCAGATTACAACAATACTCTTTAACCATACCACGAGGAGCTATTGTCCTCCACACCCCCAGTTGATACTACCTATGAACCATACTCAATAATCTCCACCTTGGAAAATATCAAACCCCTATGAATATTTATTGCATGACGCTCACATTCTAACAGCTAGGGGATACAACTCCAGCTTAACACTGAGAAACATGTAACAAGTCCAAGAAATGCTTGAACTTATCACTGGTGGCTGGCTTTGTCAACATGTCAGTTGCATTCTCTAAAGTATGAATCTATTCAAGTAATATCTCTCTAGATGCAAGTAACGCTTTTATCTTGTGAAACCTCACATCAATATGCTTGGTCCTAACGTGATACACTTGATTCTTTGCCAAATAAATGGCACTTAGATTATCACAATGCAACCGAACTCCACCTTGCTCAACAACCAGTTCCTTCACTAATCATATAAGCCATAAAGCCTCTTTGACAACCTCAACTACTGCCATGTACTTTGTTTCAATTGTAACATAACCACTATGAATTGAACTGATGACTTCCAACAAACAAGTCCTCCTGCAAGGGTAAAGACATATCATATTGTAAACCTTATATCATCCATATCACCACATAACTATAATCAATATTCCTCCAACTGAAGGATCGCCCTATCCGCTACTAAACACGATACCATGACCTATTGTACCCTTCAAAAATCTGAAAATCCACTTGACCTTTTCCCAATGTTGCTTACTGTATTTGAACATAAACTTGCAAACTTGACTAACAACTTATGCCAAATTAGGTCTTGTGCAAACCATAACATACATTAAACAACCAACAACAATGGCATACGAAACCTTTGACATATACTTAGCTTCTGTGTTTGTCTTTGGACTTTGATCCAATGACAACTTAAAGTGATTCGCCAATGGAGTACTCACAATCTTCAAATTGATCATATCAAATCATTTGCACACCTTCTATAGCCAATCTGAAGCATGTATGAATCAAAGCGCTTGTACCCCTGCCTTGGAGACTGCTTTATACCATACAAAGACCTTTTCAATTTACAAACTAGCTTGCCTTGTCCAGTATCATAGAAACTCTCTGGCTGCTCCATGTAAATTTGTTCATCTAGATTATCGTGAAAAAATGGTGTCTTCACATCCATCTGATCTAAATGCATGTCCCGACTGACTACCAAGGCTAACATTATCCTGATAGAAGTATGTTTGACGACCAGAGATAAAATCTCATCATAGTCGATCCCCTTATGTTATGAATACCCCTTTGCTACAAGACGAACCTTGAACTTTTCCCCTTCTTTTTTTGTTATTGTTGGTTTTCTCTTGTATACCCACTTGCAACCGATAGCCCTTTTCCACTTGAACTTTGTCCTATTATTTGTCTGCAAATACTTGATTTTCTACCCATATAATTTTCTACATCTGCTTTCTGAACCTTGAACTTGGCAAAAAGTTCATATTTATGTTTGACAAAATACACCCAAATCTGTTGGAACCAAGTTGATTTTATACTTAGAAATTTGATGTTAACAAAAGTATTTTATGAGAATAATATATTTGACTTCATAGAGTATGAAAGAAGATTCGTGTTTTTGAAGACAATCTAAAATAAGATTTGATTCAGATTTATAATTGAAGAAAATCTTTAACCAAGTTGAAAAGAAGATATGGTCAAGATTTGAAGAAGATGTGATCACCATCTTATCAACAATAAGATATGAATTATTTACAAGAAGATTTGATCAAGATTTATCTACAAGAATATATGACTTATTTATAAGAAGATTTGATCAAGATTTATCACACGAAGATATGAATTATATACAAGAAGATTTGATCAAGATTTATCTACAAGAAGATATCAATTATTTACAAGAAGATATGATCAAGAATTGTTTACAAGAAGAAAAACTCACAAGAAGATAAATTTATTATTTGAAAAGATATAATTCAGATTTTGACAAAGGACAAAATACTGAAATGTACTTAGTCATATTCCTATTTTTGAAAGTTCAAGAACTAGTCCAACACTATGTTTCCGCCCAGATCAAAGCAAGCAAGAGGAAGGAAGTTTCATCTGAAGAATTTGCGAAAACAATCTTAACAAAATACAGACAATATCAATCTAAAGAATTTACAAACTCAATCTTAACAAAATATGAACAATATCAATATGAAGAATTTACAAACTCAATCTTAACAAAATAAGAACAATATCAATATTTTACAAACTCAATCTGAACAAAATACGAATAGAATCAATCAAGAAGAACTGCTCAAATTGGATTCAGAAATAAAGAATTTGCTAAAGAACATATTATCAAAAACCATCTTGTTCAGATTTGAATAAGATCATTGTTGACAAAGCTATAAATGAACATACAATTCAGAATTAAACAAGGACTAAATTGAAGCCCAAATTTTATCAATAAATAGATACTCAAGACTGAAGAAGAAGATTGTCGAAAAATCAAAAAACAGTAGAAGAACTTAAGCTCTTTATTAGGCCCACACACATCGGAATGCACATAGTCTAGGATTCCCTCTATTTTGTGTTTTTCGAAATTTAAAACGAACAAGACAGTGTTTCCCAAACATACAATATTTGCACAAATTCAACTTATACCGCATACACACTTCATAAAATGTATTTTATGAATTTCTGTGATCCCATACTCACTGAGATTACTGAGATGCATGTGCCACAATTTTGTTGCATCATCATCAGAGTCAACTAATGCAACATCACCTAAAATAGTACAACCCAACAGTTAGTAGATGTTACATGCAGTCCTCTTGGCTCTAATCATTGTCAATGCACCCTTGCTGACATTCATAATGTCCCTATTTCTATCATACCTATATGAGAAACCATTTGTCTATAGTGTACCCAGGAATGTCAAATTCTTTCTCAATTTTGGAATATATTTGACATCATTCAACGTTTGCATGTCACCCTCGTCCATGGCAATTTCAATTTGTCTCATTCTAGTGACAACACATGCTTTATCATCACTCAAATAAACAAAACCAAAATTGTCTGACCTGAATGTGGTAAACCACTCCTTGTGTGATGTTATGTGATAAGAACAACCAAAATCAATAATTCACGCTTTTGTGCACTTGCTAGATGAAACACGAAAAATATTTCCTTCACTACTAGACTCATCAATTGAACAATGTTCGCAGAACAATATTAACCCTGTTGTTTGTTTAGATAACCCTTCCTCCAATGCACGATTTGTTTGTAAATGAAGCACTCTGCGTTTTTTTGTTCTTGGACTTATACATCTTTTTCCCATAACCTGCTTTACATTTGTTCCTCCCACGATCTTACCTTCATTTACACACAGACCTTCACTTCAAGATCATTCCTCTGCATTATGTCTCTTTTGAGAGTGAGACTGAAGTTCAACATTAATATCATCCAACTTGATAGAGTATTTCCCGTAGAAAGAGTTGTCACTAGGTGATTAAACGAACCTAGTAACAAGCAAAATAGAATAATAGTTTTGTCTTCGTCATCGATTGTCACCCCCAAGCCTCACCAAATCGATAATTATTTTGTTGAAGGTATTTACATGTTGTTGCAAATTGGATCTTTCTAGCATCTTCAACCTATACAAGCATTGCTTCGCGAACAATTTTTTCATGAGCGTTTTGCACAGATACTGACCACCTCATCTGATACACATAGACGAATCATCGATGCAGCTTTATCCTTCATCTTTGTCCAATCGACTTATGTTATGTCTATTAGTTTCTCCTCACACAGTGCCTTTTGAAGACCTTATTGTCCTAATAGATCATTAACTCTTATTTGCCATAATGCGAAGTTGCTCGTTCCATTGAACCTTGCCATCTTGAATTTTGCACAAGTTACTCGTCATTTGATACAAATTGTTAGAACAACAACACGATCTTAAAAGAATATAGAAAGAAATCGCAAATAGGAACTCAAGACGTTTGAAAATGAAGTTCGACTAAAGATGCCTATGTCTTTGACTACAGAGCAGTTGTAGTTCCCTTTTATTAGTAGGAGTTGGAGATACAAACTTCATATTTGGTGGGAGTTGGAGATCCAACAGATGATATAGGAAAACTATCTAACGATACTAAAACTAATTCCTCTCGAAAAAATATAATAAGAAGCAAAAGAAACAATCTTAAACAAAGTATATATAAGAAAATAATAAATCATAAGAAAAGAATAAACCATCAATTTGATTCATGAATTATCACTCTCTCCATATTAATCTATAAACTTTTAAAATCTATTTAAAGGTTTCTAAATTATTCCTCAATCAAACAATTTAGTCTCTCCATCAGTTTTCTCGTTTGGATGTCTGTCAATTGACTTTTTATTTTTTACTTGTTTAGTCCTCTTAAACCATGG
The DNA here is from genome assembly GCA_037974755.1 of Cicer yamashitae. Lineage (NCBI taxonomy): Eukaryota > Viridiplantae > Streptophyta > Magnoliopsida > Fabales > Fabaceae > Cicer > Cicer yamashitae. The sequence goes on from JBBPBQ010000004.1 coordinate 41,953,195, forward strand.
TTTTAAATTACGGTTGTAGTCACAAATGAGGCAACTACAATTACAAGCATTCCTGTTGTTGTGATGCAAACACTATAGCAACTGAAATATTGCAATCGTATCACACGATGTGGTTTGCAATTTAAAATAATTTTCTACTAAGAAAATAAATCAATATAATCCTTAAAAGTATCATAACAAACAATTTCTAGTTCATCAACTAAACGAGTAAACTAATAAGCACATAAACCAATAAATCAACTAAACCCGCACATCAACTACTCTTTCGAGTATTTTTATTGAGATCAACATACATCTTCACATCCCTCCCACCTTTATATTTGAAACCTTCTTTCGCTGTTCCAATCCATGCATAATTAATTTTGATTTACTAGTTCAATGAACTCTTCTAGTTATTAGTTTATATAATGTTTGATACCTGTTTAGTCCATCAGTATAATCCTTAAATCAAGAAAATAATCCTTAAAAGTATCATAACAAACAATTTCTAGTTCATCAACTAAACGAGTAAACTAATAAGCACATAAACCAATAAATCAACTAAACCCGCACATCAACTACTCTTTCGAGTATTTTTATTGAGATCAACATACATCTTCACATCCCTCCCACCTTTATATTTGAAACCTTCTTTCGCTGTTCCAATCCATGCATAATTAATTTTGATTTACTAGTTCAATGAACTCTTCTAGTTATTAGTTTATATAATGTTTGATACTAGTTATTAGTTTATATAATGTTATTAGTTCAATGAACTCTTCCATCAGTTTTCTCGTTTGGATGTCTGTCAATTGACTTTTTATTTTTTACTTATTTAGTCCTCTTAAACCATGATTTTAAATTACGGTTGTAGTCACAGATGAGGCAACTACAATTACAAGCATTCCTGTTGTTGTGATGCAAACACTATAGCAACTGAAATATTGCAATCGTATCACGCGATGTGGTTTGCAATTTAAAATAATTTTCTACTAAGAAAATAAATCAATATAATCCTTAAAAGTATCATAACAAACAATTTCTAGTTCATCAACTAAACGAGTAAACTAATAAGCACATAAACCAATAAATCAACTAAACCCGCACATCAACTACTCTTTCGAGTATTTTTATTGAGATCAACATACATCTTCACATCCCTCCCACCTTTATATTTGAAACCTTCTTTCGCTGTTCCAATCTATGCATAATTAATTTTGATTTACTAGTTCAATGAACTCTTCTAGTTATTAGTTTATATAATGTTTGATACTAGTTATTAGTTTATATAATGTTATTAGTTCAATGAACTCTTCCATCAGTTTTCTCGTTTGGATGTCTGTCAATTGACTTTTTATTTTTTACTTATTTAGTCCTCTTAAACCATGATTTTAAATTACGGTTGTAGTCACAGATGAGGCAACTACAATTACAAGCATTCCTGTTGTTGTGATGCAAACACTATAGCAACTGAAATATTGCAATCGTATCACGCGATGTGGTTTGCAATTTAAAATAATTTTCTACTAAGAAAATAAATCAATATAATCCTTAAAAGTATCATAACAAACAATTTCTAGTTCATCAACTAAACGAGTAAACTAATAAGCACATAAACCAATAAATCAACTAAACCCGCACATCAACTACTCTTTCGAGTATTTTTATTGAGATCAACATACATCTTCACATCCCTCCCACCTTTATATTTGAAACCTTCTTTCGCTGTTCCAATCCATGCATAATTAATTTTGATTTACTAGTTCAATGAACTCTTCTAGTTATTAGTTTATATAATGTTTGATACTTGTTTAGTCCATCAGTATAATCCTTAAATCAAGAAAATAATCCTTAAAAGTATCATAACAAACAATTTCTAGTTCATCAACTAAACGAGTAAACTAATAAGCACATAAACCAATAAATCAACTAAACCCGCACATCAACTACTCTTTCGAGTATTTTTATTGAGATCAACATACATCTTCACATCCCTCCCACCTTTATATTTGAAACCTTCTTTCGTTGTTCCAATCCATGCATAATTAATTTTGATTTACTAGTTCAATGAACTCTTTTAGTTATTAGTTTATATAATGTTTGATACTAGTTATTAGTTTATATAATGTTATTAGTTCAATGAACTCTTCCATCAGTTTTCTCGTTTGGATGTCTGTCAATTGACTTTTTATTTTTTACTTGTTTAGTCCTCTTAAACCATGATTTTAAATTACGGTTGTAGTCACAGATGAGGCAACTACAATTACAAGCATTCCTGTTGTTGTGATGCAAACACTATAGCAACTGAAATATTGCAATCGTATCACGCGATGTGGTTTGCAATTTAAAATAATTTTCTACTAAGAAAATAAATCAATATAATCCTTAAAAGTATCATAACAAACAATTTCTAGTTCATCAACTAAACGAGTAAACTAATAAGCACATAAACCAATAAATCAACTAAATCCGCACATCAACTACTCTTTCGAGTATTTTTATTGAGATCAACATACATCTTCACATCCCTCCCACCTTTATATTTGAAACCTTCTTTCGCTGTTCCAATCCATGCATAATTAATTTTGATTTACTAGTTCAATGAACTCTTCTAGTTATTAGTTTATATAATGTTTGATACTTTATTGATTTTTCTTTTTCCATTTTAGTTTAAAAAAGTTTAATTGATTTATTTAATTTATATTATATTTATATACCGACACTAGTTTTAATCATGTGTGAATATGAAATAATAGTTGGTCTATTACTTTAAATTGTTTACTAACCAGTTTACATGCGTTAATCGATTTATTTGTTTAGTTGAGGAACTAAATTATTTTATGATACATTAGAAATTATATTAATGTATTTTTATAGTTTAATGAATAAATAATTTAAGAAAAATGTTAAATTGACAAACATCTAAACACGAAAAATGACGGAGAGACTAAATAGTTGGATTGGTTAATAGTCTAGAGGTCTATTAATATATTTTAATATTTTAATAATCAATCTAAAGAGAATGATAATTTAGGGATCTAATTGATTATTATTCATTAGGAAAAAAAACTTGAAAACAATAAAGGGTTGAAAAAAACACGGGGAAGCACAATTAAACACAAAATAGTACAACAATTTAGAGAAAATTGATTCAAATTTGAATAAAAGCATAGAGGGATATAACAATCCATAAGCTCGATATATAGTTTATACATATATACAATCCATAAATAGGGATTCCAAATTTTTTACATGCAATGATGTATAGATTGATTTTTTAATTTATCCAAAATGTTTCCATTTTATAGTTGCGGAATATTGTTTCAAATATTTCATAAAAAAATTGTTGGTTTAAGTATAAACCCTAGTTTTAGGACAAATTGAGAAGGAGAATTTGAATTCAAACTCTATAGCTTAAACAATCATTGCAAGGAAGTTTCATTGTATGCATCAATTTCCCCTGTATTATTTGCAAGGTTGCCTTTGGCGTCTCTGTCTATTAGTGCAAGTCTTTTAGAATGTAATTTAGTTACTAAAAAAGACTTTAAAATTTTGGTTGAGGAAACTCATAAATTTATTAAAATATACAATTAAATGCACGATGATTTGACATTATAACAATAACTCAGCTTAAATTCAAAAATAACTTGACTCTCATTCTACCAAAACCAACACAGTTATGCGTTTTAATTTTATCTTTAACTTTTTATTTCAATTTTCAATGTATTGGATATACAACTTTCGATATAAATTTACTATTTTATTTTAAACAATATCCTTAGACACTTATTCGCATTTCTCTTATTTAAATAAAACATGTTGTACTTCAATTTAGTTTGTTATAATATTTATTTTAAATCTCTTATTTTTCTCTTGACCATGATGTGTTTTGTTTCACTCTTTTTTGTCAAATAACAAATGAGACAACATAACGTCAATAACAAGTAAAATTAAATATTTTTTCATTTAATTTAATTTATATTATTATGTTTCGTAATATAGATTAAATGTCTAGGAAAATATTTTTACGTGCTTAATTCAGGTCCAAAAACAATAATCTATAATTATTTTGTTGAAAACAAAGTATATTAAAAAATAATTTATCCTCTGATAATTACTCAGTGGGCATATGATACTTCATAAGATATAAATCATGATTTAAACAGTTCAATTACAAGTTTGGTATTTTAAATCATAAAGTGAAAATATAATTTACATTTTCTAAACAATAGTAATACTTATACATCTATAATTTTTTTATATTCATTTAACATTTTTTTTATCTCTTATTTATTATTTTATTATCAATATATCACATTATTGTTCTTATTCCTATCTTTATCAAGACGTACACAAATAATATTTCTTTTTTAAATGGTTTGTTTAAGATAGGAGAGTTAACTATATTTTCAAATTCCATTGCCCACGTAGAAAAAATTTAATGGCTGTGATCATATACAATGTGTTCCCAAGATCTCTCATCACTTAATTGCATGGAGATCAACGAATTCAAAAAACCAATACCCTCGCGCGTGACACTTTATCATTTCATCTTTTCCTGCACCTCCATCTATTGTACTACTCCTCACTCTCTCTTTTTTATTATACTTTTCAGTTTTTGAAACAACACACACATTGAGATTCCCGATTCAAACTCTTTTCCCCAAAACTCCAAAACGTCAACAATATTAAATTACCACAATCAATACAAAAATAAATAAATAATGAGTAAACCAATGTGTTGGGTATTGAAATTGTAAATAATTTGAAATCAAAATTTACCAAAAATCAAATTGTTTAATGTCAAATAAAATATTTTCTCCCTCAAAATAGTTATGTTAAAAGTATCCATATATTCTATGAGATTCATTTACTTGTCCAAATTCACCTCACATCACACAAAATCTTACATACAATATTAAAAATGGTTAAAAATTTACATTTTCAAGTAAAATTACACATTATACCATTTAAAAAAACTACCTTCATAAATGATACAATTGAATAAACAATTTAATATTTTGTAAATTTAAAGTAATAAACTGTGAAACACTTATAATTTAAAGACAACAATAGTGGTATATTAATAAATAATTCTCACATTTCACGGTGTTGTTACTGTTACAGCATTCACTCGAAGTTCCAAACTTTCATGTCAGAAACACACAAAACAACTTGATGCCAAACAAACAACACCGAATCTCAACTCCAACACAACACACTGCGATAATCTGCTCATCACTTCTTGTTCTTTTCATCTCTACAATTTCACGTTCCGGTTAGAAGTTTTAGTTCTTTCCGTCTCATTTTTTTATGGGTACTTCTTGTTCATTGTTTTAATGTTGCCATCTTTGAATGCAACAATGGGGTGCTATTGATTGCTCAAAGTAGTGGGAAAAAATTCACCCTTTATATCTTTTTACAAAAAGGTTACATTTTTAAACTTTTTTTGTGTGTAGAGAAAAACCCATTTCATAAAATGTACTATTGTGCATGATTTTGCACTTTTTTTGCTTTGTTGTTGAAGCAACAATGAAGGGTCAATGTTAGATTAATGTTTAAAAGTTAAAGTTTTAAACTTTACTATGGAATTGTCAACAAACACTAAACCTATCAAATCCAACTCAAATTTATCAGAAATGGTATTTAAATTTGCCAAAGTTTGTAAATTCAAATCTATTGGGGTTTTTTCATCTGAAATCCCTAATCTCCATCATTTGCATAAACCCTTTTTCAATGAGTCTCTATTGAGTGGAAATAGTAGTGAAGAGCTCAAATGTTATGAACAAAAAGTTCATCCTCATTCTATTGAATTGAAAGCCAAAGAGGATTCTTGTGGTGATTTGGTTGTCATGAATAAGATTTTTGATGCTGTTTCAGATTTGAAACTTGCATATCTTAAGCTTCAACAAGCTCATATACCTTATGATCCGAAAAAGATTGTTGCTGCTGATGATCTTGTTGTTGTTGAGCTTGAGAAGCTTTGCAAGTTCAAGAGTGAGTATAAGGAGAAGCAATCTAAGAAGGCAATGATCAATGCTGAACTTTCTGATCTTTTGTTTGCTGAAATTGTTGCCAAAGAAGCTTTTTTAGGGAAGCTTAAGTCTCAAAAGAGTGGTAAAGATTCGGAGATTCTTCGGTTGCGTCGCGAGCTTAGTGATTTGGAAATGGGGAACAAGAATTTGTCTGAGAAGATTAGACAGATAAGGTTAGAGCATAGGAAAGCAAGTGTTTTGAGTGTTACTAAGTTTCAAGATGTTTTCAAGGCTGCTTCGAAATCTATTCATGATTTCGCGAAACCGATTATTAGCTTGATGAAAGCTTCGGGTTGGGACCTTGATAGGGCAACAAAGTCCATCGAAAATGATGCTGTTTATTTGAAAAGATGCGATAAGAAGTATGCTTTCGAGGCCTACATTGCACGAAGAATGTTTCATGGGATTGCATTAACTTCCTATGATGTGAGTGATGTTATGAAATTTGATGACCCGATCGATGCACTAATGGAGAATCCAAACTCAGATTTCGCCAAATTTTGCATAGAAAAATATCTTCTGGTTGTTCATCCCAAAATGGAAGAGTCGTTCTTTGGCAATTCGGATCACCGCAGATTCATAACGAGCGGCAAGCACCCGAGAACAGAATTCTATCAATTATTTGCAAAAATGGCGAAATGGATATGGGTTTTGCTAGGATCTGCAGTCACAATAGATCCTAATGCAACCATGTTTTCTGTGATCAAAGGAAGCATGTTCTCCAACTCGTACATGGAATCTACCGCGGAAGAAAACACGAGCGCGATGCTTTCCGATAAAGAAAGAGCTACCTATAAAGTTCAGTTCATGATCATGCCGGGGTTTAAAATTGGACACACGTTGGTGAAGTCTCGAGTTTATGTTTCACAACATCGTTCAAACTAAATTGTCGCCACTTTAACTGGTAATTCAGCTAACAGAACCGCATAGTTTCGAACTTGAATACTTTGGATGGTACCTTAGATAATCAAGATAACAATGTCTATTTATAATCTTTAAGACATGAATACCTTAATAGTATATGTTTAGTTATTATGGTCTTTAGTTTCTTTAATTATTGCAGTGTATTTTCTTCTAATCCCTTTCAAATTTCTCTATCAAATGTAAATAGATGTTTAACTAAACTTCCTATGATGAATGCATTTTAATTTATTTTGTGATTACCACTCATCAATGGTGCAACATAATCTCTTGGCTTTATTATTTCCTTAAAACTAAGGATGAAGATTTATGAAAATGTTTCTTATTATAAACCACATTATCAAAAATATGATCTTTTACAACTTTATGAGAGTACTTAATTGAAAACTTTGAAGTAAAAAAAATGAAAAAATGATGAATTTCTATTTATATTGGCTCCTTTCCTTAAGCATTTTCACCTTCCTCATTATTATGTGAAGAAAACAAGTCCTTGCAAAGCTCACCATAAAATCTAGAAACTATTTCAATGAAAACAGGACACTTAAGATTCTTCCAGCAATATAGAAGTTCTTCAACATCCATCAAGTCCCTAGTCTTCCCTTCTTCCACAATCATCTCCACCAAATAATTCTCAAAACTTTTGCATGCATCTTCCACTTCTTCGCCCGAAGCTTCCCTTTTCGAATCTTCACTTTTGTTTGTCGATACGCAAGCTGGTGTAAGTGGTGATGGAAATATCGGAGTTTCATGCACGTTGGAGGGACTCTTGAAGCTTTGCAACTTAACAAAGTCTTTGGATGTCTTTGGCGAACGAAACACCGATAACAAAGAAGACATTGATTTTGACGAAAAAGATGAGTTTTGGGATTTAGATTTTCTTAGAGCTCTTATAAACACAAGTTTCTTGGGTTTAAGTTTGAAGAAAAACATTAGTTTTTTGCATGGTTTGAGAAACTTGGATTTGAAGACACTCAATGCTTTCACTTTCATCTCTAAAAAGTAAAGGAGAGTGTTGTTGAAGAAAGTTTAGTACTTTGTATTATAGGATGGTGGCTTTGTTGCTTTTTGATAAGTACTAGAATGGTGGATGTTTGTTGAAATCTAAGTTGTTGTAGAGCGAGAGAAAGTGGGAAACCGATCATTTACGATTGCGAACTTACGCAGTTGCAAATCTCGATCGTCTTATCAAGGTTAAACAATTGAAATCTAATTAGTTTAAATACAATTCGTTTGATGAAGATAAAAGCATATTAAATCTGATTTGTTACAATTTAAATACAAATCGTTTGATGAAAATTGAACAGTTGAATCGGACAAATGTGAGAAGAGGGTTTCCTTTTAATTGTGATGTTAGTTAGAGAGGGGAAGTATGTTGGTGTATAGAGAGGGTGTGAAGTCTTTAATAAGGTGTGTTTGGTAGGCATAGAATGAAGTTGGGTGAGTGTGGGTTTCACGTCTTCGGTATTTCCACACATTGCACGCGCATTGCCAATATATCTAGTCTACCTGTAATGTCACCCTTTCATTTCAAACAACCATTTTATTTATAGTTTTTTTACATATACTCACTTTGTAACTATTAAAATTAAAGTATTTAGGTCTTGAAGCCTTAACTTAACTGATAAATATCGATATTGTTAGGTTGAACGTTTTGTCTTGATTCAAATTCGAAATCTCATTGTTGTATGAGTTAATTATAGTGGAATTATCATTTTTTCTAAGACAAAAAAAATTGAAACATTTAGTAAAAGTAATCACTGAACTAATTGTTTAAAATAACATAATATAAAATACATTGTTATTTAAGTTTTTATTAATAAATTGTGTTCATATGCGTTAAATATTTTAAAGTAATTATCATTTATAATTATTTATCATATTAAAACTTGGACATTAACTAATCATAATTAAAAAATTTGGCCCGAGATCTACTATGATATTTCTATAGCTTCATACTTTTTCCAATCTTAAATATATGTAATTTAATTTATATTTAAATTAAATATATTAATTTTTTTAACTCATTTTTATTTATATTTAACGATAAGGAGAATATTATATTTCATGCTTTTACTTATATTTAAAGATAGCGAAAATATTATATATTTTATGCTTTAAAATATGTTGGGCCGAATGTGATCGTGTGAACAACATAATACATTACTTTAGTAAATAAAAACATAACACATTACTAGTATATATATTCTTGATGAGTGCTTTTGGATAATTTTATGTGATTTTCTTTTAAATTAACAGGTGATATGTTTATTTGTACAAAGGGTCGATCATTTAGGTGAGATACATTATTAGTAGTGGAGTTGGTGACTCAAAGGAATTTCGTTTTGTCTTCACTATTGTCTCGCTTATTAATTTTTTCCATGGCACGTTGCTTATTGGCACAAAAAAGATAATATATTATATACTAGACAAATAAAACTATTATAGTTAATTTAATTAAATACTATTTTTTTATAAACTAAAAAAATTAATTAAATGCTAATTACGTTTAGTGGAACTGCAGAAAATAATTAGTTTTTAAATTAAATGAAAAATAAATTATTTATGATAATCTTGCTCTTCAAAAAACTTGAAGTGTCTGATTGCTTGTACGATAACTCACCATAATTTTTATCTATCCAATATAAAATTAAATGTGAATTTAGGTTAATGTTCCGTTACTTATTTGATTATAAAATTGAAAATCCTAAATATCATCCAATTACTAGTATGTGAGTCTTATAAGTATTAATGTTAATCCAACTTCTTAATTTTTTTATTTTTTTTTACCGTATTTTAGCTTTTTGTGTATAAAATATACTATCAATCTTAGCTTAGGGTCGTGTATTTAAAAGTGAAAAAACAAAATTAGAAAACCAATGAACATAGAAAATTTGATCCTGCACCCCACTTTTATCTCTATACCCCCACAATTTTTTGAAAATGCCAAAAATACTCTCAATTTTTTTTTTTTATAAAATCCACTTTTACCTCCGGAAAACTATTTTCAAGAATTCCGGTACACAGAATTTTACCGGAAAACTTTTTACAAGTTTTCCGATACAGAAGGATGTTTTCGGAAAACTAAAAAAAAGATTTCCGGTACAGAAGAGAAAAATGTGTGTACCGGAAAACTTTCTCCAACTTTTCCGGTACAAAACGTGTATTCCTGAACTTTATCGACAAGTTTTCCGGTACACACCCTTATTTTTAAAAAAAATTTAAATTTTATTAATTTTTTTTAGATCACTTAAAAAATTATTAAAAATTTTGGGGTGGCTGTGGCCACTAAAGCTTAGCAGGTGACTATAACTTTGCCCAGAAAACTTGTGGGTGAAGTTTTCCGGTAACTTTCGGAAAAGTCACTAACAAGTTTTCTAGTGGTTCATTATTTCTGGAAAACTTGAAAAAAGTTTTCCAGAACTACCGGAAAACTTTTTTCAAATTTTCCGGAGTGATGTTCTGTACTGGAAAACTTGAAAAAAGTTTTTCGGTAAAAAATGAAAAATTTTGACGTAATATATACGAAGGTATTATGGTATTTTCACTAGTTTTGGGGATATAGGATTAATTGTGGGGGTACGGGGTCAAATTTTCATGAACATATTGTGTTTATGTAAATGGGTTTAAGATTGTGGACATATTGTGGGCCTGTAACACAAGAACAGGCTCTTTTCTTTTTTCCTCCTTCCACCTCCAAAATCCATTTCTTTTCTTCCTGATTTTGATTTCTTTAGATTAAATGCGGTGATATAAATACTAATTTGTAATTTTTAATTTTTTTATATTTTAAATTGATCAATCTAAAAGTGTAAAATGTTAATTTAACAATTTTTTTACTTCTTTGGATTAATTTAAAGGCGTAAAAAATCTTAAAAAATTACAAGTTAAAATTTACATTTTTAGATTGGTCAATTTAAAAAATCTTACTCTAATTGATTAATCCAAAGGGAGTTAATTTTGAAAAAATAAAATGAATTTATGAGAGTGTAAAGGGTTGGGAGGAATTTTTTTTAATCAAAAGAAGAACATGCTCTATATACCCAAAAAAATCACCATTAGTGCTATTTTATTTTGACATAAAATGAGTAAATCGTGATTATATTATGAACTCAGACTTATCCAAAAACATAAATTGGTCTTCGAGTTATGAAAATATTTTTTAACAATTAATGATTAAATTTATTGACATTTAATGATTTAATAACTATTTTAAACTTTTGGCTGAATTAAAGAGTAAAGCGACAAATCTCTATACTTTTAAAAATTAAAATTGTAGTTAACCTAAAATAAAAATAGAGAAAAAGATTAGACAGAACATAAGAAGAAAAAAAAAAAGAAAAGAAGAAAACGAATCTAATACTTGGAGAGATGGTTAAGGCAGTACTAAACATGTGGGGGTATTATAGTTGTAGATAAAAAGGCAAAGAATGCTATAATTGATAAAGCCAAGAATTGAGGAATAAAATGGGTCTGAATCAATGATTACTAGCTTGTTGAAGGTCAAATATAAACTACACTAGACACAGCGTGGAGAACCATATTATGAATTTCAATCCTTCAATTGCCACAAAAAATATTCAGCTGTAGAGCAGTCCAGACAAAACAAATAAACCATACGTAAGCAAACAATTGCAATGCAATTACTGGACAACATCTTTTTGTCTTAATCCGTCAATTTTAAAAAGATAAAAAAAAACTTCATAATTTGAAGTGTAATCGAAAGTTAAATAAAATATGATTAAAAAGATTGTTGCAGTCGTGATTCGAACTAGAGTATTTACAATTAATTTTCCTTAAATAAAAATCATTAACGATCTAAATCCAATCACTTGGTTAAGAAATATAGAATATGATATTTTTTCTTACTCAACAAAACATGATACTAAAGTATATAAATTTTGTTAGTTAAATATGTTTTTTATTTTTATTAAGAGTCTACAAAATTTAGTTAGTAAATTAACTTGTATAAGGTTTGGATCACGCCTGATCCTAACTCAAAAAAAAAAATAGAGAAATAAATAGAAGATAAGATAGAGACTAAATTAAAGTAGGAATCAGCTCATAATAGCCGTTTATAATTTTATACATGAAGTTTCTTAATTAAAATATATTTAAGTCAACTTTTTTTAAGACTAAGATATTACTCTGCAAATAAATTTATTTAATACATTTTTCAATATAATCTTTTTTTTAATGAGTGTAATTCACACAATTCTCATCAAAATATGTGTCTTATTTAATTTCCTAGTTAATAAGATCTATTCTCAAAATTTCAAAAGAAAGATCTATTCTCAAAGTGGTCAAATCTATCTGATTTTTGTGGGAATATAGTGTGCATTCCATCTTTTTAATATCATACACCATCTGTCTTATATTAAGAATCACATTTATAAAAATTATCTTTTCAATTATTTTTCAATTTAAAATACCAGTAAAGCATTAATTAATTTTTTCATCAATATACTTTTTTTACTCAATTAACCTAATTACTCAATTAACTACTAATAATATTCTAATAAATAAAATTCATTTTATCATAAAATTTAAAACACTCAATAATTTGTTTAAGAAATGTGCTTTAACACTTATAAGTTAGGTAACGATGTTGTTGCACAGTAATATCTTCTAGACATTTCCTTAGACTTTTGACCTTCTAGTCCAATAGTAGTCCCATACTGAAACACTTATTATATAATGCTTTTATCTTGCAACTTTTTAAGAAGATTATAACCAACATACTTGAGGGTTCATAATTTAAACTTCATGTTGTTGATTACCTACAATAAGTTTCATGCACAAGTATCAATTTTATCTTTTCCAAATATTTTCTTCATATCTCATTTTACATGATGATAAATAAATAGTGTATGTTAGGGAAAGTAATTTCATGCACAACTATATACATCACACTTGTTACTATGAGATTGATTATTTAGATGATCATGAAAATATAAATAAAAAAACATATAATATTGTAGTAATGTAAACAGTTGTGCATGTTTGCTGGTAGCAATGATGAAATAAATTCATTTACTAGACAAACTTTGGTCCCCTTTGCTTTCATGCTATATAACTTTTTTATAATGGACCACCAACTTTATATTTTTCATCTTATTATAAACCAATTTTTCTACCCTTATACATCTTTCATTTCACCTCATACATGAAAATCTTCTAAGGTACATCAAGATAAAATAAATAAATAAACACTGAAATTGAGAGAGCAAAAAAGTGTGTTGTGTGTGTGTTTAAATCAATTTTCTCTAATGGGTAACAACAAGTTCAAATTTTCAGATATGATACCAAATGCTTGGTTTTATAAGCTAAAAGATATGAGCAAATCAAAGAAGAGAAATGGTTCACATGTTATGAAGAGTAAAGTGACTTCACCAACAACTTCTCAAATGTCACATTCAAGGTATTTGAATTATTTCCCCAATGAACCAAAAAATGCTTGTAAGCTATTCAACACACCAATTCACAAAAAAGAATTGGATTTTCCATTCAATGATTCACCAAGAAGGTCTTCTAAGAGAAAGGATAGAAGAAAAACAATTTACAAGCCTTCTCCTTTAGTTGTTTACAATGATTTGTCTTCAATTGAATGTTCTTCTGAGTCTTCTGATTTTAATCAATATGTTTCTTCTGAATCTGATTGTGATGGTTTTTCTGTTAATCCTGATTTTGTTAATGGAGTAGCTTCTAATTGCAGTTGTAGAGTTAGTTCTTCCACTAATGATATCATTATAGACATGATGAACAACAATGAATCTTTTCATGGAAATTGTGAAAAGATAGATGATTTTGATGCATTTTCAACAATTGGGCTAGCTCCAATTTTGACAAAGCAAGTGAAGTTTGATGATAAGATCAAATGGGCCACACCTGAATCGCGAAATTCGACCGATTCGGATGAGCCGGAGATGGATCATTCTTTAAGTATGAAAGTTAACAAAGAAGGAAGTAATCATAGAAGTCAAAGAAGGAAGAAAAAAAGTCAAATAGTTAGAAAATCTTCTCCTAATTCACCAGGTATAAGGCTTAGAGTGAATTCTCCAAAAATTGGAAACAGAAAAATTCAAGCTTGTGCAAGAAAGAGTGTGTCATCATCATCCAAAGGAAGCAAAGATTCAAGGAATGATGCAAGGTTTCTAGATGGATTTGCTGTTGTCAAGTCATCAATTGATCCACAAAGTGATTTTAAGGAATCAATGGTGGAGATGATTGTTGAGAATAATATAAGGGAATCAAAGGATTTGGAGGATTTACTTGCATGTTATCTTTCTCTTAATTCAAGTGAATATCATGATCTTATTGTTAAAGCATTTGAGCAAATTTGGTATGATATGGCTCAACTTAGAATGTAGAAAGATCTTAATGTTATTATTATTCAATGCATGTTGTAATTACCACCACTTTATGGATCAAATTAAACTTCTGTTCTGATTCTTCTGAAATGTCAGGATTCTAAATTTAGTATTCTCATATGATTTTCTTTTTATTTAATTTCTAACAAGTTGAAATGTGCATGGTAATATGGAATTTGGTTTCATGAATAAATTAAGTGTATCACTTGCATCAGAAGTTTGTTGTGTAGTTTGAGCCAAAGTCTCTAGCTGAATTAATTAAGTTTGCAACTGTTCAAGCTGTTTGAATTATTCTTAGGTGTCAAATGTAAATTAAATGTCTTTCATTGAAGATTTAGATACATGGTGATTGATTAGTAGAACATTTGTCATGTAAAAATAGATGTAGCAAAATAGAAAATAGAGAAAAAATTTGTTCAATCAAGTTTTACGGTATAAACAAGTTACTTGGGAAAAAATGTTGAGTATGACTCATATTCACTAATAAGTGGATAGACGTTTGTTCGGAGCGTAGTGGAGCTGAAAATGTAAAGAAAAAACTAGAACAATCACTCTATTATTGGAGACGTAAACACAAATTGACTAAATTCCTTGATCAATTATTTTGTGCGTATATTAATTCGTTTTTCTTTAAAACTTGATTTGTTGTTCTAAAAAAATAAAAGGGCTAATTATTCCTTAAGATAAACACATGATATTCACACCCAATGCGGGTTGGCACCTCTAGAGCAATCACTCTTTTGTTCACATTAGGGGTGAAAATTGGTCAAGTCGATCGACAGGGGCTTACGTCAAGTCAAGATCAGGTTAGACGTTTCCTTTAAACGGATAAGGTCAAGACTTCTTAAAAAAGCTTATTTAGTTAAAAAGGTCCGGCAACATGCCACATAATAAGTCTTATAAGTCTATCAGGCCGATCTATTTAAATAAATATAAATAACATTTTTTTTATTACTCTAACTATTATATTAAATTTTGATCTTTTTGTTAGATATTCAACTTTTAGTAATTTACGCATATTAACCTTCTTTTAGTTTTTGACATATTAAAATGTATTATTATAAAATAAAATTAAAATAAGATGTGTATAAAATCATATTCTTCAAAATGTCATATTAAATATCAAAATAGAACTTAATTTCATTGATAAATTAACTCGTTAATCTATTTAAATATACATGTTTTATTACTTTTTTCAAAAATGTAAAAATGAAATAAGCTTTTAAGTAGCCTGATAAGTCATACCAGACTTCTATTAAGGTCAGACTCAGACCTAAAAAGTAAGTCTATGACAGACCATATCCAGACTTAGGCCTTGAATTTCTTGACAGACAACAGTTAGGCATTGCAAAGTCTAATTCGGTCCAATTTATTCTCACCCTTAGTTCACATCATAAATTGTTAACTTATTTGTGAATTATTAAGTAAACGTTTCAAACTTAATTATCAAATAAGTTAAAAAAATCAAAACAGAAAAAAAAAATTAACAGATTCAAGTGAAATCACAATAAATTAAAGAACCAAATATATAATAAACTTTTTTTTTCCATAAAAACATGAAATTCTTAACTCTCAAATAAAAAGGTATTTTGTTACATAAATGTTAAAAAAATAAGATTTATTTATGATTCCAATACAATGGATACAACACAAACAATGTTAAAGAGATTGCAAATTGAGCCAATTAGCAAGGTAAAGTGGCTTTAAAAGTTGTAACAACTTCAATTAGAGTAGTAGTTGGCATGTCATGAATTTAGCCAATTTCTAAAAACAAAAATGTCACCCACATTGTCAATCAAAACGTTGGACACAGTGAATGGACTAGAAATGGTACGATGATGTTTGAAACTTTGCATTTCAGCTCACTTGAAAGCAACTTACTGTAAATGAAGTCTTCACAATATTGCTCTCATTTCTAGCTACATTTAATTAAAATTTCACTCTAAATTATTTTTCTTAATTGAATAAAAAAATTAATTGTAATTTTTAAATTACCCTTTATTAGAACTTGTTGCATGTAAGTAAAAAAGTCATTGAAAAATAAATTATGTATTAATTCACTTTATACTTTATGAATGACATAATTAATAGAAATATGACTATTTTTTTATAGTAAATGCTAACAAATGTTATAAGATAACTTGTAGTAAATAATTAAATATAAATATAATCTTAAAAATAATGCATTAAACATTTTAATTTTTTTTTTAAAAATTGATATTTTTTATATAATTTTTTTTTAATTTCTTAACAACTGTGACCGACTCGATAGAGGAATTAATAACCCTCTATAACTTGCGAAGGAAACCTTCAATAACAAGGTCTTCGTACAGAAGTGTGACAATTATTGAGATTTGAAGTGGACATTGATGTTTCTTATTCAACATTTTTTGCATATGTTTCTTGGTCAACATTGTAGTAAAGATATTTTCCTTAATACATGATTTTGCAACAAAAATTGACACCTAAAGTTAGACCCTGCAGCTATTATTAAATGATTATTTCCTCTGATTAGGTTTTTTATTTTTATCTCTAAATTTTGATTGTTTTAGAAAATTAACATTTAGTTAAATATGCTTTTCTCTTTCTATTCTTACAAAAATTAAAAACATATTAAATGAATTTTACTTTATTAAACTAATTAAAGATAAAAAAATTATGTTTAAATTTTAATTCAACTCACAAATGTCAATATTATTATAGGTTGAATTGTCCTTAAATCTTACAGTTTTGCGTGAATTTATATTGATATTTATAATTTCTTCTAAAAACAGAAGATTATAGACAAAGTTTAAAGGATAAAAAATAAGACAAAAAGATTACCATATTTAGACAAATTGAATTGTTATGCACATTTTAAGTACTATATGATTTAAAATGTGTATGGCACTCAAATAAGTTCAATTCTATTAAGTATTTGTTGAGTGTAGAAATTGACATTGAATTTGTTGTACCTTGAGAACCATTTTGGATGTCTTGAAAATGCATTTCACAAATCCTGGCCAAACTTATCTGTACTTACAAATATTGTCATTACACTTAGTAAAACATATTACTTACAGTAAATATAAATTAAAAGTCCTACATTGTTTAAAAAAGTTATATTTGAACAACATATAGAAGAGAGAATCCATAAACTCATTGTCTTAATAAATTCATTGTCTTATAATTTTAGAAAACGAATAAAAATATTAATTGTGTTATAAAGACCCTAAACATATGACTAAGTATGTGATCACAAGAAAGGAATTGAGCTAGAAGTTTCAGCAAACACCAAAAGATATGCAAATCAAAACACAAACAAGCTTCTAGAAACTAGAAATAATCAAAGGGGAGGACCACATAAGAATTGAAGAAAATAGTTCATTGATCCAACTACACATTGTGTTATTGGGAAACCTCACCATAATTGTACAGTTGATCAGTCCCTTTACATACAGAAAAAAGTCAATTTGATCAAAGTCATGTTCCTTTCAAAAATCTACCAGACAAAGTGCAGATTTTACCTAATCCACCTCAATTTTCTATTCTGTAGTTCTGTGGGGCTGAAATTTATAAATTTGTGTTTCACAGTTAAGGTAGTATACACAATTTTGCTTGTCACGTTTTTCTTTTTGATTATATACTCCCTCCATTTGGTCACTTTAAAATATCAAAATAGCATCTATTAACTTTTTTTCAACAATACCATCATTTAGAGAAGAAAAAATGTGAATTCCTTTCTAAATTTGTCATCATAAAATAATTAGGGAGTATAAGATCTTTACCGATCAAAATATAATAATAATAATAATAATAATAATAATAATAATAATAATATATTATTATTATTATTATTATTATTATTATTATTAGGAAGTGATTTTATTTTCAGGTCATCCATTTATGTTGTTAATTTCAACAATTTTTTAGTTTAAATAGGTGTATGAATCGCTTACAGTGTAATTATTATAGAGATTGTTATATTTAATAAGTTCGATAAGTATTCTTCTATTACTGCTCTAAACCACTCTAATTAATGAGTATTTTAGACTATACACATTATTTTACTATAATTTAATTTAACTAATTATTTTTTAAGAAGTGTTCATAAAATAATACTTATAATGACAGTGAGGGGATAGTTTACCGAAATCAGATTTATTCAAGATATTTTAGACGTATTTATGCAATTGATAGATTAATGACGGTTGAATTAATATCAAATGGTTTCAATTTTAATATAAAATTGATTTTTTATTAATATAAAATACAAAATTTAAAATTTCAATTATTTAATCTAGTTATCGATGTGACTACATCGAGGGTCAGATCCTAATTTACTCCTACTTGTACAACCATCTTTTAAGATGGTTAAACATCATGATTCCACTTATCATGAGATCCAAAATTACTATGCTTCAAAATCAAGGGATACGCAGTATGATTTTATTCAAATCCACATATCAATAATTATATCCTAAAAATTAAGAACATGCATGCATAGTATAACAAAATAGACAGACTTAAACCTAGTGATACCAATCCACATCTTTCATAATAATGATTCATTAGGCATAATTGGGATCCATCATTTAAAATCTCATTTTACGGTCGTAAATTTTTAAGATAGATCAAAATGGTCAAATAAAGTTTTCTCTATAATTAGATTTTATAAGAGATACTTGTGAACTAATATTTAAGAATCTTTGAAATTCTAAACGATAATTAAAGATATTTTTTAAACATAATAGTTTATGATCATTTCCGTCTTTATAGATAAGATGATGATCTGATTGATATTAATTCAATTTAAAATATATGTTTATTTTCTCTTATTTTAATCGAATCAGTATTATTTAACCAACTATCCAAATTATAAAAATAAACATGATCATTAACATCTATTTGTAAGAGACAATGTTTATGGTTATTAAAGTTTTAAAAGGTAAACCATTATTTTAGTCTTTAAAAGTATAAGATGCTGTCATTTTGGTCTCTAACTCAACAAAAAACTCAAATTAGTTTTCGAATCATCAAAATAATCTCTGAAAGATATAACTTACTTTCATAAAGTCCTTAAAAAATATAATTTATTGTCAAAAGAGTCGATGACCATTATAACATCAAAGATTAAATTAATTGACATTTTAATTATTCGATAACTAATTTAAATTTTTAATTGAGTGAGAGACCAAAATGACATCGCTATATATTTTTAAAAACTAAAATGATAAAAAAAATTCGAATTTCAAATATTTTTGAATTGCTTGTTTATGGTCCACGGTCAATGGTACTTCACATTAAAATTCCCCTTCCTTAAGTTAAGGTTCTACAACGTCTAGCTTGAAATAGTGGAAATGAAAACTCTATGAACTCTACTAAGGAAAAACTAGGTAGGCACATGAACACCCTGAATTGTTGCTTGGATGCTTAGCCAGATTTGGATAACATCAAATCGAATACATCAATAATTGATTGCTATGAAGAGAATTCATGTCATGTCACCATAACAATGCACACAAACCAACTATATAGACTTGTGTTGACCTTCACAACTTCAGCCACATGGTTCTCAAGTCTTTATAATTGACAATTCATATATTCGGGACACTGTCGGAATATGTTCCAAGTCCTTTGTAATGCACAATTTTAAACTATTATTTTAATTTTCGAAAGAGCATGACGTTGTTATTTTACCCTCGCCTCACTAAAAAAAAAAAATTAGATATCAAATTCTCAAAATAATCATTAAAAGATATAATTTATAGTTAAAATAATTCATAATTATTTTAATATTAAAAATTAAATTAATTGATATTTTGATAATTTAAAAATTAAAATTTTTTGTTAGATCAAAATCAAAATAATAATATTTTATATTTTTAAAGATTAAAATAATAGTGTACGGAACACAACTATATAACTATACATTTTGATAGATACAAGAATATCATATTTTGGAAGCTAATATATAACATATCATATATGCTAAGACAATCGGTTTAATTAATATTGAAAAAGACTGAAATTCAAGTTGGAGAAAATGTCCCCATTGTCTTAGAGGTGGATCCGTCCTTGTTTATATTCGCTCCAACGTAATTTATTAACAACTTTTTTATCACATATTAAGAAGTCTTGATGTTATAGAAGAAATAGTTGTTGTGATCAAAATAATTTCAACTATTACATTAATTGCATTTGAAATGTCTATTATTAATTGCATTTGAAATGAAATACTCAAATACACATCCATATTTTTTTTCTTCAATAGACGTGTTCATGTTTTTATTAAATCATTGTTTAATTCTTTTTGTTAGTATATGAAATAATAAAGAAATTTAAATATAACTACGAGATTTTGAGATTTTAAATTCAAACATAAAATACGATATCAAAATTAATAATATCAATATTTATTAGAAATATCGACGTTATTATCAAGTTGGGTTAGTAATTGTTTCTTGGAAGAACAAAAACTTCACCCAATTAAATAAAGTTGAACACTTATGAATGTATTAAATATTAGTTGAATTTAGATTAAGGGTATATTTGGAATAAATATATTAAATAGAGTTGAATTTGTTGATTTTTGTTTATAAGACAAAAATTAAGATTTTTTTTTTTTTAAATAAAGACAAAGAGAGTACATCACATTTATTTAGACCTAATTAACATACTATATTAATAGTTGAAAGTCTTACATTACACTACATGAAATATGACCTAAAAATATTTTTATTAATGAAAAACATTCTTCTTATAAATAGATTTTGTAAAAAATAAGTTATAATCAACCTAAATTTTAAGACTAACAATACATTTGATTAACTTGGTGGACAAACTTTAAGATAAACTTTTCCTTCCAATCATTAATTGAAAATATGATAACCACATAACAAATAAACCTGATAATATTCACAAATCCATAACAGAAAAGACTATGCATTTACCTATTTAATTTTCAATGTTGAAGAGACACTCATTTCTTTTCTAAATATTACTGTGTCTCTTTAATTTGTTTCTCCCTTACCACACTCTTAAATGTTCATAATAAAACAATATATACAATACAAAGCTATGAATATTTTTTAGAAACATCATAAGGTGACTGAAATCCAATATTCTCCACAGCACCAACTGTCTTGAATTGCCTTCTTTTGTACAACTCCTCAACCAATGATCTATGTAATAATTGGCTCCGCGTATCGATCAGTGACCTGTTTCGTGTTAGTTTTCGATTTTCCATCATCATCTTACTATTACTAGGTGAAGGATTCTTGTTACAATTGCTCAAGTCTTCACCAGGTGAAAACCTTGTGCCCTTGTGGTTCTTTATCATGGGAAGCTTATCTTTTCTTATAGAAGCTACATTGTTATTGTGTTCTTGGTCATCCATAGAATAGTAGTTCCAATTGGAATATGTCCCTTGTGAAGAGCATCTTGAACTGTTATCATCATGCAAATCATCTGCAACAAATGTTTGTCATGTTACTATAAAGACTAAAAAAATATTGGTCTCAACTCTCTGGTTCCAGAGGAAAGAAATCCTGATAAATCGAAGTTCAGTCTAAAGGTAAGTAAAAATTGACCAAATGTTGTTTCAATCAGAAGTTCGAACTCAGGTGTTATCACTTGATTAAAATTAGTTAAACCACATTTTTCGTCTACAAGAATATCAATGTAATTGTATTATATTTTTCATGAGGACTTCCTTGCATCACAAGGTTTTAAATTGCAGTTGTAGTGGCTTTTTTGTTGTGATTCTTGACAGTGCAATGTGCAAACTAATGTGGTTGATTCGGCCACAATTACAGTTGCAGAAACTACTAAAACTATGTAATGCATTTGAAAACCTTTCGATAGATAGGAAGCGAATGGACAAAGAAGACATACCATGGAGCGAATAATATCCGCGAGATATTTCCTCAACTTTACTGACTAAATCTGGTATTGATTCTTGCAATGATGAACTTGAAGAGAACGAGCGGAGACGAAAATGAGGTTCATCATCGCCATCGTCATCTTGGTAACTGAATGTGTTGTAGGAATCTGAATAATTATTTTGCCATCTATATGGTAGCAGAGCAGATATCTCTCTATTAATCATATTTGCAATATCAAAAGGATCCCAATCAGAAATCTCCAATTCTTTTACCATCTCCATTGCAACATCAATGGGAGTGTCTGTGAGAATGTCAAAGGGAAAATATACATTCCTAACAGAACCTGCAGGAATAAGATGCAGAAAATTATTGTTACATCAATATTTAGGCCTATAAACTTTGGTTTTGTTGGAATAAACAGCTTAATTCAATGTTTATATCATAAACACTTAGTATAAGTGTTTATGTATAAGCTAATTTAATAACGAAAAATAAAATAAAGTCAAACTGTTTTCATATGAACTATAAGATTTATTTGAATTTATCTACCGACAAAAACACTCATGAAATTGCTTGGGAGAACTTATAGAAACAGCTTATGAAATGTCCATAAATTGTTTTCATCTTATTTCTATAAGCTCTCCATGATAACTTATGAAAACAATTTGACTTTGTTTTACCTTTTATTATAGAAATAGCTTATATATAAGTACTTATATGATAAGCACTTATGTTATAAGTGTCTAATTAAGTTGTTTATTCAAACAGAGTCATAAGCTGTTTTTATAAGTTATCTTAAAGAACTTACAGAAATAAACTCAAAACAGTTTATAGACATGTCATAAGTTATTCTCATAAACCATCAAAAATAATTTTAAAATTACTTATGAAAGTAGATAAACTCAAATAAGCTAATCCAAACACGCTATAAGGAAAATAAAGACTAAAACTCATTTAGAAAGCAACTGTTTTATGGTCAAGTTTCTGAAGGCTGTGTTCTTTGAGAGTAACAGACAGATATGAAAGAAAAAATTTCCTAATAATGAACAAAACTAAATATGTGCATTGAGAAAAGAATACATACAATTCTGATCAGAAATTTGAACTTTGAGAAAGATAGTATCATCTTCAGGATTCAACTTCCCTATTACTTTCATTTTAGTCCTAGGAAATTCATCACTCAATTTCAGTTTTTCCATCTCACTGTCATTCAAAAATGGCTTCTGAATTGCAAGCTTCAATGCAGACGAAGAATCATCGGCTGAAAGAAAGGGTTCTTGCAACAAATCTTTCGCCGATGGTCTCTTCGCTGCAGGTTCTAAACATTTTCCAATAAACTTCCTTGCTTCCGGGTCTTCAACGCGGAAAAATGCCATTGGTAGCCTCCCCTGAAACACAAAATGTTAGTTAATGAAAACGCCAAATTTTTTCTAATATATCATGAAATCGATACATAACCGGAATTTTACCGATGTCACTTTCTTGTAAATCTGTGCTGGATTAGAACATTCACTATATGGATAATCAGATGTGAGCATTTCCAATACACACATGCCAAATGAGTAAACATCAGCAAGTTCATTGTATTCTTCCTCATACAATTCTGGCGCCATGAACTCGGGCGTGCCTAACACAAAATAAGAAAACACACTTTATATACTATCAGCGCAAAAAGTTTTATATTGTCAACAAATCACAACCAATCATACGTCTGATTTTAAAAGTATTTATCATTAAAGTCAAACGTTTTTAATGATCTGACGATTACAATTGACTGACAACAAATAATAGCAACAAAGTAATTACCTATAACACTATGAGCTGATTGAGAACCTTGAAGAATTGCAGCTAGTCCAAGATCACCAATTTTCACTTGTCCAAGATGTCCATTGACAAATACGTTATCACATTTAAGGTCCCTATGAATTACTGGTGGATCATGGCCATGTAAATAAACTAGTCCTTGTAAGATTTGGCGCGCCCAATTCTTTATTGCTTGTATGCTTACTCGCTTATATTTCTTTCGGTATCTGCACGCGTTCGAACATTATCAATTATTTCATCAAAGAGATAACAAGACAAAGATCCTAGTAGCTTATGATCATGTTCTCAAATTTTGTTAATCATAAACACATTCATATAAACATAACAGAAATAAAATATTTTCGCAATTGTCATAAGGCGCATGCCGCAAAATTCCATATTCCTATGATACATAATGAGTAATGTTCCATATCATAGAGACCTTAAGGCTAGATACATCAACTTTCAGTTACCTTTTGATTTATATTTCATTTGAGAATAGTATAAGGAACTGCATAATGAGACTAAAGTAACTAATTGCCTAATACTATATAGAAAGAAAATTACTCTCTCAATGATCCTGATGTGAACATTTCTGTAACAAAGTTGAAGGCCTTCTTATCAATATCAATCCAAGATGTGAAGAATCTTATGATGGAGTGATGCTTGAGAGTGCTTAGAAGATGAACTTCCGAGTAAAGGCGCTGCAAATCGTCCGGCGTGTTAAGTACCTCATTGAGTCTGATCTTGTTCCATGCTACCTCTATACCAAGGACTTCATCAATTGCTTTGTACACTGTCTTCATTGCTCCTTTTCCAAGAACATCTCCAAACTAATTAATCACAAATAACACACAATGTTTGTCGCATTAAGTCGATAATAAGATGGAGATTAACTATCTATAATTTTAGGAGATTATCTATCTTAATCAGCGTTTCAAATAAAATGTTTGCAACTACAATCAAAATCGTAAAATTTAATATTATCAATAAAGTTTGGTCACGGATACATAAAAATATTCCAAAAATTTATGTCTCCGTGACCACAATTAAGGCTTTTGCATTAGCTGCATTTGATTACTATTCTCTGTAATATCAAGAATCGTGAGGGATTTAAAACCTTATCTTAATAAACCTAATAACAATATAGCAAACTTCCTAAGATTGCTTAGAACACTAACCATGTGCACAAAAATTAAGGAAAAAAAAAAGTCCTTCTAAAACTTGAATGATATAACACATGGCACAAGAAACAGAGAGAAAAACAGAGTAGTTTAGATTTTAGAACTTACCCTTCCATAGCGACCAGTTGGATCAATTTCCACATAACCATTATCTTCCTTGAAATCATCCATCTTCTCTCTCTTACAAAACATGTCTAATTCTTAGCTATATATTGTCACCTTATATATTATCTTTAAATTACTGTCGCGTCGTGATTCTTGATATTACAAACAATTATAGTAAAATGCAATTGACGCAGCCTCAATCTTAATCACTATAAAATTTTCATATGGAAAAAAAATAATAATGAAGAAATGATAAACAATTTAACTAAATGAAATTATTGAAGATAGTATAGTCCTATTACTAAATTTGAGGCTTTCCTATCATGGTTAATGTGAGAGAAGATACCAAAAAACAGCTAAAAGAGTTAATTTAGAATAATGGTCAATATTCTTCATTCTTTTATTCATGTTCAAAATGAACCATGTTAAGTGCTTGTAATAAGTTACAACCATTTGTTTTTTATTTTAATTTTTTTTGTTATTTTCTGGTTCTATTTGGAAACGAAAGCTACCTATGAAAGGGATGCACTAGTAGCACAGAGTTTGATATGACATGGGAATAAGCGTGTACTATAGAATAGAATAGATACACACTATTTGACTTTGAAATTAATTAATGTATTTTGAGATAAATTCTAGCCCATGGTGGACCTTGGACTAATTTAAGTACGTTACTCAAAAATATAAATTAACGTATCCTCTTCTTTAGAATTAAAATAATTATAAATTAATATAATTGGTGTTTTTTTAATAAGTTGAGTTTTAAATAATATTGTTTTTTGGATTAGCTTTTTTTTTTGTATTTATAGAATTGCGGCCGCTTACTGTCACATTATGTTGATTGTCTGATTAAGATTGGATGGACAATATTTTAATATCAGAATTTTTGTTAAAATATTCAAAATCTGTAATTTGGATCGTTTAAACTTGATTGAACAACTCAGATAACACAACATGAAATCCAAATTCTTGTTTTTCCTCCCTTATTTTTATAGTGCTAATAACTTATTGTCTCGGTGGTAAATACCACGAGAATTATTGAATTATACTCGTTGACAATAATTGTTAAAATTTTACTTAATTCTAAGCACTAATCCACGAAAAAAGTGGTATACTTTAATATTTATCATCTTTTAAAACGTTTTGCTTCTCTGATCTCAAATAAAGCAAAAGTAGATAAAAAAAATTAATATATCTAATTTAAAGTTTAAATCAGATACATCAACTTTCTTGATCATACTTTTACTTATATTTAAGAATATATTAATATTTTTAACAGTATTTATTATGGATGATAAGTGTTGAACACATGGTGTTTTGGTAATTTAGAAAGAATAAATCAGGGAAAAGCAATAATGCACGGAACTTGAAGAATCTGTGGACACATTTTGGTGGTTGTAGTAATTGTTGTAATAATTTGGGTGTGGAAAAGGGAAAACCAATAAAGAAATAAAAACATAAGTAGAACGTGAGTAAAAGGGGGAAGGTGGAGAGAAGAATAAAACCTAGAAGCAAGAAGTTGAATAAATTTACTTGAGGAGGGGGTATTTGGTGTAGTTTCATTCATTGCTTATATGGTTATAAGTTTAGTTTATATAGTTAAAAAAAGTTTATATGGTTATTTGTTAAAAATAAATAAATGTTACAAAAAATAGAAGTTAAATAAAAGGTGTATAATCAAATTATACAAATTTATATTTAAATAAAAAAAATCAACTAAAATGTAATTTATAGCATGAAAAACAATAAATTATTTATAATAAAAAATTTAGATTAAAAATCATATTAAAATTTATATTCAAAGAAAAATATTTTTATATTCTTTAATATATAATGTCAAATATTCTTATGGTATAGTAATTTATATAATAGTCTAGATTCATGTAAATGCTTTGGTGATTAAAGAAGTGATATTGCAACTCTATGTTGTCTTGGATAATGCAATACTGATTGTATTTTTAAAGGTTCTCTTGATAGTTCTATTTGAAAAACTTTTTAGAGATCATTATGCCTCTTTTTTAGGTGGATTTGCAACTAATTTAAGAGTCTTGATCTTTATGTTGAGCTAACTATTGTAATATTGGCTATCAAGTAGACAGTAAAAAAGCGATGGACTAATATATGATTGAAATGTGATTCTAACATCAATGTTCAAGCTTTTGGAGATTTCTTTATTGTTCCATAACATCTTAATAATAGATGGATTAATTGCATTCCATTTATTATATGTCGTCGCTTCAGAATCACTCATATTTATGGAGAGGTTGTGCAGATAAGTTAGCTAATGCATATAATTTTTTTTTATATATGATGGATTTATTTGGTGGAATTTTATGTCTTCATGTATTAAACCTAAGAGAATAATTTATAAAAAAATTACAAAAACAACTACTATAATTATAAATAAAATATATTTTCCAACCTAAATTCCAACTAATTTTTAATTATTAAAAATGTAAACGAAAATTTGATCTACTATCTCTCTCCAATATATTTTTGTAAATTTACAACTTAAAATTCTTATATGCAATATAATATTATACTTTTTATTTATCTATTAAAATTTTAAAATTTCGGTCACCATAATGATTCAGTTCAAGATCTGCCACTGCTAACACGTTACCAGTAGTGACCGTCAACCACAATTTTGGCCATAGTTAACAACTACTCTAATTCTCCACTACTCTGACCACGTCAACTACCACTTTGATTAATACCGACCACCATTATAGCCTCTCTAACCGTCGCGAATCACCACTCTGACCGTCGCCGACCAATACTCTTATCACCACTCTGACCATCAATGACAATCACCAATCACTACTCTAGTCATCAATTTGACCACCACTCTAACCACCATCGATCATCATTCTAACCAATGCCAACCACCACTCGAACCACCAACGACCACCTCTTTGACCACCATTGTAGCCCTGCTAACCACCATCTACCACACAAAAAATAAAAATGAATGAGTGTATAATATTTAAAAGAAACATCTTTTAAATGTATGTTCTATTACAACTAAGGTCATGCCAACGTCTTTCTAAAAAAAAATTATGACAATTGATTAAGAAAAATAATTCAACAAAAATAAAAAAATTATTAACCACAATATAAATTAGATTAATACAATTGTCTTCTGATGATTATGATTCATTCTAATTTAAATGAAATTTTTAATAGTATCTTAAAAATAATATTTAAATTTTTTTAACTAAAGTTAAAGTTTATTGCAACTAAAGGTATGTTCATAACAGTGTCGGTCAGAGAGGTCGAACTGTTACAAACAAAGCGCAACTTAATTGATACAAGAAAAGATTGAACAGTGGTATTTATCTTCTAGGTATCAGATTCGATTCCCACGAAAGACAAAACTCATTAATTTCTAACTGGAGGAAAAGGAGGAGTGAGAAATCTGTGAATCACAATGTCGATTAGAGGGGCTGGGCTGTTACATCAACCGCCTAAACCTTGTGAGTTGTTGTGTATGTAAGGGTAATAGGTAGGGGTGTTAAAAAAACCAAAAATTGAACTAAACTACATAACTGAACCAAACTATTTTTGAATTAAACTGATTTATAAAAATTGAGAACCAAATTGTTTTTTCAAAAATAGTTTATTAACCGAACTGATTTTTTAAAACTAGAAACGAATCGAACTAGTTTTTAGTTCAAAAAAACTAGAACCAAATTTGTTTTTTTAGAAGTAATTAGGGGTGATTATGTAAAATATGGCTTATAGGAACAAAAAAACTAATTTTAAAACCAGTTCGGTTCGGTTCAGAGTAATAAATCGGTTCATCGATTTATAGAACAGTTTGATTTGGATTTTTGAACTGAAAATCGGCTCGGTTTAGTTTTCAAACAATTCTAATTCAAAATTAAACCTTGCCCACCCCTAGCTAGTAATAGGAATCCGTAGAAGTAAGGACTTAATTATAACACATTCCGTTCATTCTATGAAATGCCACGAAATGCGAGATTAGAAACTTATGATGCAAGCCTACCAAAATAGGTCTTTCCTCAAAACTTTTCCTTTATATTAGTGGGTAATCTTGTTTGTGGACAAATCTGTCGGTGGACAAATACTAAAGATATTTAGTCTTCATAATTTTAGCTTAAAGGTCATTATGTAAAATTAGGACACCGTAACAGACCCCGTCATATGTAGTAATCGAGTAGTGAAACCAAAGTAAGTGTTAGAGTTTGTAACCGTGGAGGGACTTGAGTAGACCTAGTCACAAAATTAGTGACCTACAAAATTTCATCCTTACTCTTAGACTTTAGTCTTAAGATTTAGGTGAAACTCCAAATACTGATGAGTGAACTCGTGCAACCTTAAGGTTGCTAGAGGCGATATGATCAAAGTGTGCAACAATAATAGAACAACTTTTAAGTAGAGATTTTGAAAAAACTCACTTAGAAAATTTATTAGTGAAATATGTGCACATGTGATCTTTTCTTTTAAATACATTTGTGTTTATGTGATCTATTAGGTATTTTAAATTATGGTGCGCTATCTACTGTGTTATACATGTTAGTCATAAACGCATACTTCATAGGTTTCTAAGCGCACTTATATATGTATACACACTACTTTTTTTCCTTGTTGATTAGACAAAATCGATGTTTTAGAATCCTTTCTTGTATGGTATGCTTTTTTTTTGAATGAGAATGCAAGAATGTTGATGAATAATGTGTGGTGTTTGTAACTACGCTCCTTAAGACCAAGACTTACTAAATTTTGAGTTCAAAATTTTTATAACGTGAGGAGAATGTAACACCACAAATTACTATTCAAAAAAAAGATATATCCCTCGCATGATGCACCGTACAAATTATAAAAGATGAGTTGCATTTTACTAATGAGACAAACGTTGTTGATCCTTTTGATTGTAACCTTGAATTTTGGCCTACTACCTCCAAATATTTTTGACCTTGTTTATTTGATAATATTTATTGTAGTTCTATAAATGATAAGTGATGGGGTGCCATCTCCCTATGTGATGTCTTTACACTTTGGTTTTTTTTTTCTTTCTTAAAAAAAAGTAACACTTTTTTATTTATTTTGAAAGTTGAATTTAAAATTATAATAAGAAAAAAGTTAAAATATTTTTGTAAAAATATAATATGATGAGAATATAAATTTATATCTGTTTGTAATTGAAGAAGTACACAATAAAATTAGTGTTGTGTAAAGAAGTATTTTTTGAAAATTGAAATTATTGATTTTATTTGTTGGAGTTTGAAAAGAAGAAGGTGAATTATCTTCATAGAAAGTTTTTGAAATTGGTAATTATTGTAGGAAATTAATAAATGAGAATTGATTGGCTAGAAGGGCTGAGAGGAAGTTTTAGGCAAGAAAATGATGTATGTAAATAGGGGTGTACGTGGGTTGGGTTGGGCTGGTTTTGACAAAACCCGATGTCCAACCCGGTCGATTATCTTTGGGTTGAGTTAAGTTCTAAACCCGTATTTTTTTCATTTAACCCGAACCGACCCGATCAAGAACGGGTTGGATTAGGTTGGGTTGGCGGATCTATAACCTATTTTTTATTTTATGAGAATATATATTGAATGAAAATATATTTAATACTTAAATATCTCAAAAACTATAAAATTTCAATCACAACATTCAATTCTTTAAAAAAGTCATCAACCTCTCACAAAAAAAATAAATAAATCCAACAATCTTCAAATACATCAATAAATTCAACAACAGTAAATCAATAAAATATAAAAATTCATCAATTCTAAGCAATTGTCAACTTCAAGTACAAGCACTTAAATGGTTCCTCAAAGTCTAGAAGGAAACAATTGAGAATCTGCAAAAACAAATATTAATAATAAAAGTGAGGAAAAAACAGCTAGCATGCATTGCTACTTGGTCCACAACATTACTTTCATCATTACACATAACCCACCAACCATTTTAGTTTACTAAGCTACCATAATTTTTTAATAGTAGTGCTTCATTTATTTATACTTAGAGTACTTACTATTTTTAAATAAAATATTAAAAAAAAGTGTTTAATAGGTTTAAATGTAAAAAATTTAAACTAAATTCATCATAAGCTTTTGTATAAGCATCATTTTTGCTCATAAATAGTATTTAACTAAAAAAACTTGTATTTACCAAATGTAAAAAATTTAAACTAAATTCATTATAAGCATAAGTTTTCCGTTCATACCTTTATTATGTAAAACTATAACAAAATATAACATTTAAATAAATAGTATTTAACTCAAAAATTAAATTGCTCTTCTGAAAGAGACAATTCAAAAATTAGATACAAATTTTATGAGTATGCATATACGAGATTACAAGGCCCAAACAAATTAAACGCTAAATTGCGATAAAAATTAAGTATTTAGGCTAGACACATAAACACCTTGCATCAGCATTCATATAAAAATCAGTTATTAATAATTTCTCATTATAACTAATTCGTATAAAAATCAGTTATGAGCATTTGCGGAACAAAATAAGAAGGTGGAAAACGGCGCGACTTCAAAAAGTGTGGAAGAAAGTGGACGCATAAAGTGGATGAGGACAGCTGAAAATCTAAAGAAGAAGAGTAATGAAACCCTATTGGACTGTTGGGCTGCCAAACAAAATTTTAAAAAAATATAACTAGTTACCGGATCGGATCGACGGGTTCAAATTGTTAAACCCATTACCCAAATCAAATATAAGCGGGTTGGGTTGGGTGATCGGGTTGGCGGATCAACCCGCACCCATGTACACCCCTATATATGTAAATCATCTTACTTTCATATATAAAAGAAAAGATTAACAAATACCAACAATTACACAATTTTTCTAATGATTCTTAATTTCAAAAAACACCCACATAATAAATTAAAGAGTCCAATCAATACATTATTATTCTTACATAATTGTAGAAATTCACTTTACAACTAAAGATGATGATAACAATCGGTAAAAAAATTCGCATAAAATTTTAGATTTGAACTTGAAATATAGTATTTAACTTAACAATTTCAGCATTTAGCTAAATTTTATTATGGGTAGATCTCAATCAAAGACCTTGAACCTAAAATTGGAGTTATCTTATAGTCACTAAAACCTGCTAAGGAAATCAACTTAATCCATTCTTTGTGATTCCTCTCTTTTCCTGTGAGTAGTACCATCATCAACATATCAAAGAACAATTGTGTTTCTAGTGATTCATAATTAATGTCTCCCTTCTTAGTATCCAACACCATGTCAATGACTATCACTTTCCCTTCTTTACCTTTCTTCACAAGTGATTCCTTACATTTTTTTAATATCTTCACACATTCCTCGTCATTCCAATCATGCAATATCCACTACAATTTCATTGACACTTTTATTTGGGTTATTAAACAAAGACAGATAATAAAAAAAAGAAGAGAAAATAAGAAGAAAATTATATTTGACCATTATCACTTTTATTTGGGTCTTTAAAGAAAGACATAAAAACAAAAATAAAGTGAGAAGAAGAGAAAGCAAGAAGAAAATTATATTAATAATTAACAGATAAATAGATGAAACTCAATGTTTGTAATGCATTATTAAATGGAGTATTTCTTATAGTTGAGTCACTCTACCTAATAATAGATTATAAACATTGAAATTCATTAACCCAACCGTCAAATATAAAATTCTTATTTAATATATTTAATCTACAAATTATCATAAATTTTTTAAATTATTGATGCTTCATTAAATAACTTCAAATTAACGTCTAATAACCTTTTAAAAATAAATAAAATTCAACTTTCAAATTTCATAGCTATAAGTTTTGAATTGATATGATATTTTGTGTATTAGACCATTAATACAGTGTGATAATAATCAACGGTTGGATTTATAAAATTCAATATTTTTATATAAATGATACATCAAATAATTTTATATTAGTATAAATTTAATACCTTATAGACATGATAGGATAATAGTTATTCGTCAAATGGTGGGTTTCATAATATAGACATGCAATAAATAATAATCAGATGTGTCATAAATATTATGTTTGAGATTGAGGTATTTGTAACATTCTACCTTCAATAAAATGGCATCTGCAGAGGGAATTTCTTTAAACATGTCCCCACCAACATATTTTAGATTCTCAATTCCTTGCAAACCCACAACATGTGGTAGATCAAATACAGTGCACTTCAATTGTGGGAATGATTTTGCAAGATCCTTTCCCATGGTCCCTGTACCTCCTCCAACATCAACCAATGACTCCAATCCATTGAACACTTCCTTGCACTTCTCAATCACAACACTACTCACCAATTGAGCATCCCTCGCCATTGCATCATTGAACAAGTTGTTAAATTTGGGCTCGCGCTCCGCATAATCCCAAAACAACATCCCATGCATCATTTCAAACGCAGTAGGATCGTCATTTTTTAACCAAGTAGACAATTTATGCCACGGATTCGTCAAAACAGGATCAAGCATCGCGTGCACGAATGGTGTCACACTCATTAGATTATCCCTAAGTAACAATAAAGATGCATCAGTTAATATATACTCAGTTTCTAACTCATTCTCTGTAACATTCTGTTGAGAGAAAAAACCAGAATGAGTCATTGTTCGCATCAAGCGATAGATGTAGGGGAGTTTTGAAGGGTGGATTGACAGTGAAGAAATGAGTTTTGAGAGTGACATTGGTTTTCCATAGTTGTGTATGATATCAGGTATACCTAAATCAATTACACATTTTAGTGACATGGAATTTATGAAATTGAAAATATGATTCCATATGTGGCTTTGAGCTTTGAGCAAATTAGAAGCATTATGTGATTCCATTCTATTAGCAAGATTTTAAGTATGGACGAAACTTCCATATTTCGGCTCTCTATTTATAAGGCTAGCTGGTCTCTAATCAAAACTTCTAGAACGCAATTATGTTTTGGACTATACTATTCATTGCTTATATGGTTATAAGTTTAGTTTATATAGTTAAAAAAAGTTTATATGGTTATTTGTTAAAAATAAATAAATATTACAAAAAATAGAAGTTAAATAAAAGGTGTATAATCAAATTATACAAATTTATATTTAAATAAAAAAAATCAACTAAAATGTAATTTATAGCATGAAAAACAATAAATTATTTATAATAAAAAACTTAGATTAAAAATCATATTAAAATTTATATTCAAATAAAAATATTTTTATATTCTTTAATATATAATGTCAAATATTCTTATGGTATAGTAATTTATATAATAGTCTAGATTCATGTAAATGTTTTGGTGATTAAAGAAGTGATATTGCAACTCACTGTTGTCTTGGGTAATGCAATACTGATTGTATTTTTAAAGGTTCTCCTGATAGTTCTATTTGAAAAACTTTTTACAGATCATTATGCCTCTTTTTTTAGGTGGATTTGCAACTAACTTAAGAGTCTCAACTGATCTTTATGTTGAGCTAACTATTGTAATATTGGCTATCGAGTAGACAGTAAAAAAGCGATGGACTAATATATGATTGAAATGTGATTCTAACATCAATGTTCAAGCTTTTGGAGATTTCTTTATTGTTCCATAACATCTTAATAATCGATGGATTAATTGCATTCTATTTTTTATATGTTGTCGCTTCAGAATCACTCATATTTATAGAGAAGTTGTGCAGAAAAGTTAGCTAATGCATATATTTTTTTATATATATAATGGATTTATTTGGTGGAATTTTATGTCTTCATGTATTAAAGAAGACTTATTTGGTACTAGAGTAGAGTTTCTAAATTTTTTATTTTTTTCATGGCTTGGTGTTTGTTGTTGTCAATTGCTGCACTATTTTTCCTTCTTTGTTTTTATCTCAATGAGTTTTGTAAGAAGGAGTTTTTTAATGAGGTAATTCGACATTTTAAATTTCATTGTTTCCTTAGGTATTAATCTTGTCCCCAAATTTGTTTTACTTATCATTATTAATATAATTGATTGAAGTGATACAAATGATTGATAGATGTCTAGGAATTCCAACATAGTTGGAATATTTAGATAGTCATATGATGTTTTTGCACTATAATTTTTAATTAAAAAATATGCATCAGAGCATTTTCCAAAAAAATTGATTCATGTAAAGCATCTTATATTTTTACACATTCTCTTATGTTTTTATTTTGTAATAGTTCTATATTGATTGCTTTATATAAAGATTAGTCTAAATTTTTTCAATTCTATATAATGTAAGAACTTATATATTCCTTCTAATCATATTTTTAAACAAAATAAATCACAGTTTGATTTTTCTAAAAAATAAGTAAAAGTTTCCAAATTCAACGTTATTTAATGTCATTGAAAATATTAAGTTCTTGTATTAAGTGTAAAGTTAAAGAATTTACTTGTGATTTTCACCAATAGTTTAAACAACTTTTGGTGACTATTTAGACGTGTCATGATCTCTTCTTGGGTGTGTTTACTTGTGGCGTGTCTTTGTGGGATCACATCATTCTAGTGGATGAAGTATATTTTTCTTGTATTAATTTTGACTTCTTTCGGTATATTTTGTGCTTTGAATAATTTTCTTTTATTTTGAATAAATTTTAATTTTGTTTCTTAAATAAAACAACTTTATTTGATAATGTTGTTCAAAAAATACCTCTTGTTTAAAAAACAACTCTATTTAATATCTTTGAAAAATCCAACTGCATTTAATTAGTTATTCAACTTTCTCTTACCTTATTAATATCCAATACACCATACTTAAGAATTTTTTTACTAATAAAATGACATTGATTAATTTAAATTAGTAGAATACATTCATCGAGATCAACATAAATACAAAATCGCTAAAATCAAAAAGATGAGTTTATGAACTAACTTGCATTATCCAAGTTAATAGTATATAACAGTAAAATATCTACAAACATGACAAAATTATAGTGCTCGAAATACTCATGTATCTGAATCCATAATATTGATGTTCCCAAAGTTATTGATTGAATTTATATTTGATCAAAGTTAATTTTTCAATTTGAACCAAACGAATAATGCAACAAGATGAAAAATCAAAACAACGCCGCACCAAGAAGACGAACAAAACAACGTTGTACCACAAAAGAAAAACTAAATCTATGTAGACACCACTTATTTAAATAAAAAGAAAAGAAAAATCATAAGGGTCATTTAGAGCCTAAAGTAGTCCTTAACCCACCCCTCTCCGGTGGATGAAAAAAATAAAATAAAAGAAGAAGAGAGGCGGCTAGATTTTTTGTTTTTGTGCGGTACACCGCTTCCAAGATCTCGTTAATGTCAATGAAATATTCATTATTTTTTCTAGCATAGCCCTAAATTTTAAGGAATGTCTCATTTCAAGTTTTGAATTAATATGAGAAAATAAAGGGTAATTTAGGAAAGTCTACAATATGGTAGTCTTCTACTAATAAATTATAGACGTCTTCTAATAATAAATTATAGCCATCTCACACCTCTTTTCTTTTTCACCTATCAAATAGGGGTACTTTAGGATCATTTTTATGACCTAAAATCACTCATCTGATTTGTTTTTCTCACCTTTTATATAACTAAATGGTTTTCACTTAGATTTTGTCGTCTGAATGCGACATTGTTTTGTTTGTTGTCTTGGTGAGACGTTCTTTAATTTTCTATTTTGTTGTAGTGTTCGTTTAGATCAAATTGACAGCTTAACTTTGATCCATTACATTTTCAATCAATGACTTTAACATCATCAACGTTACAGATCTGAAACCATGTATTCGAAGCACTTTATAATTTTGCCATATTGGTAGACATTGTCTGACTTTATGTTATTAACTTCAATGATGTGAATTTGTTACATATTTATCATTTTCAATTTTAATGAATTAAAATTTATTTTTTTCCAATTGATATATTATATCAATTTGAATGAATTATCATTTTTTTTCGGTCAAAACAAAAGGAAAGTCTATAATATTTTATATGAAGTTTATGTTATTAATTGCATTTTTTAACTCACATGACACAATATATAATATAATATAATATAATATAATATAATATAATATAATATAATATAATATAATATAATATAATATAATATAATATAATATAATATAATATAATATAATATAATATAATATAATATGAGATAGACAATATTTTAGTAGATGCTTATACAATTTCATAATGAATATAAATAATTTATGTTTCGTTCAGTAAAAATTATCACATTTAAAAAAAAAAGTCATATAAAGAGGTCACTTTTAGGAGGTGAAAAAACATTTGGAGCAATTTAACTTATCTCATGCAAAATATATATATATTAAAGCAAATACATGATTTTGGGTAGCTTTTTTCTTCCAAATACATGGTTTTGGATGTCATTTTTAAATAATAAAATCATAATATTATTATAATTAGATTATACTTTTAGTCTTTTATGTTTGATCTAATTATCGGATAAGTCTTTTATTTATTTTTTTCAACTAAATTCTTTAAGTGGAACCATGTTTGTAATGTTAGTTTTTATGTTATTGTTTGATTACAAAAATGTACTGCTAAACAACGCTGACATGTGCATAACAATGTTGATGTGTTAAATTATAAAAATGAACGATTTTCTATATTACTCCTTTAAGTTTTAGAAAAATATATTTATGGCTCTCTAAGTTTAAATAAGTCTTTGTTCAGGTCAAATGTTCATCTTTTACCTATTTATCATCTTCCTCTTCCACTCCATTTTTGAAAAACCTAAAACCCAAAATTTGTAATTCCACTAGAAAAACTCAACATCGACCATGTGAATTAGAGAAAAATCAAAAATAAGAAATTCATCATTCCAACAAGAATTAAAAAATGAGTAATTGTAAATAAAGAAAAGTCCACTATAAATAAATGAGGTGTTCGTACATCTAGCAATTTGATCAAACATAAAGAACTAAAAGTTCAATTTAGCCTAAATTTTTTACAGAGTGTTATAATATTTGTACTCTTATTTTGAAAAAGATTTGTACATTTGAGATGACTTGAGAGTAGTAATTTCAATATTAATATTCATACATGTTGGATACCTGAATATTCATA
Organism: Cicer yamashitae; assembly: GCA_037974755.1. Taxonomy (NCBI): domain Eukaryota; kingdom Viridiplantae; phylum Streptophyta; class Magnoliopsida; order Fabales; family Fabaceae; genus Cicer; species Cicer yamashitae. Next base: position 41,991,491 of record JBBPBQ010000004.1, read on the forward strand.
CAAGTCGTACTGTGTTATTAAAATAAATCGATAAATAACAAAATATAATTGTTATGATTGTGACTCAATTAAAAATCATTAGAATATCTTTAAATCTAAACCATACAATATTAAAAATAAAAATATGTATTAACTCAAATATTCTAGACAATGCATATCTTTTTGTGCGTGTTTGCTATTTGTAAGAAACAAAGTATTGGATTACATTATGTTTGATTAAGTTCTCGAATATTTGATTCAGTTTTCGGATGTACGAACAACTCATTTATTTTTAGTGAATTTCTATTTATTTACAACAACTCATTTTTTAATTCTTGTTTAAACAATGAATTTCTTATTTTGATTTTTCTTTAATCCGTGTGGTCGACATTTTGATTTTTTCTATGAAAATTACAAATTTTGGATTTTAGATTTTTTTAAGATGGAGTGGAAGAAGAAGATAGTGAAGAGGAAGATGATGAAGAGGTAAAAGATGAAGATTATGCCTCAGTGAAAACTAGTTTAAACTTAGAAAAACATAAATGTATTTTTTTCAAAATTTAAAGGACCAATTTGAGAATTGTCTACTTTTATAATTTGTTACATTAAATTGTTATATATGTGTCAATATTAGAACGGATACGTAACATTTTTTTTAATAAAATTAACAGAAAATGATATTTTACAAATATACAATAATATTAAGACTAACGTTGTAAAGGAAATATCACTTAAAAAGATCTAATTGAAAGAAAAAAAACATAAATAACCTATCTAAGAAGTGTATCAAATAAAAACTATAAATGCAATTTAGCCTATTATTAGTGACATATAAAATTTGTGTACAATTGCCGTAAAAACCGACAATAACCAGTTTACTGGTTTTTTTTTTTTTTAGCTTCCAGCTTTTATTTTGTAATAAAAGCTTCGGATTTGTTTTAAAAAACATTTCAATTTTTTATTCCGTAAAACAAAAGTCCAGCTTTTAGTATATTTGCGGCGAAATATTTGTTAAAATTATGATCAATAATTACTATATATTTATATTGAAACCAACAAATATTTATATAAGGGATTATTAATTTACACACATCTAAAAAAATCGATAGTGTATATTAGTAAACTACTTTCTATTTGAACATAAAACTTCATTATTACTTTTAAAACCAATTCAATAAATGAATATTAATGTCCAAATAGAAACTGGTTAGATTGTTAATATACACTTGCATGTAAATTAGCAAGTCTTGTGAGAATTGCTAATTTACCCATCCCTAAAAAATAAAAGTGTATATTAATCACATACATTTTTTTATTTAGACACAAAACCCTATTATCTTTTTAAAACTATTAATTTAATGAATGATATTAATGTTTGTTAAAAATATTATTTATAGGAGTTGCTAATTTACATGTCTAAAAAATAAAAAAGTGTATATTAGTGATTTACGCACTTTTTATTTGGATACAAAATCTCATTATTTTAAAAAAATAATAATAATATTTCAATGAATGAGTATTAATGTCCAAAGAGAAAATATTTCCGTCGCTAATATACACTTTTTAGATTATAAGTGTATACATTATCAATTTCTTATATATATAAAAATTTTAAAAATATATATAAGATTAAAAATATTATAAAAAAATAAAAGATGAAAGGTATTGCCATATATTTTTTATTTTTGAAGTATTATCTTTTGTATTGTTGTTGAAGTTTTTTTTTGGGTACAGTAGTAACGAAGTTTTTGTGTGGTACGGTTTTTTGCAACGGATAGTTATAAAGTTTTTAATTTAATATTTTGGTTGTGTAAAAATTCACGGAGACTCTGATAAGCAACTTACTTCAAAGCTTGTAACTCTTTACAACAAATTACCCTTAAAAGATCCTAGTCATTGAAATTTTATATATAATTTATTACTAAAGTTACATTTAGATATGGTATACAAATTTTATCACTTGTGTACCTTAAATGCCACATTATTATTGGCTATTTTTCGAATAATCGGCACGCATCTTTTGCTAGGAGGTACGTTTAGGTTCGTGGAATCTTATCTTATTATTTATCTTATTATTATACACATAGAGTGACGAAGGAGATAGTGTCTTTATCTTCATTAATTTTGGGTATCTTGCTATGTGTATGACATATAAATCAAACTTATTAGATTCTTTTTTTGACAAAAATCAAACCTATTAGATCAAGGCAAGTACATGCATTTCATCTTTTCCCAAATCTATGGTTGGTAAAAAAAAAAAAAAATCTTAAGAGACCCGTGCCGACAATGAAAGATTTAATACTCGTATTGTGATCGTTGAAGCATATTTGGGTGTCAAGCACTTATAGGCACTTAATTTGCATACTGGATAAATGTTTTTTAGTGGACGACCCAAAAAAGAACAAAATATGTGGTGGTGGAATGTCTGGAGAAATATTACATACTTAGCATAGCACTAATTAAATTATTGAGGGTAACTATAAATATAATCAGACCCTCTCAAAAAATAAATATAATCAAACAGCATATTCATGATGAAGTGTGACATACTGTTTTAAACTATTTATTACTGTTCTGACATATTGGTTGTATTATTGTTGTTGCCAATGATGATGCTAAAGAAAAAATAAAAAAAAATTCAAAGCTCAGATGTGTCATATTTCGACACCGTAGTAAGCGTTTGTGATAACCCGTCACCACATTTGACACAATTATCATCACAGCTAATGTTGCACCAGCCGAGAATCGAACTCGGGTCTGTACCGTGGCAGAGTACTATTCTACCACTAGACCACTGATGCTTGTTGATGTTTCTTTCTCGTACATTTCTATACATATAGTTAACTTCGTAATTGTTGTTGGTTGATTTGTACTTTTTTTTATAAAAGCCAATATCATTAGAAGTCTCAGGGAAAAGGCTTCTTGCATATCATGAAACTTTCCGTCTTGTCTTTAAGGAGATGCAAGTAAGATTATATATGGGTTTTAGAATTTAGGCTTGTGATGAGATGCAAAGATATGATTTTGAGTTTTTTTTTTTGAAATTTACTAATTTTAACATTAATTAATGAAATGTTTAAATGAATTATGAAATGATTTTTAATTTTAGATATTAAAAATTGCACAGTTAGCATTATTGACACATTAACAAATGTTATGTTCCTTACTAAGTTCTTCAACTTAGATGAGATAGACCTTGACATCATTGCAAAGTCAAGTTCCCTGCCATGAGAATGACAAGAAAGTCGACATTCTCCTCAACAAAAGCCAAGTTTTCTTCACCAAGTTCTTCAACTTAAATGAAAAGGACCACAATACTTTGGCATTTTTCATAGCATAAGCTAAGTCCCCCACCAAGATCTTTAACTTGAATAAGGAGAACTTCGACATTATGCCAAATGAAGCTAGATTCTCAACCAAGCTCTTCAACTTGGATGAGGAAAACCTTAACACATTATAAATGTCAGATCCACTTGGAATGTTTTTCAACTTGGATGTAAAGGACCTTAACACCTCTACATCTCACCCTAGGAATGTCATATTCACACATCAAGTTCTTCAACTTGAATGAAAGGTACCTCGACTCATACCCTCATCAAAGCCAATTCCCCAAAGAGAACCTCAGACCTCAAGATGTTGACTTAGATTTAAAAAAACATTACTGTTGAAGTAAAAACCTTTTTGATATGTGTTTTAATGACAACAAACCTTATGAAATAAATGTTAAGTTTTCTAAATGGTGATCTACTAATGTTTGCATTTGAGTTTTTGGAGCAGAAGTGGTCAAGCTTGAACCACTCACATAAACAAGTGCGTTGTATCAACTCAACAATGAAAGAATTGAGGAACCTAATTCATAAATATAAATATGATTATCCTCAAGCCAATGATGGTCATCACAATATGTTGTATCTCAATCACACCTAAAATATCTTGGAAGAAGTCAAGAAAAACTATGGGTCAAGATGTGTCTATATGAAAATTAGAGGATGAAGAATCCAGATTAGATGATGAAGAATCCAGATATGAGAATGAAGAATCCAAATTAGAGGATGAAGAATCCAGATATGAGGATGAAGAATCCAGATCTAAGGATGGTCATCCATGAACATCCTTGAAAACAAGTTCCTCATCTTCTTGATAAAAAAGAGAAAAATTTGACTTAATCCAACATGTTCTCTGAACTGGAGGATAGACACTCAGAGGATGAATGTACGTCATAAATTAAAAGAAGATGAATCTTTGTCAAAAGACAAGCAATGCTAAAGTATAAGGATTATTTTATGACCTCTATGTCAGAGGATAATCAAAACAAAAAAGAGGATGAACGTACGACAGAGGATGAACAAAGCAGAAAAAAGGATGAACTCATGTAAAATATTCATCCTCGCACATGAAAAAAAAAATCCAAAAGTACCATAGTACGAAAAAGTGTTGAAAAGCAAGACTTTACAGTTTTTGGAAAATGAAAAAGTCAAAAGTACAAGTCATGTCCTAATTTATGGAAGCTTTATCCTCCTATCATAGGTTGAACGATAAGAGGATAATATTTTGATCTTATTGGGAATAGCCAAAAATGAAAAAGGTTGTACCTAACAAGAAAAGAAGGATCCTACAAGTCTTGGAAAAGCAAAAAGGGAAAAGTACAACTCATGTCCAAACTTTGAGGAAGATTAAACCTCCTATCCAAGGATTGACTGCAAACTCATCCTCTTAAGCTCATGTATTACAAGGACAACTGAAAGGAACTTTGTAAATCAGATTAATGACCATGGACATTTAATCAAGTCTTCAACGGTCACTTAATATTTTTCCTCATAGATGAAATTATAACCTCTATGTTAGAGGATAAACAATAATGAAAGAAAGAATGAATCTACGTCAGAGGATAAACAATCATGAAGAAATGATGAATCCCCGTTAGAGGATAAACAATGCAAAAGAGAGGATGAACTTCTGTTATTTATTCATCCTCACACATGGGAAAAAGAGTAAAAGTACTAAAGTACAAAAAGTGTTGTCTTTGACTTATGAGGCACGACATTATAGGTGTTGGGAAAAGAAAAAGCCAAAAAGGACAAGTCACATCAAAATTAATGAAAGCCTCATCCTCATACAAACCAGATCCGATGATGGACTACTACAGTCATCCTCTCAGCATACTTAACAGGAGGATAAGGTTAAATGGCAGTTTTGCAAATAAAGACAAGTCCAAGGAAACTTAGCAAAGTCTCCAACAGCTATATTTTTCTAACCCACATGTTTGAAGCTCCAAAGGCAATTATAAATAGAGAAAGCTTATCCAAAGGCAATTAGAAACATCTACAAATCCAAGTGATGTATAAATTTGAGTGTGTCATTTTCTATACTTTATCACTTTAAAAAAATCTAATCTCATATGTGCCATATTTCGCCACCGAAGTAAGCGTTTGTGATGAACCCGATGTATAAATTTGAGTGTGTCATTTTCTATACTTTATCACTTTAAAAAAATCTAATCTCATATGTGCCATATTTCGCCAAATTTGAGTGTGTCATTTTCTATACTTTATCACTTTAAAAAAATCTAATCTCATATGTGCCATATTTCGCCACCGAAGTAAGCGTTTGTGATGAACCCGACACCACCAGCCGGGAATCGAACCCGGGTCTGTACCGTGGCAGGGTACTATTCTACCACTAGACCACTGGTGCTTGTTGATATTACTTTCTCGTACATTTCTATACATCTAGTAACTTCGTAATTGTTGTTGATTGACTTTAATATCAGCTGAATTTTACATCAAGCATGTGTCGCATAATAAATTTTTTAACATTAGAATGACATTTGTTACATATGTTTTCGAAATTTACTTTAGTTTCATATGTCTTTGATTAAGGAATCATCTATTTCCATTTGATAAAAAAAAAAGAATAAGACCATTAGATGTCTTGTCTCAAATTCGAATTCAGAACCTTACAATTGTGTGAGTTAATCATGATATAGTTTATTTTATAAGACAACAGAAAAGGAATAATGCATCTTATTTTATTTTTTATACTCAATCAATTTAATTTGATAAGAGTCATTTTATTTAATTGTTTTTCTTAGAATATATATTTGAAATTTTTATTTTAGAGATTTTTACCTCTTATTTGGTTTATCAAATTAAAGTGGTCTATTGTAAATCAATGTTGAAAATTTGTATGAAACTTTAATTTTAACTAATATTGCTCTTCAAAAGTAAAAATTTATTATCTTTTTTATTGTGACATTTGAGCAATTGATCTGATCGATATTTTCGTTTTCGTCTAACTAATACCAACATGAGAACGAAAAGATACAAACTTCTATTTTTAAAGGGCAGCGTCTTCCGAAATTAACATTTTAGACAAAAATGGCCCATCATAGAACTTAAATGAAATGATAAGAGATCATATGATACACAACGTTTGATATGCACCACATATATCAGTAGACAGATTAAGTTATCTTAGGCCTTATTTGAGACGGAGTAGATGGCATGACATATTAATTATAAGATAACTCTTTTATCAAGCATGGTCAAAATGCCTCTTGGCAATGGCAAGTTTTGAGTGGTGACGATGGATGGGCGACAACAGCTGTGCCAATGGTGAAGTGGCAGTGTCAATCAATGGAAGTGATAGATGTTAAGATGGCAAGATGGTAAGGGCATTGAATAATGGTTGTAAAGGGTGTTGAGCGACAATGATAGAGGGTGTTAGGCTAGTACATTTTATTCCCATTTGATAACCATAGTAAAATGGAAACTTGATTACACTTTTGCTCTCCAGGCAGCACAATTGTGCAAATTTAATCTTCCAAGTATTCTAATTGTTAAAATCAAGTCACTATTTCCATTAATTGTCTAATTTTTTACACCGATAATCAATATGGCCAAAGAAGATTCCTCAAACATAGTATTTTGCCATGGCAGCAACCCCAAATGCCTTTTCAGAGTCACCAGGATACTTTTTTGGCCATATCAACTTGCCAAGCTAAGTTAAATCAATCTTAACTTAAATTAATTTTGGCCCAGAACCCCCAATCTAAAAAGTAGAGAATTAATAGACAGAGGACCTAACAATTGAAACTGAATTCACACAATTAAGGTATAGGAAACCAAAATCTCAGAATTGTCATACCAAAGGAAGTAAAAGTATGAGCAACCCTGAATGAAATAAATGTAACATTTTTAAAACAAAATTAATGAATAAGACAACTTAAACAGAAGTAGACAAGTTTAAAAGTAACATTTTAGGCATGATAAAAAATATGAAAACAAGAAAACAATAAAAGCAAATCTACTCATCTATTATGTCGAGAGCTTTAACCACCTTTTCTAATAAAATATAAACAAAAAGTACTTAGTTTTTTTTTATAAAAAAAAAAAGTACATATATTTGATCCAACTCAACGAAATAATTGTATTTTCTCTTATATTTTGATACGAAAGGAGTGTGTGCAACTGCAATAAATAATAATCCTATTGATAAATCTCTGTATTTTTGTGTATAATGACAAGTTCTTTACAAGTAGGTGATACAACTTCTATGCTATCAGATAATTAAAGAATGAAACATATTTTTCTTTCACTGCATTAGGGTCAATTAAGCCAGGATCTATTTACAAAATATTATCATTAAAAAGTAACAAATGATGAAAACTACCATACATGTTTCTCGGGGCCATCATCAAGGCAATTTTGAATAGCCATGGACTCCACCAGAGATACTGCTGTCATTAAGAAAAATAGGTAAAATATCACATAAAAGGAACAAAGCTACCTAGTTTTCAATTTAAATAAAAAGAGAAATCACATTTATTGACAAAAACAGTCAAGCATGAAACATAATCAACTTCACACTTCAAACATCAGCATTTTAGACACAGCAACTAAAAACAAATCTCACTAATGATGATAACATGAATCAAGCCAAGTCATTCATGTGCTTTTGAAGCCATTATATTTATGAAAATCATTTTTAGATTCAGATATTTTTCAATGCTTTTAATGTTTTCTTTGATGATCTTCTCCCAAGTCCTCCTATAGTGATCAAGTCTTCTATATTGACTAAACTATCTCAAGCAAGATTAATCAAATTTTCCTAAGTACTACACCTGTACACCAGACTGATCTTATTCAACACTAGGGTCATCATATATAGCACCCTCCTCCGCCCAAAATGTTCAATCAGGCTAATGGCCAAGAAAAATAAAAAAATAATGCAAGCATGCCAACTAAGCCAGATCCAATAAATTCACCAAAATTCAACATCCGATCGATTAGGTGGAAATGATTATCCAAGTTCATCAGAACACAGCCAAAAAAGAATTGTGTGCATCAGTGATTACTACAGTTGCCTCTCCTCACTGAGAAAAAGCATATCAAACATTGAAGCCTTACTTCAATTCTGAGCACATCAAGCATGGTCATATATAATCATGGGAGAACCCCCAATTGGCAAGGAAAACGCTAAATCCAATGACACAAAATTATGGGTATCCACTCCAGTAAGATATCTAAATTATTTCTATTTTACACTTCAAAGCTACAAACAGAACAAAACTATAAACTCAACTTCAGGAAATCACCCGATATATACATCCCTAAATATTGAACAATAAAAACGGATGCAGGAGAGGAAAAAAAGTTACCAGAATATACATGCACTTTTGTACAAAATACCAACTTGAGCAAGAAAAACCGAAACAAGGATAACACAACACTCGACCTAGTTTAATCTAGTTTGTTAGCATCTATGGCTACTCCCAGCATTTATCTACTTATTTGGTACTCTCATTTCTAACGTTCATCAATCTCTAGAAGAAACGGTGTTGATGGAAGCGAACTTCATTTTTGAGACGAATCCACATTTGATCTTACTTCTTAATTCTTACAAAATCGCCATCCTTTGGTTCCACCAGCTGAAAGGTAGGCAAGTCATAATATTTTCCTGTATTGACCATTATTGTTAATGCTATTACATATTCATCATCCTTCACTGGCACTCAGTTGCAAAGTGGAGGAAAGTCCTCTTCATTCTTCAAATGATAAGCTTGCACTTCAATCCTGAATCTCAAACCATAGACACCCCCTTAAAGCAAAGGAAAACTAGGAGTACAAACTATAATCGTAGTGGTTTAAGCTCTAAAGAAAGTTGCCAATGATTTAACATCATATGGAATCGTTGCAGCAATAAGCATCATAGGAAAAATTATTTTACCTTTTGGGATCTGCAACAGACAATGAATTTGACCTCTCCTCTGTCATTATCCCCATGTTAGGCACAGATACCCTAGAAGAAGAAATGCCTGGCTCTGGGTGATTGCTCACTTCAGTTCTTGGGGGTCCACGAAGCTGAGGGCTCACAGAGCCTGACTCGTGTTTGTCAGATAAGTGCGGGAAACCATTAGCATGGCGTGAACCCCATGTGGAAGGTTGAGAAAAATAGGTTTCTGAAGATCTGGCTTTACCATTACCAAGAGCAGGATATCCTTCTAGAGCTGGTTCAAAACTTCCTTCAACAGGCAAATTCAACTCTTGTGGAGCTAGAGCCAACCCATTGTTACGAGTGTATCTCTGCAAATGCCCATGGGTACCCGGAGCTTGACCCCTTCCCCTACCCGACATTGGCCTATTATCCCTGTATGGACGTGAATTCTGCAAATTATGAGATCAACAGTTAAGTGACGACTGCATTATTGGAAAGCTCACACACGCGTGCACACACATACACACACACACACACACACACACACATATATATATATATATATCAAATAGTTTAGAAGTATATGTGTGTGCAATTTTAGTAACTATTTAGATACCATATTAGGGAAGTATGCGCCTGTTCCTCGTGGCTTTCTCTTTTCTTCTGCGCCGAAAGAGGTCATTGGTAGAGCAGAATGATTTACAAGGTAAAGTTGTCCCACAACACAATTTGAGTTTGCCTGAGGATGAATGACATGGTTCACTTGTAAACATTGACGAACAGTTTCCCAATGATTCCTATTATGAAACTTGGGAGACCTAGGAGGACTAGGGACCACAACTGGAGATACAGAATAACCATTGCACATTTGGCCATATTGTAGGTTTGTTATGTGACTGTCATAATCCCCAACAAGGTCCAACAATGATTTTGAAGCTTCAGTTCCCCCAGAAGCACTAGTATTGTATCTATCACTATGAAAGAAATCATTGTCAAGAATATTAGCAGCATCTCTTAAAACTACTGAACCATTAGATGCCATATTCTTTTCATCAGTATGTGATCTGGGAGAATTGCTTACCATACCATGCTTCTCTATCTCATCATCAATAACAGAGTTTACATCTGTTTCACTACAAGTTCCATTTTCAACTTTCCCATTTGAACAATATGACAAACCATTAGTGCTTGCAATATGCAAGACTCCAGATGTTGCAACATTTTTAGAATCTTCACCAGGTTTGTAAGTTGCAACTGCATTTCCATCCCCAGAAGGGTCAGATGATGGCCCTGCCAAAGATATATCTTTTACTACATATCTTTCTCTTTCATTTCTATTTTCATAATTATGTTGATTTGCAAATATCATATCCTTGGATCCAGTAGATAAACACAAAGATGAATTGTCTTCATTCCCGTGATTGCTTCCATGCCTATCCAAAGTGTTTGCAAAGAACCTATTAAGCTCATCTGCTATTCTATCTTCTGGTAACATAAGAATCCAGCCAAGTTTACGGGCACCATATTTAAATGCACTGCGTATTCGATAGAAATTACCTGAAAGAAATAAATGAACGCCACCATTGTAATATAGCATTAGACGAAATTACTGGATCATTAAACAAAAGCAAGTCATCTATGACTAATTCTTTTCTTCCCTCTGGTCCATGGATAATGTAAACAAACAAATTACACAAAAAGGCAGCAGTGCTACAGTGGTAGTGTATCTAAAGGTAGTAGATAAATGTTACTGAGTTGTAGTACTGCAGAAGAGAAGAGATTGTTGTGTACTTAATTTATGTTGGTGCAATCATGCAGTGAAGGAAGGGAGAGAAAGTAACTGATCCAATTCCGCATTTTTACAGATAAATATATGGTGATATTATGCTCTTGATGTAAACCTACATAATTATTTCACCCACAACTGTTCCTACTGTTCATAAGAAAACAAAAAAATCTGAAAGAGAAATAAAAATAGAAATACAAGCACATTTCAAGTAGCACACACAAGACGCAATGTACTTTTCATCAAGATCAAGAATGACAATATTAAGCTTCTTTACTTTTATCAATTTCTAAGAAAATTTAAGTAACATCTTTAATGCACTAAACTTTTACCAACTACCATTTCCTTTAAAAACTACAAAGTACAAGCACATTTCAAGTAACACACAAGACTTAATGTACTGTCAGCAAGATCAAGAATGACAATATTAAGCTTCTTTTTGGATGATGATTGTACATCCATTAGAACTGTGCTGGTGTATGAGTTGTGAGGATAATTGTCTACAGTTGCAATTTCATTTCAAATGGAGTCTACAAGGGAAAAACATACACTCCAGAAAGCCATTACGGGTGAATGGCTTGAGCTTTTGGAATAGTTGATTCACGACACTTACCTGTTTGGATAAATAACTTCAGTGCTTATCGAACTAGAGAGCTTAATAAGATCAAGTGTCATATACATGGTCCATAGTCCAAAACTAAATGTCATTTAGACAATTCAAGAAGCACTTGTGAAGGAAATATGAAAGTTTGGAATTTTGATAATTCTGTTGAGTCAATATCTCAAGGAAAACTATCCACAACAGCTATCAGTCCAACAGTTTTCAGCTATCTGAAAGGCTTTATTTCATAAACCTTCAATTCCTAATCTATGAAACTAAGCTCGAAAGACCTTTAGAATAACTCATTGACTTGTACTCTGTTTTCGTGAGCTCAGTTTCAGTTTAACATGCCTCTCCAGTACATTAAGCACTTAAATTATTTATGATTGTTTTGATAAATTTATTAAATCATCCTTTGAAACCTGTATCAGATTATAACATGGTGATAGAGTACACGTTTAGTTACTGTGCATTTGATTGTATAGTATTCTAATTCTAGTAAGTAGGTTATGCCAGCAGTAATAATTTGTTAAGACTAGAGAATGGGAGCCTAGTTTCTCTGATGTGTAAACAAGTTTTGGTCATTGAAACTGAGCACTTTAGAATCACAATACTATTCAGATTCTCTATAAAATCTCTCTACTTTCTCTCTATTTTCAAATTCTTATATGGCATCAAGAGCTTCTAAGTTGTTTCCGTGGCTTCTAATCCTCATCAACCATTCTTTTCAGCTCTGTAACCTTCATGTCTCGCTAATCCTCTGGCTTCACTGCCTCCTCCAACGAATTTCCAGCCATCCCTGTCGCACCCAAGCCTTTCTGATAGTCCATCACATTCTGCTAAGTTTGACTTCAACAGATCGATCAAATTCGTCACAGTCATTTCTCCTGAGATTCCTTTTCATTTCCTTTTGAAAATGATTGTCTACTGTTTATACTATTTGGGAGTTGCAACTTGCAAGACCAACGCTTATTGTCAGGCGTGCATCAGGACAAAGGCATGTCAGCTGCAAACTGAATTCAAAACCACTAAGAAAGGTGATGTTTTGTCCAAGAATTTCTGAAGCGTATCAAAACTATTGTTGACTCACTCGCTAATATCTATTGGTGAATCAGTACCAATTCAAGAGCAAATAGACATTATTTTAGAAGAATTACCAGTTGAATTTACTAGTTACACTCATTAACAGTAAGTCTGCGTGGTTTGGTTTTGAGGAGATCGAGTCTCTTCTACTTGCACATGAAAACCGTGTTGAGAAGTGTAGGATGATTGGTGATTCAGTTGCTTTCAAGCTTCTAATCTGTCCCTGTACCTTCTATTGAACAAAATTCTAGTGAGGATAGCTCCTCATGTTCAATTTACTAAGGCTAATTTCAGTGGCTTTCAATCTCAATCTGGTGGTTCAAGAGGCTCATTTTTCAGAATGGTAGATATGGTTGTATAGGTGAAAATTTTCCCTTTGGTTTGAGCAGTACTATTTTATCACATAAAACACATGAGGCCCTCCTACATTGCAACCACCCAACTTGAGTTCTATGGTTTATATCGCTGTTGCTTAGTACTACTGACCCAAGATATTTAAACATTGTGACGGGTGTTATGGTATGATCTCCAACTTTCACCTCAAGCTAGAAATGCTTCGCATTTTGCTAAGATTGCATTCCATATCCTCCGTCTTGCTTCTACTCGGGAAAAAGTCATACGCTTCTAAGACTTGTCTCCAAGTCTCTAACCTCCCATTTAATTCCTCCCTCGACTCTCCAAGTAGGGATATATCATTTGCAATAAACATGCAACTCGATGCTAGCTCCGAGATGTGTTCTGTAATGGAAAAAATTGTTATGTGTTCTGTAATGGAAAAAATTGTTACGTGTCCTTTGATACCTTCAATGGCTATACATGGATATATTTTTCCAAAAATAAATTTACAACTTTTTACATTTTCAATCAAATTAAAACCATGTTTAAACGCCAAATAAAAAAAAAACATATCACACCTTAAAATCTAATTGGTGAGGTGAATTTAGAGCTATCAAATAGTTTCTAGTTGACATATAGGCATTTTCCATCATATTATTTGCCCTCAAATGCATTATCAAAATGGTGTGGGGACCACAAACATCATGGAAATGGCTCTATCCTTACTCTCCAAAGCCTCTCTACATATTTCCTTTGGGACCATGCCTTTCATAATGACATAAAATTCACCCATCTTCAAACACTTCTTAACAAAGTTCACAACTACAAGTTCTTAAAGTCTTTGGATGTGTATGTTTACCTCTTTTGCACCCTTACAATACCTACAAATTGCAGTTTAGGTCCATTGAGTGTACATTCCTGGGGTATTCTCACAACCATAAAGGGTATAATTGGCCTCAAATGGTACATTTCCAAGGATGTACTCTTCCATGGGTCCAAATTTCCCTCTATGTGAGCTAGATCAACTTATCTCCCAAGTTCACCTCCCCTGCCCCTTTCCCTCTTGGTGTTCTCCCCTCTCTATTCACACCACACCACATGCATCCAGTGTTCATTCTGTTCAACATTCGTCATCTTCATCTTCTTATGAAACTCAATCTTCAACTGCATCCAGCACCATAAACCCTAATAGTTCTTCCTCTACTTATGAGCCTTCCTCTCCTCCACCTCCTCAAAATGTTCGTCCCAAGCAAACCATATGAAAACCTGGTATTGTCCAACCTCGGTTACAGTCCATGCTCTTACTAATAGTTTATGAACCTTTGTCTACTAAAAAGGCCTTGTCCTCTCCTGAAGGGAAACATGCGATGCAACATTGATATGATGCATTCCTGGCCTATCAAACTTCGTCTTTAGTGCCACTTACAACAGGCATGTCTGCATTTGGTTGTAATTGGGTCTTCCGCATCAAAGAATATCCTAATGGTACATTTAGTAAGGATAAATCCCACTTGGTAGCTAAAGGCTTTCATCAGCACCATGGTTGTGATTATTTAGACTTTTCCCCTATAATTAAACTTGTTATAATTTGGATTGTGTTCACCATGGCCTTCTCTTATAGTTGGCCTCTGTTAGAATATTAGAAAATATCTTATAATATATTTTATATTATATTTTATATTATATTAGAGTATCTTGAGTTATTTCCTATGATCAATTTATAATAAGAGATATTAGAATATCTCTTATTATTATCATGATTTATTCTTGATTTATGGTTAAGTCTATGTTTCTCTATAAATAGAGTTTAGTATTGAGTCTTTTGTAATCAAGTCAGCATTAAGCTATTATCAATAATATTCAAACTCTTATTATTTCTCTCCTCCTTTTCTCTAAAATCCCACAACTTCAACATGGTATCTAGAGCCTATTTCGATCCTCCTTGAACGATCCTGCCTCTATTCCGCTGGCAAGTTCACAACAATTAGGGAATATAATCATAGTTTCTCTTTTCCAACATTCCGACACGTTTCACTTGTTTTCCGTTCAGTTCGCTACTGCCTCCACTGCCACTATTTCCGACAAATTTTCTTGCAAACAGCGTCGTCATCTCCAGATCAGGTCATGCCCGAAAGCGCGTCGCCAAAAGTCGTCACATGCGCTCTCACGCGCCGCCGTCTCCACAGCGTGTGATGGCGCGTTTTGACGCCTATCAGTTGCTGCTTGGTCGGTCAATCGCGCCTCAACCTCGCGGTTTTCGAATCTGCCCTCGTATTCTAGTTTCAGGTTACGGTTACACCTATTACCTTCAAGATCCGCCGTCTACTGCTGCTCTCCATCTGCTGTCACTGCTGGAAAAGTTTTCCAGCAAGTTTTCCGACACAACCACTTCCATTGTGTGCGGAATCTACCAATCTACACAACCAATATTTTTTATGCCAAAAGTTGCTCCACGCGCGCTCATGTGCCTTCAAGATCCTCCGTGTTCATTCCACGCGCCACCGCCAACAACTTCAAGCTTAGGCGCGCCTGTCCGCCTTCCGGCACAATGTTTCAGTCGTCTAGATTGGGTTTTCCTTCTTGTTTCTAGATCTGCCCTTACTTTCCAATTTTGATCAACGGAAATATGTGTTATTATTCAAACAGTCGTTATCTCTCCTGTTTTGGATGCATTTTCTCACTCCGTTGATCGATCATGGTTTCATTAGAGTCGCGCTGCTCCTTTTATGTTTGTCATGCAATTTAGTTCTTACTAATAGATTATAACAATGGCTTCTATTCCCACCGACAATCATTCTGGTGGTGTCCCTTTTCCCACAGATGAATCATATTAGTGATGACTTCTTCTTTCGTTGATGGTTATTCTGACGATGTCTTTTATTTTCATGACTCACTTTATCTTGGCAATTTGTTCCAGATGCACTGGCCCCATCTTTGTCCCAAATGTACTGGCCTTGCCTTTCTCTCCCTGAAACATGTTGCTCTCTCATTGAAGCATATTCCAGTTTAAATATTTTGAGTCTCCAATATTATTGGTTTGAAGCTTCCAAATGCAATTTTTTAGAAGGACGGACCTTTCTTTGTTCAATTGCTTGCCATGAATTTCTCTCATGTTGATGATCATTCGGCTATCTGGCTAGGCTATATTTATAGCAATTCTCTCCGACTTCACCTGCATTCCTGAGTTGCCTTTCCATCCTTTTTATTATTTTGCAGAGCAAAACATTATTTTCTTGTAACAAGCTAAAGCTTACTAAGCTTTAGCTTGAGGGGGAGTGTTAGAATATTAGAAAATATCTTATAATATCTTTTATATTATATTAGAGTATCTTGAGTTATTTTCTAGGATCAATTTATAATCATAGAGATATCTTAGAATATCTCTCATTATTATTATGATTTATTCCTGATTTATGGTTAAGTCTATGTTTCTCTATAAATAGAGTTTAGTATTGAGTCTTTTGTAATCAAGTCAGCATTAAGCTATTATCAATAATATTCAAACCCTTATTATTTTCTCTCCTCCTTTTCTCTATAATCCCACAACTTCAACAGCCTCTAACCAATTGATGTTAAACAATGTTTTCCTCAATGTGATTTTGGAAGTGGGTGTCCACGTGACTCAACCCCCTAGTTTTGAATCAACAGATAATCAGTCTACAAATTGCATAAAGCCATTTATAGGCTCATGCAGGCCCCAAGAACCTGGGACAAAGCTTTCTACGACCTTAGTCAGATTTGGGTTTGTTCAAAGTAAGTGTGATCCCTTCTTCTCATTCTTCATCCTAATCAATGTTGCCTCTACAATCTTTACTTATGTAGATTTTTGGGGATTGATGTGAAACATCTTTGCAATAGGTCTTTATCGTTATCCCAAAATATACTTGAAACCTAAATCATAAGATTGATATGTTCAATGTTAAGGACATCTCTACACCCCTACAAGGAGGTCTCAAATATCTAAGCACGGTTCAGATTATGTATAGGATAGGATCCTGCTCTCTACAGATCCACTACTGTTAATAGGCCTGAAATTGGCTATAGTGTGAATAAGGTATATCAGTTCATGTCCCAACCTCTAGAGGGCAGAGGCTCACTGGAAGGTTGTCAAAAGGATTCTAAGGTATCTAAGGGGAACTGCTGATTTTGGTTTACTTCTGCAAGCAGTTGCTTCCCAGCATTCTGATAAATATCCAAGCACTAGGGGAACCCTCTCTTGAGAGCTAGCTATCAAAGGGGAAGAACCAGACCACTTAAATACTCCAATGAGCATCCCATACACTCTACCATGCTTTACTCAACCTTTTTGGTCAACCCCTCTGTAGGTAGCTCTCTTTCCGATCCACCGACAAACAACTATGATACCAATTATTAAGTGTACAAGCACTAGGGGAACCCTCCCTTAAAAACTAGCTTTCAAGGGGGAAGAGCCAAGCCACTAAAATATTCCACCGAGCATCTCATACTACTTGATGTGGAGCTTGGCACCTCATAACATCAAAGTCCCAATCATAGGGTATTTGGCACCTTAAGGAACAAACAGGAGGTATTCAGCATTACTTGGCTTTCTTCCACAACCTGAGATTGTAAGGGAATGATAGAGTACAGGTTTAGTTACTATTCATTTGATTATATAGTATCCTAGTCTCTAACTCTCTATAAGTTGATTATGCCAGCTGTAATATTGTGTTAAGACTAGTGAATCATAGCCTAGATTCTCTCATGTGGATAGAAGTTGCAGTCATGGAAACAGAGCACTTTAGAGTCATGAAACTAATCAGAGTAAGATCCTCTCTAAAATATCACTCTCCAACTTCTCTCTATATTCGTGAATTCTTATATAGGGGTACAATTGCTTTGTTGAAGATGCTACTAAGCAGACTCTTCGGAATATGCAAAGAAAAAAAGCTATTTGGAAGCTGATGCAACAGCAGATCTGAGATTGGCTTACCTCATTGGTAATTGTGAAATTCAAGATGACAAGTACAAATTGTGGACCATCTGCACTAAAACTGAAAAAAAATATGATGTGGTTTGATTGATGGGTGCAAGAGAAAATTGAGGTCTCAAGTTTCTCCATCATAGCAACATTTAAACAAGTTCTTTGGGAAGCCAACGAGGAGCAATAGTGTCAATATTTTGGTTCATTATTTTTTCAACAATGGGACCCAGGTGGCAGTTTTATGGCTGCCAGAAGCTATAGGGTTGCAAGAGTTTTGGAGTCCGAAATTTCAGTCTTTTACACAATCCTTCACTTTGAATACAAGGGAAGTGTTTAGCGGGGTGGTGATATTGACAGGTAACCCAAAGTTAATTAATGAGTTAAGGGAGTTAATGGGTCCCAATAAGAGACATGTTGCCAACAAATAGAAATAGGGGTCAGATGGAGAGTTAGGCAATTAGTGAAATTAGAATTGGGAGAGTCTGAATCTCTCGGATATCTAGGAATTTGTGTGTTCTTAATGTTCATTCAATAATAATAAATTAATAATAATACACCTCTTTCCATCTGATCCAGTTCCTATCACATATTACAACATAGCCACAAAACATTGAAGCACAACTCAACAGTCGCTCAAACTAAAAGGAAAAGCACTTTGTACCTTTATTGACACTACGGCCAAGGTTGTTGTTTTCTTTTAATGGATCGATGATGTTAAGATGTTTTTGGGGAAATGAGCGCAAATTTAGGTCGAGGCCCCTTGGAGGTACCGAGAATGATTCCACGCAGCTTCTTATGAATTCGTCAGTCAGCAGAGTATTTCCCCCATTTTCTGGTGCCTCAGCTTCACACGACAACAGAGAATCAAAAAAACAACCAAGCTAAAGCTACTTAATGATACCAAAAATATCTTGCATACCTACTACATCAGACACGGAAGATTTGCCAACTGGTCCCTTCAAACTCACACAGTAATTGTCCCAATCAAATTTGCTGAAGTAGTCCAAAAATCTGTAGAGAACCTGGAAAAGGGCAGTGTGCATAAAATGCTTATTGAAAGGATGCATCACCAGCATCATATGATGCAGATTTCTTTTCTTTCTTTTTCCTTAAAGAGAATGACTCAAGTAGATTCAATGCAGAACTTACTGCTAGAGGACCATCTAAGGACACATGAAATCGATGGAAAATATACAGAACCAGTGTTTCCAAAGCATATGTGGAGATCAGCCCGTGGTGGGCACCAAGAATACGACTCTCATAGTAGCACCAAGCTTTTATCAGGATAATACTACGTTTGAAGATATGATCCTTGGCTACAAGACGGTCAACCTACAAAATACAAATGCAGAATTCAGTTAATTGTCCATATACAATGGAAACAATATAAACAATATAATATAACACAAAAGGAAAAGCAACAATACATATCACTTGTTTCAAAAGTCTTGAGAATCATAAAACATAGAAAATAAATGAAGAAAATATTAAAAGATGAATCATCCTTCTGAAGTGTTAAGTAAAGATGCAGAAAAATACATCTGAAACAGTTTGTTATAAAAAAAATTATCAGTGGTCGTAAGAGGCCACTTCAATAATACCTTCTCAAGAAAACATAATGTACTGAGTCCTCCTAACTGATTGAAAGAGATGTCTACAACAATATTCTGTACAAGACATTTGACAAGCTTAACCTGCAGAAAAAGAACCCCCAATATATGAATCGATGGATAAAATTGGAAAAGAAAATCGGTATGCAAATGACCCACCAAAAAACATACATTTTGCATCTTCAGTAAATACAATGTTTCAATACTTTTAAATATAGGGAATATAAAAGTAAAGTTAATTCAGCAATAGACGGGCTAACAGAATCACCCAACCACATCAGTTTAGCAAAGTCTGCACAAATAAAGAATTCTCTAGTCCATATATATACAATAAAAGAAAATAGTGACATTTAAAATCAACAAGAATTGTCGGGGACCTGCTCCAGACTCTAGGTAAATCTACCAAAATAAAGTTCATTACTTACACATAGCAACAAGTTGGGGAGGGCAACGATATTTATGTAACCTAGTAAGCATAAAGCTTGAGGAAGTGAACCCTTTTGTGAAAATTTGATGTCTATCTCTATTTTGATAAATATTAAATAGGTAGGTGTCAGAGTAAAATTTATTAATAGAGATAAGCACAAAATTTTTACATAAAGATATGAGTCTTAATATTTGGTTGGATCTAACTCGACCCTATAAAATCGGTTTGTAAGGTGAGGGATGTCTTCCACTTATTAAAAAAATTTCAAGTCATATCTCATCCAATGTGGGACTCTCAACACACATCTCTCACACCCAAGATAAGTCATCTGAAGCATGATTTGAATGGCCCTTTAGCAGGTAGCTCAACAGATCTTTGATTGGGTTCGATACCATCTAAAATTTGGGTTCGGCCTAACTCAATCCTTTAACTTGTAAGGTGAGGGATGTCTCCCACATATAATAAACACATTTTCATGCCATATCTTTTTCAACGACGAACTGTCAATGGAGAGAATCCATTCCCAAACCACAAATGAGACACATTTAACATTGTGTTAGGACCTCAAATGAGCCTCCTCTTAGAGATAGGATTACTATAGTTTCTTTTAGGAGAAGGGGTAATCTTTAAACTCTTAATGAGTAAGGGTAGTTAGTTGTTTGTTTAGGAGAAGGGGTACTTAGTTTTCTATTGTGAAGTTGACCCTATGCATTATAAATATGGATAACCTCACTTAGGAACTTCCGCTTTTATTTTGTTAAAGGTGTAAACTAGAGAGTGCTCTAGTGTGTGAGAGGACTTGAGTCCTTTGTGTATCTTTTTCCTATCAATCAATAAAGTCACAGGAGAATAATCTTGTTTCCCTATCCTTTAGAAAATAAGAACAGGCGGTAACAGAAGAGACAATCATCTGAACATTTGAACACAGCTCAATTTCAACAGACAGAAAATATAAATGATTTGATCCATTCCCTCCCAATAATAGTAAAAATGAAAATGCAGATTCAACATTTTCAGGCACATAGCTGGTGATTTCTATCTAGCTTATGGGCATTGAATGTTTCACAAACTAAATTGTATTACATCTCATACAACGTATCAAGAAAGAGGGTAGAAAGAACCTCTGCATCAATGAAACGAACATCCTTCACTTCATATTCAGCAGCTTCATTGTTTTCCTCTCCCCGAAGAACAGCATGAACTTCAGATACCACGCCATCCTCAATGTTTTGACGACTAAGTGCAGTCAGATCAATATCTCCATCCGGAAGATATGTTTTTAATGGAACTGACCCATATGGAAAGACCTGAAATAGAGAAAATGTAAAATCAGTTATATTATACCACCTAAGAAACAATCCTAACATCAATACCTAGAGTCTAGAAAACTTATTCATCAAATTTGCATATCAATCAGCTGCACTAAATTAAATAAACACTTTCAAAGAAATAAATCAATAATCAAGACATAAGGGATTGCTTATGCGGCATAAACAATCCACCTCAAATTATATTGCCTAAATATAGACATCTCATTCAAAAGGATTAAAATAGAAACAATAATCCACAACATGAAACAGAAAAGCCAGAGTACTCAAAGGCGGGCACCACAAGGGACTAGGGTCAGCAACTCGGTGCTTCTTACAGGCTATGATGGTTCCCTTCAGTGAGGTACAAGCCACTGTCATGTTACGCATGCCTTTTCAAGTGAGGCATTAGTACTTTATTGATAACTATAAAATAACCCCAAAAATCCAGCCATCCATCTAGCTAAATATGATGCTAATGGGGGAAGAAAATTCCGAACAATAAAACTCAGATCAAATCAAATCAAGTCTACACAAACTCATCCAATTCTGAATGAATTTGTAGTTGTGTACAGCTAAAATAATGAGTTTTCAGGATCAAAATCAATTGCTATGATATAACTTTATGAAACAAATCGTACCGATCAAAACAACTTCCAAAAATAGATCTTCTTTTATGGATTAAAACAATTCATAAGATATTTGATTCCAAATATCTTCTGATAGTAGTTATTACAAACACTGAAACACCAACAACTCAGTGACTGGAACCAGAATAAATATCAAAGTAAACAAAAAGGAGCACAGAAAGGTAAATAAACAGCAACCGTCAGTGATGCTCTTTCAAGTTGTTTCCAATTCTCAATAAGTTTGTGGGAGTCGATAAACCTAAAAGTCCGGCTATAGCCCACTATTATAGCTCTCTATGCTGTAACCGCGAAGAGCATTAGAACCATTAAGGCAGCTATCAACAACCTTGGTTAACTTAAAGGGGAAACTTGACATTACAACATATTACACTGGCAACCTTGTGTTTGAAATTCCACTTACCTACTTTTCTTTGTCACTTTCAAAGGGACTTTGTATAAGGCCTAATCTACCCATGAAAAGTATGTGTGATTCCTCAAACAAAGGATGGTGGGGTGCAAGAGCAGCGCATAAAGTAAAGGATGCTGAATTTATTTCACAAACAAGAAAGGTTTCAATGTAGTAAGTGCTGACCATGAGGGGAAACTTAATGCAAAATAGTAAATATTTTACTATTTTTTTTTTCCTCTTCTTCTAATGTTAATGCCTTTCTACGATAGGGCATGCTTTCTGGCACCTATTGCCTCAAGTCAATTATAAGATTACATGTTCCAAATGATAATCAATTGAACAAAAGGTCAGAAAACTGCACACAGCCAAACATGAAAATACATTAAACCTTTTTCTAAAAAGGAAAAAACTATTATTATTGATATTACATGGGAGCCTAGGCACAAAAAAGGCCAAGAGCACCCAACAAAAAGATTAATTGTACAAAAACAAGAAGTGCCCAAAACCACAAATCAACATCAAACCCAATAAACATAGCACAAAAACTGATGTTTCTACTCTACCCATAGAGCAGTTTACCCTTCCTTTTCTTATGCATTGTCTATGAAACCCACTGAATGCATCATTTCTTTCCACCCGTCAATTGTGACACCACTAAGTAGCACAAAATAGTGATGTACCACTCTCCCAGCATATAACCACACCAGTCCTATGCCTTTCACTTCTCAGCACAGATAACAATAGGATGCAAATACATTAAACCTACATATTCCAAAAGTGGAAATTATACTACATTTCAAAATATTTGTTTTTCTGCTGAACACTTATGTTTGATTTTATCAGTCTTCAAATATAAAAAGGTCACCAACTATTTTTTCCAAATTTTATTCTTATCTCTTAATATCTCCATTAAATGAAAACATTGAAATGCTAGGTACTAGGGAGCATTGATGGAATGTTAATATTTAGATTATTTTAAAAGAAGGAAAATTTAGTCAAATGCGGTAAACTTCTTCAACTAAGGCTAGTAATGCCTTTCTTAATCTAGAAGTTATCTTAAAAGGTGATGATTGTCCAAGCCTTATAAAGACTATTTTGTCATACCTCTAGTCAATGTGGGATCTCAACACACTCCCTCCCACCTATAAATAAACATCTAGGGTGCGGACAAATACATGAGGCCCAAAAACAACACCCCCTCACGCCTAGAATGAAACATCTAGAGCATGGCAGATACATGTGGCCCAATAACAAATCTATAATAGCATCCGATACCATTTTAGCATTTGGATTTAAGTCTAACTCAACCCCAAAAGTTGGCACAAGAGCTGAGGTTAGCTCAAGCATTATAAGGACTACTGTGTTCATATATCTAGTTGATCTCAACAATACCCAACCAAACTTGTCAAACACATTATTGATCATTGATTTCACAATAAAAATATTTAAAAATCTATTAATATAAGTACAAGCTAATAAAATGCTTGACATCTCACCAACCCCCTCAAATAAGGGATGCTTCTATAGTGGATCATTGTTCACAAATATGGTTACCAAGTTCACAATTCTCTTCCATACGAGGTACTCTTCCTACTATGTATTGGGTACGTGGGGATATACATAGTTGGTATGTTTGGGTTCGTGACATATTCTAATATCCGAATAATTATGCTCCCAATAATTTTCTATCTTATTAAAAACTATTAAATTACATAATTGTAAAATATAAATTGTCATGAATAAAATATGAAGTATATGAACATCATTTTAATCTTTTCATCATGTAATGTGAAATAAAAAATAAAAGCATGGAAAGAAAACAGAAAATACAATGCATTTAATTCAATTCAATTTCTACTTTAATTTAACAAACGGACACGTCTCGAGATAATTTTTCTTTTAAAAAACATTTGGCGGCAGCCTATACAATTTTGTCGTTTTCAACTAACAGAACAACCCTTTAATCATTGCTTTCTCTCTCCCACTTCCAAAGAGATGCTTCATGTTCCTTTACCTTCCCTATTCTCAAAAACACTCACTTAAAAATCAAGCTGTCTCCATTAATTTTCAGCAGGCTCAAAAATCTACTCATCAAAGACTCATGTTCACAAATCTAGCTCCCACCAAAGTAAAATCATGACCAACATCTCTAGCTGGCTTCCATCTTCACCAACGGATTCATCTCTTCTATAAATTACATGAAGAATTAACAGGAATTGGTTTACAAAACTAAGGCAAACTTGTGGTTAAACAGAGAAGCGTATTTTGTTTCAATCCTCACAGCTCTTAGATATACTAATAATAAATTATAATGTATTCAATGATTGTAAGTGATGGTTTAGGGTTGTACCACATCAACCCTAGACAAATCCCAAAAACAAGACAGATACCAGGAGAAACGCCCTTCAAGAACTAATTCCCTCATTGAATAACTGAATCATTCAATCAAACCAGATCTCCAACAGTTCCACAATGATTTCCACAGCCATACAAATCACGCAACCGACAAAACCGTACTTTCTTTCACATTAATTTATCTGACCTAATCTTCATTGTCAAGCTATAAGACAGTTAACAATATGAACGTGTCCAATAATAACACATTATTCTTCTACAACATAAACAATCATTGAAGAACACGCAACTCCAAACATTCCAAACGATGAAGCTAATCAATCACCAATGCCACACTAAAAAAACATTAATAAAACACTATCACAACAACACACGCAACTCCAAATTCATATCCAAAAATCTTCATAATCAAAATCAATCAATCATCACCAAATCATCGAAAAGCTTAACCACAAATAAGCAATTCAATAATATATCAATAAAAAACGCAACAACAACAAAAAAAAACAAAAAAAAAACAGAATCAGAATCAGAATTTCAGAAACCAAAGGAATTAACGAAAAGTGCAACATCACCTCGCAGCGAGCACCGAAACGGATCAGTCTCTGGACATAGTCAACAACCTCCCTCCTTCTCCGGTCAGCGGCGAGGGTAGGTTGAATCCGGCGGAGAATCTCGGCGGTAGTTTCCTCAGCCGCGAACCAAGCCTCTTCCGTGACGGACGACGGATCGGGATTTAAAACAGGAAGCGGCGGCGAAGGCGGTGAGGAGGAGTAAGGGCGATCCTCCCCGAAAACGGCACCGTTTAGATGAAGATCGCCCATGACGAAAACGAGACGCAGAAGCGAATGGAGAAAATGGTTTTTATCACGAAAGTGGGGACCACACCCCGGAATCGGAACCCGGGGGTAGAAAAGGAAGAAAAAATATTAGAGAGAGAGGGTGTTGAATGTAGCGCAAGTGTGGTGGCGCGTGAAAGAGGAATAAGAGAGTTGAAAGGGAACAAGGCGTGGTTGGTTTTTGTGTGTTTTTGAAGACGGTGGTGGTGAAAAAGGGTAAAAGGTTAAAGTTAAGGGGGGAATGGCAAATAAATTAAAGGGGGGTTGTGTAATAAAATGGAAAGGAAAGAGAAAATAGAAGAGGGAAAAGGGAAGAGCAAAATGTAAAGTAGGTCTCCTTTTTGTGGAGTACTCACCGAGTCAAAAACAAACGGTCACTCCTGTTTCTGATTTTGATATATATAATTGCCATTGCCAATTCTTAATATAATTAATCATTACATTATTAAATATTTCATTTTTATTATAACTATGTTTAATGTTATTTTTATGAATGATTGTGATGTATTAATATTGTAAAACTGTGTAAGATAATTAAACTCTTCTTTAATATGGAACACATTCACATGTAAGAGTATTTGAAAAATGTTTAATGTTGTCTTTTATAAGTGGACGTCAATGAATATCTTTATTTCGAGATATAGTGATATAAATAATACGGGGTTCGATTAAAAATCATATAAAATTAATATGTATTTTGTACTGAATCGACATTGATATGTCATTATTTTATTTATAAAGATGATAAAAACCACGAGCTATTGCTTCTAAAAGCTATCATTGATCGTTGTTAAAATTTTGATGATTTTTAAATACTGATTTACAATAGACCAGTTATGAAGGTGACAAGTCGAGAGTTAACTTCTTCTTAATTTTTTATATAGTATCGACAATTTTGATTTAGTTGCTCTTTCTGTTTAAAAATGAGTATCACTTTAAGGATTTTTCACATATATTGAGAAATATAATAAATTGGAGAAAAATAATAGTCATTTTACGAAATTATTCTTATTAACTATCGGTGGGTTTCTACTACCATAGATGTAAATGTAAAATAAAATTAATATTTTGAAAGTAGTATATATTATAACAATTGAAAGGTACAATTTTAAGAAAATAATTAAAGTTATATTAAAAATTAGAATAATATTTATTTTAAAACAACATTTTTTCTAAAGTGATACTTATTATAAAATTGAAGGAGTATTAAATATAAGAAGACAGTGATGGGGAATTTAATTTATTTATTTTTCTTAGATTTATTTAGAGTTTGTGATCAACTTGTAGAAAATTTTTAAACAACAATATTTTTAAAGTAAATAAACTTTGTAAGCATATCCATAGGGTCCTAAGAGTGTTGGAGAGACACCGTCGATCAGGGTCCTAAAATTTACAAGTATATTCATAATTTTCAAAATGTAGGGTCCTACATATATCTATATGTAAGGTCTAATGCGTGAAAATCAACATCTTCATTAGAGTTGATATAAATTGAAGAAGAAGACTTTTGTTGTTGGGCAGCTTTGAAGAGACGAAAGAAGGCTAAAAATATTATCATATCATCATAGTTGGAAAGTATTCGTAATCTATTTTTTTTGCAATTTTATTTTATGAATATCATTATGTACTTGGCTATTTGCACGAACAAGTGTAACTAAATCTATAGTTAAAAGTTATGGTGGAACTTTTATCGGTTTAATTATCTTTCCCTCTTTAATTTATAATTTATGTCTTCCGTCATATTCAATGAATTAATCTCTGTGTTTGAATTCCAATAATTAAGAAGTATTTATCTTTTAACAAGTTGGTTAGTTTATAGAGATTGGAGTGATCATAACTCAATCATTTATTTCAATTGATATCTACATAAAGTCTATTGACTATTAATGTTTTTTCTAACTGATTATATATTGTATGACCATGAAGGTAAATTATGAGGAAAAAAAATGCTATTCATCACCGATTATAGTAATTGCTAATAGCAATAAAGTATATGGTTGATATCAATTATAAGTATTTTAGGGATATGATATTTTTGAAGGGAAAAGATTTATATGAATCATGATTTATTGAAGCTTTAACTTGTTATTTTATTATACAAGCTTGTTTTGGGTTAATAATTTAATATTAGTATAAAACTATCTCTAACGCAAATGTCATGCGATTGTATGTTCACTGATTATGTTCACTGATTTTTGTTATTATTAACTTTTATATTAAAAAAGTATATATTGATAAAAACAAGTAAATTACATAGTAAATACTAGATATAAACAAATTACTTCAGCTGCAAACTGTAATTAAATCATAAAAATATTTTCATTGATGTACTTTTGTTTTTTATAATTTTTTTTGAAGTATTTGAACAATAAATATTTTTACTATTACCACTCTTTTTGTATTTATATACCAATGAATAGATTTTATTATCTTTTGTTTTAAATTTTAGAAACAAATGTCAATTCGAACTCAAAACTTTACAATTATGTGTATAAATTTTTAATAATATTTACTATTTCACCTATAAAATAAAAAATATTTCACTATTTATTTTGATACAAATAAGTTTCACTATTTTAATCATTATATTTATGAGATGTCAAACTTATTAAATTATGTAATAGCATATAACTAAATCAAACTATAAAACTATTTTTCCACGACTTTTGGTATCTCATCCCATAACTCAAGATCCAAGTTAGTATTGAAAATGTTCTGTTGATTTATCATGGCCAAACCAATATAGAAGCAAGCTACTTGTCGCACTTTTCTCCTTTTAAAACCATTTATTATTTGGTGATATAATGATTAGTCAATTTCTCAATTAAAAACATTGTTTCAAGAATGGCATACCTAATAAAATGTTGTCGTGAGTACACATTTCCACCAAACTAATTAAATGATGTGTTGAATTAAAAAGAGGATCAAAATACAAAAGTCAATAAATTGTCCTACCATTAACAATACCTTTTATGAAGAGGAAAGGAAAATAAAAAGACAAAATTAAAAAAATTATAAGATTCAAGTGTGAGTGATTAAATCTCACATTCACTAATAAATACTAAAATGTTAGATATATAACTATTCACATTCACACATTTTAATCATTTATAGTCAATAGAAATAAGTGTTAAAAATTCCCTCCAGTTCTAAAACATTTGAAAATCTTTTCCGAATTCCTCAATGAAAACTTCATTGTGGAGTGACAATGCCCTTTCAAGATTACCTGTCCAACTTTTGTTCATATTGATTTTAATTACATTGACTTTAGGGGGAAGCAATTTAATCTCCATTTTAATATTATTAGTGTTGAAAGTTGTTGAGATAAGCTCATGAAAAACAATGACAAAAATACATCTATAATTCTTTAAATTTTAATTCAATTTCCGCTTAGGTCATTTAAATTTATTTTATTTCAATTTGATCCTTTAAATTAATTTGCATTGTTAGTCTTTTATCTCAATTTCGACGACAAATAGTTCAATTGAAAGATTTTGATTATTTGAAACTCTACCAAATGTTGCAACAATATATCCATTATACTAATGATTCAGAAAACATTCATCAAATCTTATAAATGGTATATATTTTTTGATTTTCTTGACAACAATTTAAATACACGTATAGTCTTAAAAATAGGTAATAAAGGTCTATTCTCATAATCAATATTTTTAACTTTCTTCACATGCAAAGTAGGTTGGAGAATTAACTTGTTGCGATATTTTGATTAGATTTCAACATGAAAGATAACGTTTTCAAACTTAAAGGACTGCATACGTAATTTAATAATACTTAAAAGTTAATAGTACAAACGATTGTAATTTAAAAAACTGAATCGAAAAAAATAAACTTAAAAGAACCTACGCAAATATGAAACTAAATGTATACTTTTACGAAAAAAAATAAAAGATTTATATAATTGATTATCCTTCGTTCATTCTTGCCACTTTTGATCATTAAAAGTTGTGTCTTACTAAATGTGCCCTAAAAATGCAAAAGTATAAATGTTTTCTTAAGAAAAACAATTTTTATTTTTTTTAGAAGTTTGAAGGCATAATTTCAAAATAAAGTTTATACTTTTAATTCTTTAACATGTATCCTAAATACACACATTAACATTGACTTTAAAAGTTTACTTATTTCAAACTCTCGTCAAGCATTGACAAATAATAAAGTATTGTGTTGTTCGATAAAGTTGGTTAAAATGCAATCTTCAATTTTTATAGATTTTTCTAAACTAACTTCTTTACCCACATGCCAAAAAAAAAAGTGAGAACCCTTGTTTATTTTTTACTGCATCCAGGTGGTGATGCATCGACTCTTGCTCATTTGACATTGTACTTGGGCTATAAAGGACCCGTTTATTACAGTTTTTTTTTTAAAAAAAAATTTATAATATTATTTATTTTTGTTATAACTTTTTAAAAAGAATTTTTAAAATAAAACTGCAAATAAAAAATTGATTTAAATAGATTATTTTAAAATATCATTTTAAGTATTTCATCTATTTATTACAACTTTTCTTTATATTGAAATTTTAAAAATGATTAAAATGAAAAATTATTTTGAAAATCTCTATTACATAAAATCATTTTTGAGAGATATTTAAAAAGGATGATATTTATCATATAAGAATCTCTAATAATAAATATCTAAGTTATGCATAAAATTATTTTTTCTAATCGATAATAAATATATCTAAAATAACTTCTATTATTTTTAAATGAATTTTCACAAAAATTATTTAAAAAAATATAAAGTCAAGTCAAAATTACATTTTTAAAATTTTAAACAAACGGGTCCTAAATGTGTTGCTTCCGGATAACGATTTAGCATTACATTAGTAATCGATTTTGAATTTTAATGAATTTGATAAATTATATTGTTTTTCATTCCGAAAACAATTAATTTGCGAACTATTACATTTTTTCTTCACTTTTTCATTAAGTCATGCGTTCATTTCTTTAGTTTTCCAATGATTTGATTTTAAGTATGTCTTATTCAAGCATTGCATGAAATGTAACATTACACTCTAATTCTTTTGATAGAAAGGTTAACCCATATTACGAAGGAAGAAAATTAGGGGTATTAATGGTATAAAAATTGAACTGAATTGAATAACGGTAATGATTTGGTTCAATTTTTAAAAACCACGTTGAATCAAGTTTAGTGTAGTTTTAAATCAGTTTGAAACTAGTTTATAAATATAAATCAATTTAATATTTTGAACAAATTTTTAGTTAAAATAGATTTCAAACTAGTTATTTGGAAAAAAAAAATTGAAATTCTTTCGAAAAGAAAGTATTGATTTTTTTTCGAGAAAAATAGATGTAAAAAATTTCAAGAAAAAAATCGAAAATATTTTACGAAAAAAATGTTTTCAATTTTTTTCTCAAAATGTTTCTAAGAAAAAATGATTTAAAATATTTTTTGATTTTTTTCAAAAATTTTTTCTATATTTTTTTTAGAAAAACAAATTTCAAAAATTTTCTAAGAGAAAAAATCTTAATTGAGGTTAAAAAAGTTTAAATTATTAAATTGGTTTTTGAATTTAGTTTTGTTAACTGAGTTGTTTTAAATATGTAGTTCAATTTATGAATTATTTAATTGATTTAGTTTTTTTAGTGCAGTGCAATTTAATTTATCAATACAATCCAATTAAGTATATATTTTACACACTCCTAATTAAAACTCAACAACTTAGAAGTTTTTTTTGACAAATTAGCAGCTTAAATATCAACCACAGGCCACACGAAAAGCAACAAAATTAGGAATTTCTTTCAAATATTTTTCTATTGATAACATTTGAAACTCAATTTGATGCTAGGATTACAAAATTGCTTTGCTATAAATATAAATCTAATCAGAACAAAATCAAACCAATCGTATATAATGTAACTTTTTAAATCACAATATTGGCAGTGCACCATCCTCTTGATTGATTACACATCAAAACCAACAGAGGAATGTGATGCATATCACACTTAAGTGGCCAAAAATGGAGTGGATATACTCCCTTCTAACAATATAAGCAAAAAAAATACATATACACAGACTATATAGTCCATACTCATGTATTTTCTTTTTATATATATTTTTTTGGGCGTGGCATAAGGATTTGACAAGATCTGATTGTGAGGACACACATTGCAAGTTTCCTTGACCTTCCATGCATATATTTATGACAAGGATTATTACCCTTGCCGACTACTTCTACTTATTAGTTCGTATTAAAATAAATAAATAAAATTATTTTTATTAAATTATCATTATTAAATATTAATTTATTATTAATATCATAAATACATAATAAAAAATATTACATTAAAAATAATACAAATAGTATTAATTAAGTAGTACAATAGAAGAAAAAAAATAGATACTTTTTATCGATGATAAAATTCTCGATGATTAAATGCTTTTGAATGATTTATTGGCTCTCTTTTTTGACTTTTTATCCTTCATGTCACCTTTAACAAGTCGTCTTTCGGGAAGGATTAGATTTTAAGTAATGTTACTTTGGAAATGTTGTTTCTTAAGATGATTAGATTTTAAGTAATGTTACTTTGGAAATGTTGTTTCTTAAGATGTCATAAACCAAGCAAAATTACATTGTGTAATCCAACGATTAATGCCAATTAAAACTAAAGTAACTTTTGTGCTCTCCATTTCACCTTTGCTTAGGATCATTTCTTCTCTGAAGAAATTGAAAAATAAGAATCTAGTACAATATTATAAAAGAAAAAGAAACAATAATAAAGCCTTAACAACTAAGTGTAATCAAAACCTCTCTTCTTGAAGTACTTCAGAAATTTGATCCTCCGTTTGTTCAATTACTTGAGACCACTTGATTATAGACGGCTCTGCAACAGTGCGGCTTTTCAGCTTTGAACCAACCCTTTTTGCCTAATTAATTGAAAATTAACACGTCCACTTTTATTTTCTGCCCCTATAGATGAAAATAAGTGACCGTCAAATCTATATCCACAATGGCCCCTTTTTCGGATTTGTGAACTAAAAAATGACGATTTGACATATTTTTAATGAGTTGACATATAATTCTATGATATAGAACCATCTAAATCGTAGAATTATTTATATGTCATTAATTAAATTAAAAATATCAAAAAATTCGAAGTTGAAAGTTATTTTTTACAACGTTTTATTTCAATTTTATGGGTGTTAATCATTCTACACTGTCGTATTATATATCACGTTATTTAAAACATCATATATCATCATTTTTAGTTAAAAAATCAGAGTGAGGGAACAAAATTGTTGATTTTTAAAATAGGGGGACTAGTTTTGTGAACTAGTAAAAATAGAGGGACTAAAATTACAATTAAGCCAATATTATATAAGGGAACCTCTTTGGTACAATTGAGAATTAACATATTTTGGTACTATTAAATTAAATTATAGTAGTCTAATGATATGTCATCTATGAATAAGTTTGACCATATTTTAAATTTAACACCATTATATTTTGACGTTTTACATTTTTGTTCTATTTTAAAAGAATTAATATTTATTTATTAAACTATATAAAAAATATCCAAATTTCTTCTCTCCGCTGCACCGTCTCTCTATTGTTCTTCACTGTCTCCCTTCATCAGTATTCACCGCCTCTCTCCTTCGTTCTAAATCATCTATCTCTGTCGTTAATTCATTCAGAATCAAAGACGAATTTGAAAACAACATCGCGACGATAACGGTGCGTGGTCAACGGCACCAAGACGACAACGACGTAAACACGAGCGAATTGATAGTGAGACAGAGGAGGGATCTTCTCGCGTTGATGGAAGAACGATGGAGAGTTCTTCTTACGACGGTGGATGGATGGCGGAGGAAAGCCATTTCTTTTGGTGGTGGAGCGGTTTTACGAGAGAAAGGGAAAAAGTTATGAATTTCTGAATTGATAATGATTTTAATATTGAAAAGATAAATGCACTGGTACAAATAATTTGCTCAACTTCATATATAATATATAGATGCTATGTGGGGAAAAATAACATATTTATATTAAAAAATTTAGAGTACTGACCTAGTCTTATTTTTCAAGAGTACCATTGAAATTATCATTATATAATAGGCTATGTTTGGTAAAATTAACCTATAAGCTAGATGATAGCTGAAAAGCTGGCTGATAGCTGAAAAGCTAGTTGATAGCTGATAACTTAATTGTTAAGTTTTCAAGCTCTTGCTTGAGTTGCAAGTAGACAGAAAATGTAATGTAATGTGAATGAATTGAATTCCTCTTTATTGATTAGGCTATGATATTTTTACATCGCTTTGTCCTCATTCATTTTAACTATATTCTAACCAACTAACTAACTAATTGAGTGGTTAGTTAGTTATCATATGCAACTAATACTTTACTTGAATTACAAGTAATCTAACATTTTCCTTTAATTCAAGTATCTAAGTGATACTACACCTAGCATTTGTCTTAATTCATCATATCTATTTGTCCTCAATGCCTTTGTCCTGATATCAGCGAGTTGTAATTCAGCTTGGCAATGTATGAGTCATAACATTGTCATCATGTGAAGCTGAATACATTGCTGGCAGCTACTTATAGATGAAAAGCTAATTAATTGGAATTAAAGTGTTTAGTAAATTTAGCTTTTAAGAATATAAAATGATATAACTATTTAATTTAAAATAACAAAAAAATATGACATTTTTATCTAATTTCTCCCTGGTATTGTTTTACTCCATTTTCTTTTTTTAATCAATTTTCCTACTTTACTTTTTTTTGTTATATCATTTACTTTTTTTTATTACAATACAAACATAAATTTGAATAGTTCTCTAAAAGTTTAGCAAACTCCATATTATAAATAGTAATTGTAAAAACAATGCAATTCATTTACTGTTTACAATTTGGCATAAAAAATAAATTTAACTTTATCACAATGATAAATTAGAAGATGAAGAAATAATAATAAATATGGTAATGTATACCTTAATCAATTTCTTGTAAGATGAATAACATGAAGAAAAAAAAATTAGTTATTTTGGCAAGGAATTAAAAAAACTGGGCAGTGAGAGAGTAGTTGGTGGGTGGGGTAGTTATTTTGTATCACATAAAGATAAAAAAAAATAATAAGGTTATAAATGGAAGAAAATGTAAGAAGCTATAAGTTCAAACGCTACTTGAAATAATATCTCAGAATAAGCTATAAGCTGGTGAGAAAATTTTGTTTACCAAACATATTTATTTTAATCCAACAAACTTATAAGCTAGTTTAATAAGTTATAAGTTAACTTATTGACGTTACCAAACAGTGTCATAATAACTGCATAGCAAAAATATACAAATAAAAATAAGTAACATACTTCAAAACGTTGAGTCTGAGTAAGATAGAAGGAACGCAAAACCATCCATTGAAACAAATAGGAGGTTTATTGACGAAAGTATATCAAAGATATAAGGCGGTAGATGATCCTTGGAACTCAAACATCATACTGAAAGCATCACAAGAAGTACATATTTCTATTCCGGCCCATCAAAACATCTTAAGATAAGGCATCATGAAATTGAACCCATTGGACATACAAAGATTCTCCTCCCAACTGGATTTTCTCCAAACGCAAGACCCAGAGATAGAGGTTTGGTTCAAATAAGAACCCTAGAGAAGCATTCTCTAATTTTACCACAAAGTGTTTTCTTTCTTCCAAATTACCAAATCTCTTACAATGAAATACATATATAACCTAACATAAAATAATATGGTGCATAAGTTACACACAACACACACACAAGTCAAACATAATTTCTAATTAAAAGGTATGATTATTATATTCAAAATTAAAAATAAGTCTTAAGATAGTTCTACGACCAAGAGATTAATATGACTTAAAAACAACCAATTCTCTCAATGAACACTTAGGATTGCATAGTCTATTGTCCTTGAACAAGTAACCATCATGTCTATAATAAGAGTCATATGCTATCAGTTCACAATCATGGAAAAGAGAAACAAAATCAACATCTAAGGAAAACAAATTTATAATATTATCAAATTCAAGAAGTTTAGTTTGAAGAGTATAGATTAGTGAGCACTGCCTTGAAAGGCATTGACTACCACATTAACTTTCCCTTTCTTGTGTTTGATGACATATGTAAATTTTTCTAAGAATTTAACCCATTTTGCATGTCTCTTATTTAGCTTACCTTGTCCTTTTAGATACTTTACGGATTCATGATCACTATATATCACAACTTCTTTAGGAAACAAATAATTATGTTGTCAAGTGTGCAAACCTCTAACTAAAGCATATAGTTCATTTCATAAGCGGAGTAGTTCAAGTGTGCTCCCCTCAATTTCTGATTAAAATATGCAATTGGATGACTTTCTTGTAGCAAAATAACCCTTATCCCAATCTTAGATTCATCACATTCAATTTCAAAAGTTTTTGCAAAGTTAGGTAGGTGGATTTATCAATTTTTCCTTTAAAATAGTAAATGAATCTTCTTATTCTTTGTAGTAACCCAATTTTGTCTGACCAATTACAAATAATTCCAAAAAAAATAAGCAATAATATATTTAATTCAACCTTTTGCAATTATTGTTACAAAATCATAATCATTTTATAAATCTAACTCAATTTTGAGTCCATATTTATATAAGTGTTCCCATTGCTTTTAACACCAAAAATATAATAAACAAATAAGAAAATAAAATATAGGCTAAATACCACCCGTGGTCCCTTAACTTAATTTCGGTTAACGATTTAGTCCTTTATCTTTTTTTTCCCGATTTGGTCCTTTATATTTTTAAATAATTTCAGCGTTACCCTTTAGGTGGGGTTCCGTTAAGAAAAAGTTAAAAACTCTTTCATCTAGATCATTGCATATGTTCATCAAACCTCTAAGAACGATTGTCACTGATCTGAAGTGATGTCTATAGAGTATAAATACCCCATAGCTTCAGTTTTAACGAATCAATCCTACTACCAAACTTAGAACAAACTTTAAACATTTTTCTGAAATATTTCCAAAACATAAAGGGTAACTTTTTCTGAAAACGGATGAGTGATTTTTTAATTTTTTCTTAATGGAACCCCACTTAAAGGGTAACGCTGAAATTATTTAAAAACATAAAGGACCAAATCGGGAAAAAAAATATAAATGACTAAATCGTTAACTGAAATTAAGTTAAGGGATCATAGGTGGTATTTAGCCTAAAATATAACTAACACAAATAGAAAAAGAAAGAAAAGTGAATTCGGCAAGCAAACAACAACCAGCTTGCAATTAGAGAGAAAAGTACTTCCTTGTTTTCAGCTGCACTATTTCCCATCTTTTTCCAAATGAAACTATCATCTTCACCATTTATACGATCAATCAAAAAGATTAGCCACTTCTTTCTCTATTTATCTGCAGTTGCTTGATTTATGCTGTAAAACAAATACTAGAACTCAATTTTATCTCATGGACACAAAGATTCTTAATTTGAATCTATAAAATAAGAATAAAAAAACCAAAAGGGGAGAGGAAGATTGCTGCAAAAAAACATATGAGACAAAACTAAAAATAGAGAAGAAAAAAAAAGAGGAAATGAACTACAAGCAAGAATTATCTAGCTCCAAGATTTTATTTTAATCTTTATACAATATTATGTCTATAACTTTTTCTTTCTACTTCAAGTAAAACTAAATGATTTAATTATTTATTTATTAAAAATATAAACATGCAAGATCAAATATCAAACATATTTTTTAGTAAGAGAAATAAATGTAACAATAGGAGCTGAAACCAAAATAGGAAGAAGATTCATCGATCCACCGACATTTTCGCCGCCAAAATAGTGATCGTACCTATGACCACCACAAACACGACCTTACTGCGCTTGTGCAATCTATTGACTACCCACTCACCTTTTCTCTTTTGTCTCCCTCTATTTCTCTCTTCTCCTTTCTCTCTTTCTCTTTCTCCTTTCTTTTCTTTTCTTTTCTTCCCTTCTCTATTTTTTGTTTTCCCTCTACTTTTCTTCTTCCCTCTCTCTTTCTGCGCGACCCAACTCATTTTCCCTCTCTCGATCACTTCCTTTTTTTTTCTCCTTCCTTCTCTCGCTCTGACTCGCCGCCACTCCTTCTTTCTTTTCTGCCTCTAGTTAAATTTAGGTTTACTTTTAAATATATACACATATATATATATATTGAAATTAGGTTTTAGACTCCAAATCCACTTGTTTTTTTAGCTTCATGCCTTCAATATTCATATTTTAACAAGTCCAACATTTTTTTATTATTATATTTAATCAATTCGTAACAAATATTAAATCTTTAAAAAAAAATCATTTATTAAAGGTTAATTAAATGAGACATCTTTTTAATCTTTGAGTTGTTATGACACAAGTTGTACAACTTGATAGTTCTAACACTCGTTTTTATAAATAAATTAATCTAAAATGAATTTTTAATTTGATTAATTAGATGTGACATCTTTTTAGTCTTTGAGTTTTTAAGACACAAGTTGTACAACTTGGTGGTTTAAAAGATCCTTTTTATAACCAAAATAACAAAACTATTTTTAAATGGGTTAACTAGATGTGATATCTTTTTAGTTCTTGAATTTTTAAGACACTAGTTGTATAACTTGATAGTCTTAAAACTCACATTTTAAAATAATTATTCAAATAAAAAAACTCATTTTCTTTCGTCAAAAAAACTTTTTTTTATCAACAATGAAACACACTTTCTTTAAAAACAATTAACACATCCGCATTTTCTATCCAAGAATCACATAGATTTGATTTCTCCACTGGAGATATGTAGGAGCAAGATCACACTCTTTTCAAGCACAATAATAATTTTTTTTCTCTCTCTAGTTTTAGTATTCTTTTGTTTCAGCATCACATTTATAAAAAATTATATTGGCTTTTAACTAACAGGGAGAAATAAATATTCTAAGGTTAACATAAATTTTTGCACTATTTATTATAGGTAACCGTTTTTTAACAGATGTCGTAGGGTGCTAATATATTTTCTATGCATAATCGACTCACGAACCTTAAATTTGGTTTTAAAGACCATTTTTATGTTTTCCCAATAAATTTCCCTATTAAAATAAACTTTGCGACTCCATTGATTTGAGCTAACCCTCGAAATTTTAGACCGCGACAACGAACGACTTTCACTGGAGATTTTTTTAGAGAGTCAAACCTAACATAATTAATCGTGCAAATTTTTGAACTTTTTCTATAAGTATTTGTTCTTCACTTTCTTTTACTTTATGTGTTTATTAGTTCTTAATAGGTATTAGCTATCATTATATTATTCTTTTAAGTTAATATTTCATTTTATTTTTTGTATATGTATATATGTTTTGTTAACTTTATTGGAGCTATTGAATTATGCCTATTCCACACCTTACACTTTTACTAAGACACACACTTATAAGTGATACCTTATACCCGAGTTTGAACAAAACTTCATATTAGTTTTGAGGTTGCGTAGTGGTAGCCTTCTAGATGTACATCATGTTTGGTTAACATGAAGATTTAACCTAGAGTTTGATCTTGTTGAGGGTATATTCACTCCAAATAGTTTATCTATAACTATTAACAATATTCCAATATTGGACTATTGGCTCTACGAACCACATTTAGAACCATAGATTCACCCTTTTGAGAGCATCATTAAATAGAAAAGTCAATAGACCCTTTTATCATAACAATATCCATATAGGTCGTCAAAAGAATAGATTATACACATTTACATTCATTCAGAACTTTATATATATATATATATATTCACAACAATAATTCTACATAGCTGCATTCATATTACATAACTTTTTTTTTTCTTTCTTTAAGTGAAAATAATACATAATGGCATTTTGCGTCAATTTTTAAGTTTGTTGGCGAATCATAAGGACCTTAGTAACATGTTGAATTAAGTGGATAATGAGACCAGAAAAAGGAAAACTTTACTTTTAAAGTTTAAGCAACCTGATTTGAAAAATTTACGGGACATCATCAATTAAATGAAAACTATACAACGTGATAGTTTCTTTAATAAATATGGGAAGATCTTAAAACTTTTCGCAGCAAATGGGCAAATAGGGGCCCTTATTACATTAGCCAAGTAATAGATCCTCTTTTAAGATGTTTCACCTTTCAAGATTTTCAGTTGACCCCAACATTGAAAGAATTCGAACAAATATTGAGTTATCCCTTAGAGAAAGGAAATCCTTATCGATATACTGGACAACCCCCAAATCTGAACAAAATTGCTGAAGTGTTGAAATTTTACATAAGAGAGTTGACAAGTAGAAAAGAGGAAAAAAAAGATATTCATGGTTTTCAAGAAAATATCTAGAGCAAAAGGCACAAGATTTAGCCTCTAAAAAAGAATGGGGTACCCTTATAGATATTTTGGCTCTCATTATCTATGGGATTGTTTTATTTACAAACCTTGATAATTTTGTAGATTTTGTTGCCATCAATGTCTTCTTAACTTTTAGCAAAAATAAAGAAAATTTGGTTCTTGCTGATGTATACTACTCTCTGCGACACTAGAAGAAAGGTGGAACCATTTTGTGTTGTCTTCCGGTGTTGTATATTTGGTTCATGTCTCATGGTATTGTAGAGAACAAGAGGTGGAATGAGTAATATGCCAATGGATAGATTTTCCAAATGTATCTCTCATAGGAACCAAAGGATGCATTAATTAAAATTGGCTACCCTATATTGGAGAAACCAGATAATGAGTCGTTGGAAGCTTTTATTTTGCACAATATGGGTATAGTAGACCCACCAAGGTTGCAAATGATAAGTCGAACTTGGGAAATTATCATTAAAAAAAGAGAAAGTAATCGAATGTAAAAGTTGTAGTTCAAAATAACCCTATCAGTAATGGGTAAAAAAAGAGTCTAAGAAATCAAGTTGCCTTTCCACAATACACCCTCGAGTGATCAAGAAATACATGAACCTACCCTTGTTACAGATGAAGAAATAGAAGAACTTAAAGGATCATCGTTAAAATCTGAAGAGGGGAAAAAAGAGTTACAAGCAAAATTAGAAAAAGTCTCCCAAGAGAGCAAGTACTTACGATCAGAAAACACCCGTAAGAATCAGTTTATTGAGAGATTGAAAATTGAAGACGAGAATAAACTTGACATACAAGATTGTTTGAGAGGTGCAAATGCAGAATTAGATGTGTGAAAACAAGAAAGGAATGAAGTTATGATGAGGCCTAGATGTGGAAACAATTGCGGAAAAGATCTGCAAATTTTGAGAAGAATATAAAAAATGAGTTTGAAGATTTAAAGAAACAACTTAAAAGGATGGTAGCTGAGTATGAGAGTCAAGTAAAAAAAAAGAGAGAAAACACAAGGAAAAATTGAAGAATTACTCTTAAAACATCAAGATGCATTGAGAACAGAGATAGAGACTTCAAGTGAGTTGAACAATTACATCGAATATCAAGAAAAGATCTATAATGACTTAAAGGATGAAACCATATATTGGGAGGATCTTTTTACGATATTGCTTAATCAGTTGAAGAATCAAGAGATCTATAGAAAGCTAGAGGATGAATGAAAGCTAGAGGATGAATGAAAGTGTTGGAAAGATCGCTTTTCAAAATTGACAATGCTAGTTAATCAAAGAGAGATGAGGTAGTAATCCACTTGAATATTACAAAAATTTGGTAGAATAATTGGATGAGAAAATTTGGTGGAGAAATCTGAAATGTCACAGTCGATGTAATTTTTAATTTAAACGTGGTGTACTTTTTTCTGATGAATGAATGATTTGTTGTTTCCATGATTCCCAAACATCAAAATGTCATGTAAAATAATTAATTAGATGATTTCACCTTCATTGCATTTTTGTTTAATATATACTCATAGAAACTTTTTATATGTAGAGGTGGATGCAATTCTGAAAAGATCGTCTGTGAATCAAGAAAATATTTAAATGCTCATACCACTCGTAAACACGGAGCTCAACAATTCTCAATATTCCGTCTTTCACCGATAATCAATTTGATTTACGAATTAATAACTAATACGAAAACAATCATCTACTTTTTGTGGATTTATACACCGATAATTCAGAGACAATTGATTTTAGTTATACGAAGCAGAAATTTCCGCGTATACACATTAATGGTCGGAGATATTTTGTACAATGTTCATTTTCTATTATTTTGTACGGTTGTCTATACTTTGTTTAGTTTATTCATTTGATATAAAACCAGTAAAAAAATTATAATTTATTTTATTTTTACAGTATATCTCATTACATAAACATCATTTAGCTATTTATTTTTACTTTATCTTCTAAAAGTTTATATGTATTGATCAATTATAATTAAATAAGGATATTAATTCTGTAAGTTTGTTCATGCAAATTAAAAATAATACAAATATATATATATAACAAGAGAGATTGATCCATAAATTATTAAACTATGATAAATTTTTTTGTAGTTGATAATAAATATATTATAATAAAAGAAATTGATTTCTATTCTCTATTCCCACATATTTTCTTGTAATCAAATCTCTTAACAAAATTATTAAAAAATTATGTCTATTATAATTAATATAATAAAATATAATTATTAGATATCAAAATAATCGATAGATATTTCACCTTTGGTTAAGTAATTATATGTATTTTTTTGTTTGAGTAAATTTGCTATGATAGCATTGAATGAGACATCTCAATAAATAGATGGTGATCATGTTTTCTTAGATTCATACTTTTTTAATGGTTAAGTTTGAATTGTATTTCGCAAGGACATGTTTTATGCATTTTTAGTCATGCTTTTGAAGTTTCTATTCTGTAATAATCAATAAATTTTGAATTTCACATACCGTACATTAAATATACATCTCAACATCTATATATTATATAAAGTTAAAATCATTCTTTTTATAAATTTCTTTTATCAGAGATGATTTTATTTAAAAACATGTTGCATACTAAATATGAATACATTCATTTAGATTTGAACTCGAGTTCAATATATTGTGCGAGTCTAGTTCCTTGCGTTAGATCTAATTTCCGTAAAATTAAAATATCTGTTAAATATTATATCGATAAGATTTAAAAAAAAAATACATCTTTTTTAATTAACAAATACAAACATAATTTTAATAGTTGTGTTATTCAAACTCTTGACATAAATAAGGGACACCGTATATGTGGTATAAATATTGTATAAATACATTGGACAATAGATATAGTATCTGTATTTGGTGTCAAAATAATATTTTTGTAATTTTAATTATAAATAAGCTAAACAATCAAGTCCAATAAAGTTTGTTAGTGAGAATTAATGTGAGGTAGTTTCGCTTAATTGTAACGTGGGTTCATCACCATTTAAATATTTGGTCTTTTTATTTGGTTATAATTCTCGGAGATTGTTGTTTTAGAACTCTCGATCATATAAGAAAAATGTTGTTAGTTTGAATGTGTACGTAATTTATCTTTGGAGGGTCAACTTATTTTTTTAAAGGATGTCTATTATACGTTTTTTAATGACATAACAATTTTGATTGATTAATCATATAAAAATATTTTACACTAATAATGTGGATTTTTTTTTGAATGTCCTTGTTTTCAAAAAAAAATACCAATCTATCCCCATTTGAAATTTATATACGCAAATGCCCCCATTTTGTATTTAGTCACAAGTAGTTTTTTTTTTGAATGCCCTTGTTTCCAAAAAAAAATACCAATCTACCCCCATTTGAAATTTATATAAGCAAATGCCCCCATTTTGTATTTAGTCACAAATTTCCTTAAGGAAGCCCGTGTTGCAAATGGCGACTTCCAAGGGGATTTCTA
>JBBPBQ010000004.1:42041651-42059737 GCA_037974755.1 Cicer yamashitae
TTTTTTTTTTTTTAGAAGTCGCCATTTGCAACACGGGCTTCCTTAAGGAAGTCGCCATTGCAAATG
This sequence comes from Cicer yamashitae, assembly GCA_037974755.1. Lineage (NCBI taxonomy): Eukaryota > Viridiplantae > Streptophyta > Magnoliopsida > Fabales > Fabaceae > Cicer > Cicer yamashitae. The sequence continues at coordinate 42,041,718 of JBBPBQ010000004.1, forward strand.
GCGACTTGTGACTAAATACAAAATGGGGGCATTTGCGTATATAAATTTCAAATGGGGGTAGATTGGTATTTTTTTCTGGAAACAAGGGCATTCAAAAAAAAAACCCTAATAATGTATATAAATTGCATTTAAGTAAATTACTTCACAAATCTAAAAATTGTCATTATCTTTATAGAAAAAGAAAATACTATGGAAGATAGTGTTTAATGAAGAACTCATAATTCAATATAACTACAATTCAATAGGAAAGTCCCAAGCGAGTGCCATAATATAATCACCTCAGCAATCTTCTAGAATCGCATACAACTGCAAGAATAAACTCCTACGATATTTTTGGTCTTTATGTGATGAATCAAACAATTTTTAAATGCCAATTCAACCTAAGTCATAAACCAGTAGTTTACAGTAGATTTACCCCAATCAATACCTACAAATTTTTTCACTACCCTACCCCACATTTTTTACAAAGTCTAAAATTGACCCCCTTGGAAGGTTTGACCAAATTGCCAATTAACTGGTGCCACGTTGTAGCTTGTCACAATTCTACCATCACTTGTGGTGACTTTAAAAGACAGGCTTTGTCCATTGAGGTAGGAATTGCTCTGCCAATTTTGGCCCCAATTTCTTGACATGGATTGCCAGCTAGTTTTGGACCCTTTGATTGACACTGCATAGGCATCACCTGCACCCGCGACATTGGTGATCAAAACCAAGTTGAAGTAAGAATGGCCATTGATTGTGAACCTTATTCCTCCCTTTTTTATACATGACACTCTTCCATCATCAAAAAATAAGAAAAATAAAGTAAGTTTGTAGAAAATTAGAACAACAAATAACTAACGATCTCAAGCTCATAAATTCCTCCCTTTTTTATGTTACTCATTTGAGGATAACTAATCAATTTGTCTATTTTTGTTTTTAATTTTAAATTTCATATGAGTTTTGATTTGGCCTGTTTTTAAAACATTGAATAGAACCTTTGTAAAGCTTGAATAACATTACCAAATTGATGTCTTTCACATACCTTCTAAATGAAACAGGCACAATTCCAGCTTTATATTGAGCAATTTGAAGGAAAGCTGGTTCTGCCATATCAAAGTGTTGCAGAGGAGGATTACACCAACCACCATTACTGTTTGGTGGACAAAAGTTTGTGGCAGTAACAACAATGGTGTTAGGTTTGCACCATCTTGAGTCACTAACACACCTCATTTCATAACATGATCCGCAGCTCAAACCTTTGTTGAACAAAGCTGTGCTTAGAGCTGCTGTGTTAGTTCCATATCCTTGATTGTATAAATTTCCATAACCACATGCACCTCCTTCATGTGTCAAATCAACACAAGTAAACACAATCATCTCAAGAATAATTACTATATTCTCCAATAAAGAAAAACCAATAATTTTTTGCAGGGTTTTGGAGAAAAGGTTATGTGGCATCGATCTGAACCACAACATTAACGTTTTAAGGCCTTTGCAACAACGATGAGATTCTTATTGAGGTTGCATCTGCCATATTTGACCGAGATTCTTTATGGTACTTTGTTCTTGTTTATTTGTCGCTTTTGTAAACAAACTTTTGTTTATATTTATTAGTTATTTTTAAAGTTCAATGTAATATTAATTATTATTCGTCAATAATACCCAAAACTAACAAAATTTATTAATTTTTTTAGTACATAAAAATAATCTTAAAATGACAATTAAAAAAGAACAAAAGAATATCAAAGATGGCAGCATGATTGTGAGACCACAATTTTAGAACATTGTTTTTTGTTAACAAAGATAGAAGCTAAAACTCACCCATTGTGGCAGCAGCATTACCACCACCATAGAAAGTGGCATGACCACTCTGCCAACCGCCATAGTTAGCAGTGACACCATGAAAGTGCTTTTCAATAAAGAGAAAGAACAGAACAACTAACAAAGTAGAAGAAGATGCCATTGAATGTATTTCCTTGTGAGACAAGGCAGTGTGTAGTTTTGTTTGCTATGAGGTGATGTTGAATGCAATTGAAGGGTCTCTATTTATAAGCATCATTTGGTGACTATAACATTAACATCCACATTCATTGATTGGCTTTTTACCTTAAAGCCACAGAACATATAAGTGACAAATCAAGTGCACATGCGCTGGTTCTTGTTGGGATTCCTAACCGAAAATATTTTAGGCTTGCCCCTGCACATGCATACCCCAACAATATTTTTTTTCTTAACTTTATAGACCAACATCTTAAATATACAATTATTGGTAGCCACTACTTTAGGAGATTATCATGAGTGCCTTTGTTACTAGTTTTTTTATAATAATTTTTTTTAAAATATCACTTTTTGGAGTTTTTATCTGATAAAAAGTTTGAATCTAAATAATAATTTAAAACTGCTTTAAATAAGAAGCTATTTTGAATAGCTTCATTAAGGTGTTCAAACACAAATCAACTTATTTTTTTTAAATATCTAACAAATAATCTCTTAATCATTAAATGTCGAAATCTCTTTTTATTATCTACAACAAACGAATCCTATATTTTCATTATCTCCTCTCTTTTGATCTAAAATATTTTTGTTAAGAGGCTAAGTATCATTAAGTGGGGTTTTGATGCGTTATGCAGTGCTTATTTTAAAGTTGTACTCTATGTTGCATTTGATAATAAGGAAGACTAGGGTCTTAAGGAAAGATATAAAAACTTATATTATCTTAACACATGAGAGAGTATCTATCTATCTGTGCAATCAAAAGAAGGAGCAACAAATAGCATTTGCAACATATATGCTCACTTTTTCAAAATTGTAATTAAAGGAGCTAGAATAATATCTTTAATGTGTTCACAAATTTGGCACGTATACAGGATTCCAAGAGCATGGTTATTAAACTATGTTATTCTTGTTCATGAATAAAATTAATTAAAGTGCTGGATTGATTGATTGATAATTTAATAGAGACAGCCTTGCCTCCAGTCTGTGTATGTTCCAAAGATAAACTGTGCACGGTGGCCCTATTGTATTCCCATGCGTGTGAAAAAAATAATCATTGTTTGTTAACTGATCTTTTTGTTAATTATATAATTTGGAAATTAGTTGTTGCATAATATCACCCTCGATTACAACATGTATTTGACAGCCAAAATGTGTGGATAAATTATGGAATGGGGTCATACAATTTTTTGTCATGGAAATATAACCCATGAGCCTTGAAATAGATTATTACACTATGCTTAATTGAAAGAGTACAAGGGATATAACACTACTTGTAAGATGAGTAGGGTAGAGTCAAATTAAAGGGTACTCTAATACAAGTATATAACAAAAAACAGACAAGTAAGGTAGAATCAAATTAAAAGTATCCAAAACACAGAAGCAAGACCCCTAATGAGGTACACCCATAACTTATCTTTTGGAAATATCTTTTCAATTTCCAAAAGATAGAACCAAACAATCCCTATGCTCACAAAGTGAAAATAATGACAGCTTCTTTTATCTCCTATGTTCTCAAATATATATCTAAATTGGTCATTCTAAACATGTATTCTAACAAGAAAAAACATCTTGATTGGCTAATTCGAACAAACATAGAGAGCTTTTGAGAACTTAGGAAGGAAAGAAGCTCACGAAAATAATTAATCTTGAGAAAGCAACTTTTAGAGGGCTACCATCCGACCACACATCTTGCTAAAACGACATAAGATATGCTCCTCCAACGGACGATGGAGGGGTGCGAGGGGGAGTTCTTGACTTTCTTCATTGTGTTGAGACAGAAAGCTAGAGTGAATGCTTGGTGTCACAGAATTCCAGATGAAGGATTAAGCTATGCATGGAGAAAGAATGGGGCCATGGGGGGAGATAGGTTGCGGTGGTGTTGTCAGATAGACTTTCCAATAGAGGTGACGGCTAGGGCCTATAGAGTACTCAAAGGTGGTTGTGGCGTTAGAGTAACACTATATGGAACACCAATCTAGCGACCTATCTAACAAACTAACCAACTAACTAACAATCAAACTACTTTTATTTTCCATTACCATAATCTCTATAACAACTGCATGAGTTAGAAAAATATGGCCAATAAGTAGGTAGTGATCTACATATAGACACATACCTCATTTGTATGGGAAAAACATGGTAGGAAATGACGAATCTCATATATTTGAATCTTAAAAAGTTTTTCTGTAAGCAAATACATAGACCAGGTACAATAAAACAGAGTAGCACACCTTACAAGACATTCATTAACAAAACCAAGGTCTAGGCGAGCGATTTATTGACCCAACAGTGCAACTCGATCCTTTTGTACTGACTGAGTTAGGTTGATATCAAAGAGCTCGCATCGAATAGGCATCTCTATCTCATAGAAGGGATTCTTCAGAACATAATCTGTATACAATCCATATATGAATTTCAATAAACTTTCTATTTGTTGAGTGCCAGGCTCACATACTGCAAAAAACTTTGTCCCTGTTGGAGAGAAGAATTAATTTCACATGTCATGACTTATAAGTTATAACAAAATCTAAAATCTAAACAAGAGTACGGATAGGAAATTATTAAATAGTGCTTCAATTTGCCACAGATAATAAACGGAATACTTCATCACAATGAATGAAAAGGGCCAATTAAGATGACAACACGACAGCGAAAATTCAACCGCAAATTGTGACAACTCGTACAGCAGCCAAATATCTAGAAATATCTAAACTATCAAATTCAGCATCATCCAAATCAGAAGAAGCATATGCATGCTTGCCACCTTTACTTTACATAGACTAGGAAAGTCGCATATCAGGTAATAAATAAATTTATTTTCTTGTCTCAGCATGGAATTCAAAAGACTTGCACTGAGCAGTGAGTGCCTAATATCTGATAGATGACTGACGGTACATAGAATATCAAATACAACTTTTCACTAAGTTTATGTCCCAGCCTCCATGACAATAATGATATATAAATTTACAATATATATAACATGCCAAAATTATCTAGAGCTTCTTAACATATTACTAAACTTCTTACATTAAACCTGGCCACAGGAAGTACCTGCAAGGCTATATACCAATCAGCACATTATGTACATGATGTTTGGCATTCATTCTTCATTATATTATTATTCACCATGTGAAGTTGAAATGCCAACATAATGGGTTGCTTAAAACAATACCTGTCAGTGATTGGAAGCAATGAAGATCAAACGTGTCAGCCTGGAGTAGTTCAATTCCTGAACAACCTGACACAGGTGATAACTGCTGAGAGATGGCATGCATTGAATGCCATAAGCTAGCCACTCGCAAGGTATCATTGGTATCCATTCGTCCAGCTGACCCATAATCCTAAATATCAAAAAATTGAACAAATTCTAAATCATAGTTTTCAATTTTAAAAAAAAAAAAAAGCATTGCTTTAACTCAACAGAGCAACAACAGCAAAAGCTTTTTTGCATTAGATGGCATTGATTCTAGACTTCTAGTTACGCATATGAACTAAATGATGCCATTGGGATTTGTCAAAAGACTAATATTAAGTCTTTGTTTAGCTTTGCAAATATAACTCAAAAAATTGCTGCAAGTCTGCCGATATAACTAAAATTACTATTATTGTTTAATAATTAATACAAAAGTTAGGAAGATTGAATTGTCATTATTTTCATCTAGCTAAGTGAAGTAGTATCTTAATTATCATATGATGATTCAACAAATCGCATAAATATACTGAAATCTCTGAGAGACACTGAGGCACATAACTTAACACCACTAATATATACTGAGAAACCAATGGGATAAAAATACAATGGTGTCTTGTGTCTTGGTCATCTTTAATAAAAATTATCAGCTGAAACTTATTCTACAAGATATTCATGTGACCTGATTAACAACCTATGAAATCCAGATACTAACAAAGACACCGGTAATAATTTGATAAAATAAATTTATTGAATGTGTCAGTGTGGAACACCAACACATGTTGGACATGGGAAACACCTTTGATCAAAAGTGTCGGTGTTACCGAGTTAACAACACAGCAAACTCATCAAACAAAGATACCACATTTGAGTAAAATATATCTTTTAAAAAACAAAATAAAATAAAAAATTCACGTCCAAAGTAGCGAGTAATGTAACCTTATAGTAGATCAATCCACCAGACTTATTGACGATGTAAAGACTATTAATCGCTGCCATTCCAAAAGCCTTTGCCAGAACCTGAAACCCCTAGTTTGAACAATTGAACCTCATTAAAATTCTGTTGCAAAACTTGATGAGACAAAACAAGAAATTAAAATCCTATTCGAATAGCTTCGGGCAGTAAATGTAAGTACCATTCCTCTAGACCCAACTCCATTGGTATAACAATGCTTCCTCTAGACCCAACCCCCATGGGTATTACAATGAGTATATTATTGATTATAGTTTTCCAAATTCCAATGATTTTATCTTTTCACTTCATTATAGCAACTACGTAATGCCTTTCTCGAGTGAATTTCAAGGAGTCACAAGAACTACCACAAACTATATACATCGAAAATCATATTAATAAAAAATAAACAAAAATATATTTTAACTTTCTAATTCTAATGTTGTGTAAGGGAAACTCATCATAGATCTAAGGTAGTGAAGAAATTGCAAAAACCTAGGATTTGGTGATGAAAAGGAAGAGTCGTGAAATGGAGATGAAATGTGAAGATGTAGATTGAAATTGCAAGATTGGGTGGATTCTATATAAGAGCGAGAGTCGAGAAAAGACCTTGAAGAAAGTGAGACCGAGAGAGTGAAGGAACGAAAGATGGAGGCGGAAGTTGCCGTGGAGGAGTCGCAGAGCAGCGGAGGGAAAGAATCAGAGAGTGAGGAGAGAGAGACAACAGGTCCAGATCAAGAGAGAGAAATTTTGTAATATTCGCAATTTTGCATATACAAAAAAAAAAATTTAATTTTTCCGTATTTGCCGTTAGAGCTGTCAATTTCACATACACACTAATTATTGGCCCCAGTCACATGTTAGAGGGATAAAAAAATGAAAATTTGATCCCGCACCCCACAATTATCCCTATAATCCTAAAAAGTCAGTGAAAGTACCATAATACCCTCGTATATATTACGTCAAAATTTGATTTTCCCGTAGTTTCGGAAAACTTTTTTCAAGTTTTCCGGAAATAATGAACTACTAGAAAATTTGTTAGTGACTTTTCCGGAAGTTACCGGAAAACTTCACCCACAAGTTTTTCAATAGTTTCAGATTTTTTATTTTATTTTAATTTTTTTTATTATATTAGTATTTAATTAATTTATTTGATTTTAACAATATTTTTTTCGGTGGTAGGGATAGAGGTAAAGACGGCAAAGTTATAGGCACGAGCGAATTTTTAGTTTTTTTTTTAAAATAAGGGTGTGTACCGGAAAACTTGTCGATAAAGTTTTCAGGAAACACGTTCTGTACCGGAAAAGTTGGAGAAAGTTTTCAGATACACACATTTTTTACTTCTGTACCGGAAATCTTTTTTTACGTTTTCCGGAAACATCCTTCTGTACCGGAAAACTTATAAAAAGTTTTCCGGTAAAACTCTGTGTACCGGAATTCTTGAAAATAGTTTTCCGGAAGTAAAAGTGAATTTTGTAAAAACAAAATAAAAAAATTTGAGGGTATTTTTGGTATTTTCAAAAAATTGTGGGGGTATAGGGATAAAAGTAGGGGTACAGGGTCAAATTTTCCAAAAAAATTTTATAGTTTAAAATGCCCCAAAAATCAAAATCTCCTAAAATTTGGTGGGCTTACATGGGGATATGGGCCTACTTTTTCAAAAAAAATTAATATTTTTTGGAAATATTTTTTGATTTTTTTAATTTTTTTTGAGAAATAAATTTTTTTGTCAAAATTTTTCAATAAAAAGTATTTGATTTTTTTTTTTCTGATAAAAAAGATTTTCATTTTTTTTTGAAATTTTTTGATTGGAGAAAAAACAAATCGATTTTTTCAAGAAAAATAATTTTTTGGCTCACAAAATTTTTCGAGAAAAAAATATTTTAGATTTTCTTGAGAAATTTTTCTGATATTTTTTCTGACATTGGGCCTATAAGCCCCCTGAGCCCTCTCACTTAAGCCCACAAAAAATAATGAAATAATGGTCGGGGTCTTAAAAAATTTATTTCAATAAGGGGCCTAATATTATGAGCTTATTATGAAACTTTTGAGATGAGACTTGGTTTTTTGGGACTTTATTGACATCTCTATTTACCGTATTCAAAGACTTTGATGGTAGTTCATTAAATTTTAACAGTCTAGAAAAATAAATTTTAATTTTTGTTTTTATTTTTATTTTATAATTTATAATTTAAAATACTGAATTTCAATTTCAATCATTTAATTCAATAAAAAAAAGAAAAGAAACACAAATTTTGTATAATGTGTAGCTAATTAGTTGGTGGTGGATGTGATGAAAGAGTTAATTAAGAAATGAACTGATAAAGTGATCTTAATTTTGATTTTCACTTTCAATATAATAGTAACAAATTAATAATTAATATATTGATGTTTAAAAAATAAGTTAAATTTTTATGCACTTACGAAAAGTTAAATCATGATCAATTTTGTGGATGGTTTTATAAATAATTATAGCAAAAGTCAAATATTATTAATAATCTAATAATTGTGATTGATTGATAATGTAATTTTTTTTATACGGTACTATAATTAGAGGTGAGCAAAGTTGGCCCATGATACTACAAATACAACGAATACAATTTAAAAGCACACAATATATATGGTGGTATAGGATGGAATGAGATAAAATCGAATGATATCTATTTTTAAAATCTAATCATATACTACCAATCCAAATATACCCTAACAAAATAAAGATAGACAAATTAGGATTTGGATTAGATGTAGTAATTGTGTCATGCAGATACTTGTTTTGATCGTATGATCTACAATTGATGGTGAAGATGATCTTGTGAAGAAGTAATGTGACCCGTTGGTCTTAAATCAATGGTCCAGATCGACTAATGAATGTAACGACATATTTATTTAATTGCAGTGGATCCGACTGTGATAATATGTTAGTGGTTAATTTGTGAGAATTTGTTAGTGCAAGTGATCGAACCCTAGATATTCTACATAATATACAACTTTTGTAATGTCTTAATCCACACAAGTGAAGTACTTTTTTGGGACACAAATAATACAATTTAAAAGCACACTAAGCAAAATAAAGATAAAAGATTTAATTGCAGTTTTCGTTCTCTTATTTTTATCAATTCACGAAATCGGTCATCCTATTTAAAAATCTGAAAATTTTGGTCTTTATTTTGATTGTTTAACTAAAAAATGACAATGTGACATGTTTTAAATAACATGACATATCATTTGATGATATAGAATGATTAACACACATGAAATCGCATTAAAACCCTCTAAAACTTAACTTTCAACTTCAGAAATTTTTCATTTTTGTAATTTAATAGCGTGACTATGAATAATTAACGCATCTATATGGTTATAAATCATGAAATCGTATGTCACATCATTTAAAATATATCAAATCAAAATTTTTTAGTATAAAAAAATGAGAGATGGACTAAAACTGTTGACAATTAAAATAAGGAGGCAAACTTTGTGAATTGGTAAAAATAGAGGGATTAAAACTGCAACTAAGCTAAAATAAAAATATATAGTCTTATCTAAAATATAAAGATGCAACGACCATCACCAAAAATTAAAATCCTTGTAATTTTGAATAAAGATAAGTTTTATGACTTTCAGATACTCCAGAATTAGAGACATGCCACAATCGAATATGTATCTATATCGATACTCGATGAATACTCGTGGATACATATCTTAAAAGTATCAACATTATTTAAAAAATAAAAATAATTTTACTTAATTACGCTTTTGGCTCTCCTATTTTAACACGTTCAAAAAATAGTCCCCCTATTCTTAAATTAATTTTTTTTTCTTCACATTTGTTGCAATCTTGGTTCGAAATTAAAATTTTGACTTATAAAATATTGATTTTTACTCCAAAAAGTGGCAATTTGTAGCCTTAATTGTAATTTTAAAGAGAAAATATAACGTTTAGGACAAAAAAATCACAATTTTTTATACTTAAAATCACAATTTTTAGACTAAAAATTATACACAAATGGTCAAATTATATTGTTGCAACCTAAGTCAAACTTAACACATTGTCTTTACATAAATACCAAAGAAAGCACAAACATGTATCTAACATAGATAAAGTTTACAAATATCAAATACACAAGCAATTACATTAAGCAATATATATCCGCTTTTCTGTGCTTTTCCCTTTCCTTCTTATAGGCTCCATTAAGTATCATTTCTAAAATTAAATATATTCTTAAATAAGTTTAATGGGGAGGAAAGAAGAAGACAAAAAAATTCAAATGGAAGAGTGTGTGTCAAGATAAAGAGAAAAGGTAGCACAAACATGCTATGTTAGAAATTTAGCATTGTTTGGGCACAACTTGTGCTTGAGTTAATGTCTTTATTAATGCATTTTTCTTTTCTATTTTAAAAAACACCCAAGTAAAATATTAACTTAAACACAACATGGCTCCTTTTTGTGTGTGTATTTTGTTAATTTGTTTCACGACAATCTTTTCCAAAAAACATATATAATTGGATGGTTAGTTGAAGAAACCTTGTGTACTTTGACACCAATAGACAACTCAAGATAGTTGAATGGAAGCCCTCAAACCTTATATGACAAGAATCTACTTGTCCATGATCACAAATATATGATTTAATATTTATTCCAACCAAGCATTGATAAGTTATAAATTATCCACAATCTTTCACAATTAACAAAGTTTCATTCGCATATTATAGGCAATATATTAATTTTTTTCTCCCAATGTGCATAGAAAACAACCAAACAACGTAGAATTCATTGTTGCCTTCACCATTCTACTTAACCTTTCGTCACCATGATAAAAAAGAAAGAGGCCAAAGAATCCCCTTCTCTCAATTCAGGGTTTAAATTTATATTGAAGAAGTAAGATGAAATTTATTGTCTCAACCCCTTGTCCCAAACCAAACCTCCTACAAACATGAGATTCATTGTATGTTGTATCAATAATACCCTGATTGATGAGGATTTGTTATGATGAATATTTGGTGGATATTGTACATATTCTTAAACCAATTTTAATATTTTCTAGAATTAACTTATAAGTCTCGTGAGTAAAAGACTTACACATTGCTAATGATTCATTATGTTAGCCTATTTATATTCTTGTATTATAAGGATACCTCTTGTAAATCATGTTAGACCATTAATTGTAAGAATTACACATATTGAATAACATAATACAATATTATTTTTTTTTTCTTCCTTGCATCTCTTATTCTTCTAATATAACAAAAATTTAATGTCATTGCAAATATATACCTTTATCCAATTAATCCACTTATTGTTGAACACAATACCAAACATATAAATAAATAAAAATTTGTGATTCAAGTGTTAATCATTTAAATTATTTAATGGAAGTGCTCATACCCAATACTTTAAAAAAATTATATAATTAAACTATGTTACATAACAATAATTTATATTTAGCATTATTTAATTTTTTTTGTTGTTGAACGTGTATTTAGAATATTAGTTATTTGTCTATGAAGTGTCACTGCAGTAATAAGAGTTTCTTCTTTTAACTTAAAAAAAACATAGTTCAAATATCCTCAGAAACAATTATAAAAATATTATTAGTATCATTGTAACTAATAATAATATGTTCTCTTCTCCAATTTTTGTAAAAAGTATTAAATAACATTTATCACACATAATATTCAAATTTTAATGAAATGTTCATTGTATTTACATAGTTTACATGTAATATTCCATTTCTTTATAAATATAAATAAAAGGGTGAAAAAAATATTATAATTAGAATAAAACTAAGTAACAATTAAAATTTTAAATAAATTAATTAGTTTATTATACTCTGCTAAATCATCAATATATTTTTATTTACTTATTTATTTTGTATTTGAACATTTTTATAGTGAAAATGAAATACTTTTTTTAACTCTTTTAATTAATTTATCTTTTATAAAAAAAAATTAATTGTTTTTTTAACTCACGATGTAATTTTTATAGACATTCCTCCAATCATATCTCATTATCAAAATATTTGTAGAGGGAGATATGATTGAATGATATGTAATTTTTTATAGGCTAAATACCACCTGTGGTCCCTTAACTTAATTTCAGTTAACGATTTAGTCCTTTATCTTTTTTTTTTCCCGATTTGGTCCTTTATCTTTTTAAATAATTTCAATGTTACCTTTTAAATGGGATTTCGTTAAGAAAAAGTTAAAAAAATTCCTCGTCTATGTTCAAAAAAAAGTTATCCTTTATGTTTTGAAAATATTTCAGAAAAATATTCAAAGTTTGTTCTAAGTTTGATAGTAGGATTGATTCGTTAAAACTGAAGCTATGAGTATTTATACTCCATAGAAATCACTTCAGATCAGTGACAATCGTTCCTAGAGGTTTGATGAACAAATGCAATGATCTAGATGAGAGATTTTTTAACATTTTCTTAACGGAATCCCACTTGAAGGGTAACATTGAAATTATTTAAAAACATAAAGGACCAAATCGGGAAAAAAAGAAGATAAAGGACCAAATCGTTAACCGAAATTAAGTTAAGGGACCACATGTGGTATTTAGCCTTTTTTATATTAGGGATGTATAATGATTAAATTGTTGAACATATAAAATAGATTTGAGGCTAAATTGCATATGTGGTCCCTTAACTTAATTTCAGTTAACGTTTTAGTCTTTTATTTATTTATTTATTTATTTATTTATTTACTTATTTCCGATTTGGTCATTTATTTTAATTTTAAGTGACAATTTGATCTTTTATGTTTTAAAATGTCAACAATGTTATCCTTTTTTTTTGCAAAAATTCATCAAAAATTTCAAACAAAATCCACAAAATTAATTATCATCCTCGATATAATGCAAATTTCATCAAATTCATAACATAAATCTTTAAATAAACTCATATTTTCATCTCTAACAACATCAAATAAAGTATAAAGGACCAAATCGGGGAAAAAAAAAGATAAAAGACTAAAACGTTAACTGAAATTAAGTTAAGGGACCACGGATACAATTTAGCCTAGATTTGATCAAACATATGGTTGACATCACAACTAACTTATATATCGGTCGCTCCATAAATATTTAAATATATATAATTTTTATTATTCACTCCATTTCACAATGAATATCACTTTTAAATTACTACTTTTAAAATATTGTAAGCATTAATTGATAAAAATTTATTTTAATTAAGAATTTTCTTTTATGTTATTTTAAATTTTAAGTTAATTGAACCTCTAATTTTATCAAACTCTTCAATTAGCTTAACAACTATCAATTATATATAAATTATAAACTATCAATTATCAGCTAATTTTATCAATCAGAGTCATTGTATTCTTAAAGGATAGAGTTCAAATCTCATATAATACAATTATAAAGTTATAATTAATGTTACCATTATTAATAATAATTTTTTTCTCCAATTTTTTTTTAAATATGATCTTAAATATTACAATGATGTAAAATATAATTTTACATTTTCTCTTCGTCAAAATCTATCCGTTCCTCGTTCCTCGAATCAAACACAAAATTTTTAAATTCATTTTATTTTATCTCATCTCTTCCCCTTTCATCCCTTCTTCTCCCATCCCTTGTTAAAATTAAAATGTTGACCTATATCAAAGTGAACTTAGAATTAAAATGAGCCGAAGATCCCCTCCATTATCTAAATTTTGTGATATATGCCAAAATCCAAAATCATTTAAAATCCGTTGGAGATTAATTAATACAATGTAATAAATATTCAACCCTAGCATATTTTTGAAGTAAATATTCTACATACAATTCCAATCGAACATTTCATCATGAAAATAGGAGACAAGGTGGAGACTATCAAAGATCATATGATGGTTTATTATGTCTAGCTCATCACACAATCCGTTAAAGAAAATTTTGAGATATTAAAAACAGTACTAAAACATAAATATTGAAGTCACTAATGGAGATTAACATCACCAAATCCCATGTCTCATTCCCACCCAACAATATCAAAAACATACAAAAACCTTATGCAAAGTTAATTACCAATCAAAGGCCTCTGAACCGCCACTTGATCATTGTCTAATTCCACCATCTTCATTTGAATTTCTTTCATTTTCTCGTCAATCACAAACGCTAGATCATTTTGATCAACAACGTTGAAATTCTCTGGAAAAATTCCACTCTCGAGAATGTTATACATATGAAGAGTCATCTCTGTCTTCCTATTATCTTTCGTTTTCTTCTTCAACTTCTCCTTGACCTTTAGGACCCTTTCCTTGAGGTAAGTCTCTTGATTCAACATCTTTCGATCCCTTTCGAAGTCAGGAATATGCATGAACTGAATCAACACATTTTGGACTCCTTGAAAGGATGGCCAAATTTGTGGTTCGCGTTCATCGGGCTTGAACACAATAGCACAAGCCTTAACTCCACATAGGGTTGTGAGTTCATTGAGCTTCTTCATGAAACCTTTTATCCTCTTCTTGTAGGCTGCTTTTCTTGCTGTGTCCTTGGCTATGAATGCAAGCTTCACTTTCCTTCCACCCATGATGCTATTGATGATAAAATAGAAAAACAAGATTAAAAGGAAGAGGGAAATTTGGGGGAAAAGTATTTGTTGTGTTTTACTTAGGTTAGATCTCTTCTTAATTTATAGAGCCTTGGAGGGACAATTTGATTATTTTAAGTAAAAAAATAGGAAATAGATAAATTAATTATTAAATTGACACTAATTATTATTTTACAACTGTTTCTAAAGAAATTTAAATTTTATTTACAATATTAAACTCTTACCACTAAATTAATTAATAGTATATTTATACTAACTCTATATCCATCTTTTTATGGTAAAAATTAAATTCGATTCTTTTACTTTTTTAATAAAAGATAGATAACAAAATTATAATTAAGATCCTCTGGAACCGTCCATTTGGTGTAGTTAAATTTCAACCGTTTAAACCAAAATTTAATTAGGATTCAATGGTAGAGATTTAATTTGGGTGTAATTGAATGCTGGCGAAGATCTAGGCTGGTTAAAAATGGAGATGAGGGCACTCAGTAATAAAATTTTAAAATTTATGATTATGATCTAAGAGGCATTCTTTAAAATTTCAACATTTATACTATGTTCTACCTTAAAGGGGAAAAAATAAATATAAAATCGGATTTTCTATTACATTTATGGAGAGATAAGTCCTAATTGGAAGTTGTTAGCGTACGTAGTTATTAATTATCATTTCATTTTTCCAAGTTAATAAAAAATTTAATTTTGTATCATGCAAACTTTTTTAACTAAAAAGATATCCATTCAATTAAATTGATAGAATATATCAAAAACTAAATAAAAACAAATACAATGTCGCTGTAAGTGATAAAGATAAATTTGCTAAGAGCAATGATATTTAAACACAAGTTTGTACACAAATACAAACACAAATACATGTGGTTCCCACCTACACAATCTCTCTCTTCTCTTTCTTCTCTCTCTTCATTTAATTTCCCCCCTTTTTTACTTTCCCTTTTTTCTATCTCTCTTTTTTCCCTTTTTTATTTATTTTATTTTTATCTTCCTCTACAAAAATAAACCCCACACATTCATCTTCCCTTTCTACCATAATCCCTCCTTCTTCCTTTTATCAGACAAAATATAATCTGGTTAATGGCTTTAAGAAACATGGTTAATGATGTGAACAACTTGGTTAACGGATTCGAACTGAAAACTTGAGCATTCTAATCAAACATGATATAAACCTGATTAATGACTTAAAAAATTGCACAACTGTGTTAATGGATTTGAACAGAAAGTTTGGTCATTCTTGTCAGATAAAGTATAATCTGGTTAATGGCTTTAAGAAACGTAGTTAATGATGTGAACAACTTGGTTAACGAATTCGAACTGGAATAAAAGGAAGAATGATGAATTATGGTAGAAAGGGAAGATGAATGTGTGAGATTTATTTTTGTAGAGGAAGATAAAAAAAATAAAAAATAAAGGAAAAAAAGAGAGAAAGAAAAAGGGGGAAAGTAAAAAATGAGGGAAATTAAATGAAGAGAGAGAAGAAAGAGAAGAGAGAGATTGTGTAGGTGGGGACCACATGTATTTGTGTTTGTATTTGTGTACAAACTTGTGTTGAAATATCATTTCTCATTTGCTAATATGCTCACATATTTTAGATTAATAATATAAAATGTCTCTTTTGCACCAAAATAAATAAATAATATATAAAATGGCAAAATGTTACATATGTGAAAAATTAAAAGTGACTAAAATATTTATATCTTCGAATTTATAGTCTTGACAGTTAAGTTATTAACTAAATCTATAATAAATAATAAATTTAAGTTGATTTGTTAAACTCAATCAAACAAACAAATATAAGAATAAGACGAAAAACCAAACAATATCACATCAAAACGCAGGAAAAAAAAGTGAGACAGTCAGTTTTCAGTTTTGACATTTGAGTTTCAATTCAGAGTTTTGAAATAAATATTGTTGAGCCGTCATTAAGAGAAATATCCTCACAATTCTGATCGTTTTTTCTACCTATAAATCTCACTACCTCCATTGAAATCAAGAATATTAAAAAAAACTTTTTTTTTTATTAAAATATCTTTTATTTTAAAAATTAAAATGATTTAAATATTACAAATGTATAGTTTATTTATTATTAATTTAAATAATAGTGTTTGAAAGTGGTGGTTGTCGAAAGTGGCAATTTGACGTGTCTCAAAATGGTGATAATAGTTGATGGTGGCCGAAGGGGTGACTAAAAGTTGTCGAGGTGGTTTCTACTTTCTAGTGGGGGTTGGAGTGATCGATGGCGATAGTCGAAGAAAGTGAGAGCAGTGATCGGTGGTGGTAGGCGGTGGTTGACGTTGTAGCTGACAATCACTAGGATAGTTGACGTTGTAGCTGACGATCACTAGGATGATGTATTAGAGTTAAAACAAAAATAAGAATTATAAAGTCTATTTTTGTGATAATAAGTTTTAGGAAAAAAGTATTTTTAAATTATGTGAAAAATCAACTTAACTTCATTTTACACAAACAAATTTTGGTTTCAAAATTTATATTTAAAAATCAAAAAAGAAAACTCATAATTACCCTTAACTTGTGTAAACTAACAAATATTCTCAACTAACAAAAAAAAACTTCTATTGTGAGACTTAACTAGGTCACTTAAAATTTTAAAGCTATCAAGTTATTTTATAAAAGTAATTTGGAAAAGAAGAATTATTAAAGTGATGCTAATAATTATTTTATAATTATTTTCATTGATATTTAAATTTAGTATCTTTAAAATTATAATATCAAACTCTTACTATTGGATTAACACCTTATGTTCGACACTATCAAGTATTTATACATACTAAAAAAATATATTCAGCAAAATGAAGTATTTACTAGGGTAAGTGACTTGTGTCACGCACGAGTAAGCATTTAGATATACAAATATAGATAGTTTTGGAATATGATGTAAAGTTCTATTTGTTGTAAAATCATAATAAAAGTATTTTTGTTTCTTAGATTCAAAAATCAATAAATAGTCCAATATGTATTAGATGTAGTAAAAGAGACTAGTCTTCTACAATTTAAAAAAAAATGTTTGAGATTCTCAGTTATATGATATATTCATATATATTAAAATATATTATTAATTACATATAGTAATGTTTATCATCAAGTCACTTAAATCTTAATTTTTTAATATTAATTAATTTTGTATGCCATTTTGTTCCCTTTGTCATAATAAATTATTTTACTGCATCAATGTTTTGTGAGAAATGTTAAAATTCTATAAAATCGTGTTCAGTTATCATCATTTTTCAATCATTTCTAACTCATCATTTTATTTCTAGACATGTTTCAATACAAAATTTGAATATAATTTGCTTGATAGCGTAGTAAGAAATAATAT
>JBBPBQ010000004.1:42060192-42084813 GCA_037974755.1 Cicer yamashitae
TGATTTGTGTTAAAGAACTCATTTGGAATAAAATATTCAAATATGATGTGTTTCATTTGAAAAGTTTGTTCTTTCTAAAGGTATAAATAGGTAGTTTTTTATTTAGAAAATATTATTTAATGAATATATATATATATATATTATTTTAAATAATATTTTACATGATAATAAATGTGAATTAAACTATAAAGAATATATATCAATGATAGTTTACAATGTAATTGATTTATTTTTTATATTTATTACTACTTATGTCACTCTCGTGCCATGCACGAGAAATCTATGTGATAAAATAATTGATACAACAAGGTATATTACATTAAGTTTATTAGTGTTTTTATCATTTTAGTGCTATGTTTTTTTTTCTTGAAAATATTTGTGTTACGTTGATTATAAACAATTGTAGTAACTTGTATTACTTTATAACATGTGATAACATGATATATAACCAGTTGAACCGAATCTTCTTGGGTGATTGAAGAGTCCAGTGAAATCATAACCATTAAAAAGTTAAATATATGAGAGTATTTAAATTTGAAATTAAGAGAGATAAGATATTTAATGGTGTAGATTTTTTCACAGGATATAGATATAGATAAGATACTGCTATATATATATATTATTTCAAAAAAAATAAAATGTGTATTTACATGATAATTTAGCAATTAATATATATTTAAAAGGGAAACAAATTATAGTACTCTTAAAAAGGAACAAATTAAACCAACTTTTTTTTTTAAATCTCCTAGTTTTTTCTACTTTAAATTTTATATAATTTTTCTTTTATACTTATAAAAGAGAAATAGATTACACTACAAACAAGACTATATAAATTTAATTAGACAAAAAAAAAAAAGTGAATATAACACTTACAATATTTATGAATGTAAAATAATCCCTAAATTATTTGCCCGTATATCGCAGATACGACTTTTTGTGGTCATGGTCATTAACAAAGTTAAAATCTAAGATGACTTTACTACATAGAAATATAATTAGTTTTAAAATAATTTTTGTAGTATATGTTTTATTTTTATTTAAAATAATGATTTAAAAACTACATGATTATTGTAGAGTATACTTTTTCATCGTTGAGATTTGTACCAAGCACGGAGAAATATTTACATATAAAAGTACATATATTATCTCAATTTCATTAAGATTATGCATAAAAATTTATGTGAAAAAATATATACAGTAAAATATATTTATGTTTACATAATATTGTTAATAACGGAACAATTGAGTGTGTTTTCATAATTAAGAATATAATATTCGTGTAATAATTATTGAATCTCAAAATTATGTTTATTAGGATAATTGTGTAAACAGGAGGACCAATATATATATGGATATACTAATATTTAAAATTTTAGAAGTATTCCAATACATATATGGATATACTAATATTTAAAATATTAGAAGTATTTAATCTTATTACTCTCATAATTTTTCGGTAAACTTTTTGAGGAGGAAACTAGTGTAATAGCTCACATTCTGTGACTAATGGCCCCCATCTAGTGTTATTTTCCATCATTATTTCAATATGTATTTCTAATTTGATTACAAATGAATTGATTTAGTTTGCTTTATTAAAAAAAAAGGATATTTATTATTGATAAAATATAGTTTAAATATTATATTTGTAAAATTGAAATGATGCACCAAAAAAGTAAGATATATATTTTTTTAAAATAAAATATAAACAAAAATAGTGATAATAAGTTGATGTAATTCGCCATAAAACTATACAATCATTTATTGCATGTTAAATTGTAAACATGGTCTTAAAGATAACATGGATTTTTGGAATAGAATTAAAATGAGATGGTTTTATTGGATCGGCTTGAAAAGACTAATCAAATATAAGATTTTTTTACTCATCAAATATAAGATTTAAACTTTTAAATGTTTAGTCAAAAAATTAATCGAGCAAAAAATAAATAGAGCCTTTTCAAGTTAGCCCATATATATTGTGGATAACTGGCAAGTCCACACAAAATTAAAAAGTTTAGATCTTCGACCGTAAATGTTGATTAAGTTGATAAAAAGTTGGTTTAACCTATAAGATAATGAATTTAATTCCCATTGTGAATATAAGGAAGTTGGTGCGAAATATCTATGTGCTATTTGTCTCTTTCTTCTGTTGATGAAAATTAGTCATTTCAATCCATATAAGAGTGAAGTATCAATTAAATAGATCATAACGACCACCAAATCAAATTAACAAAATCACTAATATTTCAATCGAAAAAACTTTCACTCACAACAATCACAAACATTTCACTCACAAGCATCTACCCAATCTCTCATATAACCTTCTATATGATATAATGATATTAAATCAAATTTCAACCATTTAATATATGTTTGATTGTAGTGGATCAATTTTTTTTTTTGTTGAATTGACTTGATTAATGTTTGCTTTCTTTATTGATATTTTAGGAAGTGTGAGAAATAGATTTGTTGCATTGTTTTTTATTGTGTATGTACAATTTAAAAAAAATTATCTAATAAACCATTTTAAAAAACTATTTTGATTAATATCAGATCATGTTTAGTCCCCATCAAATAGCCCATTGCACCAACTCTAGATTTCCGCATCAAATTTTTTTAGGAGCGACAAATAATTAATTTGAAATGATAAAACTTGATGAGATGTATGCAAGACTCACGATCATTGTAAATGAATTACGTATTTGTCTTTGGTAGGAAGATTCACATTAACGAATTCAGTTATCCAAACACTTATGAGGTATGTGCTGCAATCTATTCACCTTCTTAGAGCTATTTGTGATGCAGTGGATAAGGAGTGCATAAATAACATGAAGGTTCATTTTGTTTCTTGGGATGAGGTGTGTATTTCTAAAGGCTTTGGTTGTCTCTAGCTTAGAATGGTGCGACACATCGAAAACACTTCTTTGGTCAAGACATGATGTGACCTCTGCTCGAATCCTTATGCTCTTTGGGCCAGAGTCATCCGTAATAAGTATAAATGTGGTTCGTTTAATATACCTAAGGTTTTTGTGGTTAAACTAGATTCAAATTTTTGGAGAGGGTTGTGTGCTAATTGAGATATTCTGATAATCTTGGTTAGAGGATTAATAACAGTTTAACAGAGTTGATACTAACTTTTAGATAGAGACTTGAGTATCATCGAAGGGTCACATTATGTATATAGAAAAATGTGGTGAACTTATAGTCTATTACATACTTGATTCTAGTTGAGGCCCTTGAACACATACATGCAATGTCTACACCTCGTTCTTCTACAGGTGAAGATTTGGTTATTTGGACTAAGGATCCAAATGGATCATTTTCTCTTAGAGGAGCCTATTATGTGATACCTAGATAATAGAGTGATAGAAGATAAGTTTTTGTGGATTTGGAAGTAGCCAAATCCTAAACACTTGAGGTGCTTTACGTGGAAAGTTGTTCGTGGTTGTTTGCTTATAAACCTTCAACAAGTTCGCCGTCGCACGACTAGTATTGACTTGTGTCTAGTTTATTACAATGCTAGCAAGTCAATCCTTCATATTTTGCATGATTGTCAACTTACGTCAAGGTTTTGGCATTATGTATTTCAAACACTAATAAGTGTTTATGTCATAAGATAAATCTAAATAAACTCTAAATAAAGGCGCTTCCAAACGCCTTATAAGACACACTATCCAATCAATTGGATTGTACAACGACTATGACTAAATCTAAAACTTAGTACTTAAACATTATAGAAATGGGTCCATCACTTGGAATATCAATGAAGTAAAATACAAGGACAAATCACGTAGTTTACATGCTACAAGTAAATGATGATACAAATGAACAACGGGGAATCCATACACCCCAAAATACAATGATACAATGAGAATGATCTTCCCATTCCCAATATGATTATGTGAATTTCGCGGCAAAACCCTAAGGACGCAGCAAAACCCTAACTAAGTAAGGGTGCTTCCCATTTTTTGTGAGCACCCCAACGAACAAATAATTAAGAATTAATCCTCAACTGAATGGAATCCTACATGAAGTTCATTAGTTGACCGGAGGTCAAAATACTATGAAGAATGAATGCAAAGGATAAGTTAGCAGGTCAAGTGAGTTGCGTCAAATTCAAAATGTAGTGCTACTCTCACTTGCAGAAATAGAGGGGTCTTCGGATTTCACAACAGTTGTTCCTTTGTTACTAATGTCGAGTCCCTGAAAACGACCAAACTGGTCATTTTGCAATAATTCTGAAAATGAATGAGAATGTGTTTGTTGCAGATGATGAGTTGACATGCTAGATGGGGAGGGACCAAATCGTGGCAAGTGCATGTTCTGGTGACCAGAAGGACTTGATTGTGGTGGAATTGGATTGAAACTTGATTCTGTAAATGCCATTTGGTGCATACCAAGATTAAAAGATTCGGTGTGGCTCATTATATTCCCAGTAGCAACTTTCAGCCTCTCAACTTCCTTCTTCAATGCTTCATTAAGAGCTATATCAAATCACAAACAAATTCTAGTACAATTAATTAAGTTAAATAAATAATAAGCTACAAGAGTTTTTCACTAGAAAAAATTGTTAAGCGCATTGTAAGAAGGTGGTAATTGTTACCATCACGAAGATGTGCTTGTTGCTCCATGGCTTGCAGTCGAAGCTTAAGCTCTGTATTTTCAGTCGACAGACCTGTTGTGTCTCTCTGTAAAGAAATAAAGAATGAAGTGATTTAGTCAATTTAGCCACATATTTAAGTCTGAGTAAAAACTGAAAAACAACCTAGGTGAATGAAGCATTCACAAACAAAGCAACATTATGATATATAACACCATCCAAAATTCCAAATCATCAAAGTGACTACATAAATATCAAGAATCACGGATATTTTATATATGAGGAATTTCTGAAAATAGAATGCATCTAAAAGTAATATTTCGTATTTAACTAAAATTGCAACAAGGATATATCTATGATTCAAGGAAAGTGATGGACAATACAGTTGAGTTCATTGCACTAAGCTACATCAAGAAATTCAATAAACAGAAACAGGGTTACTCTGCAAAATGGAACATCTAAAAGTTTAGTAGTCATAGATAAATATCAATACCAACCTGGTATAGTGTTAGTTGGGCAGAAAGCGTTGTAGCTTCAGTTTGTAGGGTCTGAACTTTGCGCTCTAGTTCTTGTATATAGCGGGCCTTTCTCTCTTTTGAGCGAGCTGCAGACTGTCGATTTGCAAGTATTCTATTCATAATAACAACACAGTGAGAATAATGAATAACACAAATCCACAGAAATTAGTACTATTGAAAATTAGATGAAACTCGAGAGCAGAATCTCTTGCATAAATCCCTCTCTCATATTCTCTGCCACCCCCGAAAAGTTTAAATCCAAAAAGCCCAGATACATAGTTCGAATGCACAATACAAATACCAGAAATTGTAAAAAATCAAGATAAGACACATTATGAATGTTAATAGCTCAAAATTCAAATAATTTGCACTAAACATAAATATTCTTAATTAATGGTCTCTAATTTCTAATCATAACTTACAAGTTATCAATTGACACAACCATTTCAATCACACATGACACATCCCCATTACAATTCCAACAGTGCATCAGTTACAGAGTGAACTTAAGAAGTTTCTTGTGCTACAATCCAGAATCACATAAAAGAGTTGAATTTCCCAAAACCACCAACCCATCCCCTATTAAATAATCACAATAAAAATGAAAACAAACAGAAACTACAGAAAAATTATCAAAACGACACAACTGAAAAGTTGAAACCACAATCACATACTCAAGCCTGATAAAAAGGAATTATTTATTTAATTTAATAAACTAATAAAAATTTCAATTTAGCTAGTTACGCCCCTAAAATATCCAGCCACACCAACGTGAACTTATAACTTAAACATAAGTTCACGTACAAAATTGTAGAAATTTCAATTTGGAACTTGAAAAGCAATTAATAAAAATTCAAAACAGAGAAAAACAATATCATTATAGAAAGAATTCAGTAATAAACAAAATTGAAGTAGAAAAAATTAAGCATTTTGAGATTAAAATTTCGAACCTCTTTGCACGTTTGGGATCAATAGACCAAAGCTCAGCTAACTTATCAGGAGGCATAGCTTTCTTCCCATCCATAATCTCCCCAAACGAAGAAGAACCGTCGACGGAGCTACTGTGCCTATGTCTCGGCCTCGCCGGAATCTTCTCCGGTTCACCATTTCCCACCGGATCTACTCCGGCGGCTCCCAACTCGTTCGAACCTCCGAGTTTGTCAACGTCAATGTACGTCGAGAACAGGTCGTCTTCGGATCCGATCTCATCTAAGCTCGCCGTTGACGATCCGCCGGTGAACGGATCGGACGGAGATAGGTCCATCAAGTCGTCCGGTAATCGGAAACTGACCTCCGAGTGTGCTCTCCGGTGGTGGGATCCGCCATTGGAACCGGAGCGCGCGAATAGAGAAGTGGAAGAAAATGAGGACTTGCCGGCGGCGGTTGTCGCCGCCGTGGATGGCGGAGGCGGAGGTAACTGTGACGCGGTGTTTGCATTGTGAGATTTTGGATTGAGTTTAATATTGGAATTGGGATTAGGGTTTGAAGATAGATCTTGATGCATTTGTTCCCAATTCCAGTTGTTTTTGTCACACAATACAACTCACATGCATTTCTATTTCTTTCTTTTCTCTGCTTCTAGCAATTCTGATTATTAAATTTAAGATTTAAATACGATCTTATTCCTTTAAATTTTCCATTTTTTTAAATACTTAAAAGTTAGGAATTTAAGGTTATAAAATGCTTTCAGTCTAAGGTAGAAATGCTTATATGACTGAGTACTTATTTTAGTCACTCATAACTCATATAAGTAAGTATATTCGGAGTACCGATATTGATATTAGATACGTATATGACACATATATGTTTCTTATTTTGTAGTACATGGATTTTATAGTACTTGATCGAATATGTAACATGTAAATTTGATGTTTGTTTTTTTACCATCATATTATGAGTTAAAATTTTAATCTTTCGTTTTTTATTACGTAAAAAAGTTACATTTTTTAATTTTTAAAAAATTATTCGACAAATAGTTTTAACTTTTTTGATAAAAAATATATTTAATTATATTTTAATTTTTAAATTTTCAACGTAATTCTTCTCCATAATTTCAATTTCTATTGTTATCGAGTCCAAACAAAAAGAGGGTTACTCGCCTCCCTCAAACCCTAATTCTAGGTTCTCATTTTTGTCATTCATTAGAGAGGTGGTTTAAGATCATTTTTTAATTTATAATCACCTCTCCAAATAGTTTTTTTTTTTTTTATTTAAATAAATGACTTTTACACAAATTTAATTTTTCTTTCATATTCTTTGTTGTGATTTCTTCATCTGAGTGCAACACTTTTTAATTTTCTCGTCTTGGTGCAACGCTTTTTCTCATTTTGGTGCGTGTTCGTTTTGATTCAGATTGACAAAGTAGCTTTATTCAATATTAGATATCAATCAATAATTTTGGCGTCATCGTTACAATCCAGAGGCATAGATACTCTGGACACTTGAATTTTGTCATATATTTAGGCATATTGTCGTTTTGAGATATGTTGTCGTTTTGTGCTATTAACTTGTATACTATAAATTTGTTTGTAGATTCATCCTTTATATTTTTAGCAAATTTAAATTTGTATTGAATCA
This sequence comes from Cicer yamashitae, assembly GCA_037974755.1. Taxonomy (NCBI): domain Eukaryota; kingdom Viridiplantae; phylum Streptophyta; class Magnoliopsida; order Fabales; family Fabaceae; genus Cicer; species Cicer yamashitae. The sequence goes on from JBBPBQ010000004.1 coordinate 42,067,885, forward strand.
ATGTATTCTACAATTTGAATTTATGAATATCATTCCCTTTAGTAAAAAAAATTAGTTTTTTGAATGATTTTTTACACGAACATTTAGAGCGTTATAAATAACTCTTTCACAAAAATTTAGAATTTTGTAAATTGTGATTAAATATAAAATTTTTAAATGTCATAAACTCAAAATAATAGTAATGAAAATATTAAGCTAGAAATTGAATTTTGAACTCATTTTTTGTGGATCAACTTTTTAGGCAAAATATATCTTGAAATTCGTTATGTTTCCTGAAAGTAACCACAGGATCTATTATGTTTTTTATAACTTCAGTTATTTAGTTATCTCTTAGATCCTTTGAGTTTTTATTTTCTCAATATAGTCATATATAATTTAAATTATATTTTATTTGCACAACTAATTTGTAAGTTATATTAAATTACACATGTCATATTTTAAATTTGACAATTTTCTGAATTGCTGTTAAGATCTAATTCAAACAACGCAGTGAGTTGATTGTCCAAACTACTTTGCAAATGAATGAAGTTAATGAAATTGATAATGTGGATAAAATTTTATTACCAAATTTTAGAGGTTATACATATGTGTAAATGGTTGTAAAAAAAATAAAAAATATAGACTCTTTATAAGTTTTGATGAATGTTATCCGAAGGATTAATAGGAAAGACATATTGTTGCGACATACAGTAGAGTTTCTAACTACCAGATGTTTTTAATTGCATTAGTCGTTATTGAAAGTAAGACAAATGACTAATGATGAAAATACAATGTAATTTAAAGAGTTAAATCAGGAAAAATAAAAACTTAAATAACTTAAACGAAACTGAGTCAAAGTTTAATGATCTAAGTTTTACCAAAAAAAAACACATAAATAACTTAAGTGTTACTTTCTTTAACTTAAAGGACCTTCCATATAGAACTAAAATTGCTAACATATAATTTTATAGAAATTAAAAACAAAATTTTGAAATTTCATAAAAACCTTAAATTTAAATAACAATAATAATGATTTTTTTGGTGAAATAAAATAATAAAGATAACAATAGCAAAATAATAGATAATTCATTACTACATGGATATAATTTGTATGCTAGTAAAATAATTTTTTATTGATGTTTAATTCAATTTCATTGCTTAAATATCATAATATTACTTTTAAAATATTTTTCAAATATTTAGTGATGGGATATAATTAGATGCGCATGTAGGTATTTTTTATATAGACGAGGATCCGTTGATTCAACGAGTAAGTCTGTGTAAGTTACTTCACTTAATAACTCAATTTAAATGATGTATTTTATTAATTCAATCGTTGATTATTGTCATAATACATTAATGGAAATTTGTAGCTATATAATCTTGCCATCGATATTAACTTATATATTTTAAAAGCTTATTATATATTTATTTGAAATTATTTAATAAAGTATCAAATAATTTTAAAATTTTATAAAAATTTGTGGAATTATCTACTCAATAAGAATTTTTGATTTGACAGTTAAATAAGTAAAATTCATCATTTATATTGAGTTGTTAAGCGAAGTAACTCATTATAGAGTTACTCCTAGAGTCAACGTATTCCCATTTTTTTTTATATTATTGATGTATAATTATCAAACTAGAAAAAAGATGGTATATACTTTTACAATTTTTAAAAGACATAATTGGCACATTTTTTATAGCAACTTTTTTTTAACTAAATCTGATCATTACTCAACATTATATTTTCAACTTTTTTTTTTACAATACAAGCATTCAAATGAAACTCATTTTGAAAAGCATTTTATGTTTTTTTTTTTTTTAATTTCTTGTGATCCCCACCTAAATGAAACTACTTTTACATAAATATTACATAATATGAAGTGAATCCCTTTGTCTTTAGAAATACTTACATTTTACGTTTATAAACTCAAGATAAAAATAAATAGTTTTTTTGTAATCTTTAGAATAAAATTAGAGACAAAGTCACAAAGAGAGAAAATATACCATTTAAATATTAAAAGATAGATTTCTTACTTCCTAAATTTTCTCATCTTGTATAGACAAATCCTCCTCAGATAATGGGTCATTCCTTTGGCAACCCAAGGTCCATTAGGTTAACTCAATGACCCTCCTACGACTCTTTCATTTAGGGAAACGAGTACATGAGATACCATATTAATTTTACCTTCTATACTACCGAAAGAGTGACTGTGATATATGTCAAATCCACTATGTCATATGACTTTCTCGTGTAAGGGAGAATAAAAGAGTCTTACTTGATCAATTAATTTATGAAAAACTCTTTATCGACCACTCTTAACTTGATCAATCAACTCATGTATAATCATTTAATGACTTGTCATAACCTGATCGATTGTACCGATCCAAATACTAAAAAGTACCACATATATATTTTATTATAAAATCCTCCAACAAAAATTTATATATTAAGAAAAATAATCTTAATAATAAATTTGTCAAAAAATTACGTTACTTACATATTTATCTCTACAATTATTAAATCATAAAACATAAAAAAAGAATTTATATTTTCTAATAAAATATTGAATCGCTACATTTTATAAAGAAATTACTAATTTTTGTAAGCTTTTGAAAAATATATTTTTTTAGTAAAATTTAGAGTACAAATGCATCACATAATAATATTGAAATCTCAGTTACATTTTGACAATTCAAAACTACTATTTATCATTTACAATACCTTAATAAATATAAATATAATAAAAATTAAAAGATAAAATCGAAGTGAAAAAAATAAAAAAGTTCAATGTAACAAAGTAATCATCTTGATGCAAAAAGAAAATAGTTTATAATTAGAGACTCATGGAGTATTAATATAATTTATCCCAATCATTTTCGATAGCCATGTAGCACCACGTGCAGTCATGCACAATCATGTGATTTGGTTGAAAAGGTCAGCTGACATGTCACAATCCATTGCACATATTGATGTTTTGACTCCACGAAAAGGTTGTGTCTTATTATATTTAAGCGAGTGAATATATAAATTCATGGTTTAAATCGGAAACCTCAACTAAATTAATTTTTAAATTTTATAAATTCATAAATATATTATTATAATTGTAAAATAATAATTAAAATAGTTTATATTTAAATTTTTATTGTTAAAGGTTTAGTTTTTTTACTCAATTATTGTTAAAGGTTATAATGTGATATATTAATTAAATATTTGATCGCTCTACATTGATCTCGTGTTAATGTCATTACAATACAAACTAATTTTTTTGATAAAATTTAAATTTTTTATGGACTAATTTGTCAATAATTAATCAATGCACAATTACATTACTCAAAATTATCTTTGAGATTACAATTTTATCGACAAATTTGTTTATAAGAAGATGACATTAATGTGAGATCAATGTGGATAAGTCAGATATTCAATTACAATGTCACATAAAAAATATCTAACAACAAAAGTTTCTTCATGAACTGGTTTGATTGATATTTTACAATGTCAGTGATGTATTTGTCAATTTACAAAATATAGAAACTAATTTGATTGACCTTTGAGACCAATTTCTATATTTATTTATATTTAAAATGTGTAGGTGCATAAAGCAAGGATGAATCATTGTTTGAACTAATTTATTTCGTATTTAAAATACAATTAAGATTACCAAATTTGAATCCATAATTTTTCACTTCTCCGTCGGTACGATATGTGAGTCTAGTAATTATGCTATTTTTATATATAAAAAATATACAATTAAGATTTTAGCAAAATTTATATAAGTGTCTTATTTAAGGTTTGCACATCTTTAAAAAAATATGTTAATTTTAATGATAAAATGAGTTTTATTTGCAATAAATAAGTGTATTAGAAAAAAAATATAATTAATACTTTATTGGTAATATAAAGATACAGATTAAGGAAAGCAATTATGGCTTTAGGAAGCTTACCACCATTATGGAATTCATTTACAAAACCTATTATGTCATCTTTCACAATGTCCCAACAACCTTTGTTACCTTTGGTGAGGGGCACATTAGCCAAACCGAGCACTGATATCTTTGGCTTCAACCCATTGTCCTGAGACTTTTTATATATCTATTGCCCTTTCAGTTAACAGAAAACTATCTATCCTGCTTAAAACACTTCTGTCAAATTTAAACCAAGTAATTTTTTTACTAATTATCGATACATCAATTAAACTCATGTTTTCTATAAACAACTTGAATTACACACATTCTTGTCCTCTTCCACCTGAACTTGTTCATCTTCGTTTTCACTACAAAAAAGCATGCAATTTGTGATAGTCAAAAACCCTCAATAAGTTGCAAAAACAATCACAAACTGCATGTTTGTGTTGGCCATGTGGCGGACAAAAAACCCTCACATTTGAGTTGGTCACTATCATTTTTTGCCGTTGAAATTGCCACAAATTAATGTTTTTTATGTAGTGAAGACTTTGTTCTGAGGATCCAATCTACCACAAAATTGTCAAATTATAAATAAAAAATATGATATTTTGTAGCAATACAAACCGTTACAAATCAACTGTTTTGTTTTAAAAAAATATTTGTAGTGGCATTAAAACTACAAGATTTTTTTTTTTTAAAAAAAAGAATTTTAAAAAAGTAAAAAATTGAAAAAAAAAATAAAATTTAATTTTAAAATAGAGAAACCATTTTAAATTTATTTAAAAAGTTATCACAAAATACAAACAATCATAAAAAACAAATTAAAATAGAAAAAATCATTTTAGAAACTAAATAATAGTAGTGAGATTATAGAGATAAGTGAGAGAAAATCATAATAGACGGAAGAGAGGAAGAATTATAATAGAGAAAAAGGTCAAAAGAGTAAGAAATTGATGGAGAAAATTAGAAGTAAATTTTTTTAGAGAGAATGTATGAAATGTGAGGAGAATTTGTGGCGACTTAATTAAGTAACCTCAAATTTGTGGTGTTCAAATTCCTCTCACAAAATCCAACAATAGATTTTGTGACAGAAAAAATCCTCACAATATTTTTGAGGTGTTTTTTTGCCAGTGATAATAACATATTTAAACTTTACAATATTGGAGAGTTTTTTTTGTCATTAATTTGTGAATCTTCTAACCTCTAATAATCTTTTTGAAGTTGGTCGCACATAAATGTATTTTTTTGTGTTTTTAGCGAGCATTGAACTTGCTAGCGACCCACCATTTACCACCATTACCACCAATATGTGAATTATTGTAGTTACATAAATCAACCCAAAATTCTCTTTTTCCAGCCAACAGGAATATAAAGTATACATTAACAATATAAAACAAACAACCCTCCCCCTCGACCTTAATGCCTAAGAATCCAACACTAGAGAAGCTAGATTGTAGAGAAAGCGAACATTTTTCCACATAATCAATAACCCTCTTGATCTCATGTAATAGATGCTACCAAGAGGCCATAGGCAAGTATAGTATAACGTAGGTATGCAAAATAAGATCATATAGAGAGAATATATTAATAAACAATCTTTCAACTAAAAAATTGAATAAAATGCCATCCATTAATAAAGTCAAACACAAGTTATTACTAGTATTATGAAAGACTATCTCTTGCCTCATGAGACATTCTCTATAGGATACATATATGTCATAAATAAAATATAAATTCTCATCACTCTTTAAAAAGGGAGGTTATTGTGATGAGGAGAGAAAGGAGAAAATGATGAGGACAAGACAAAAGAGTGTTCATTGCTACCACCAATAGCATGAGTACTTGTTGGAGTAATTCTAGGGCTTCTTGATGTTGTGGTTGCTACTCCACTTTGATCATATGATGATCTTCTACTCCTTCTTGGTCCTTTCTCAGCACATATGAGCTCAACTTGCTTCAATGTAATTGGGTACCTCCAATTGCAACACCCTACCTTCCCTGCTCTTTCTATGTACCTATATGTCACAAACCAAGTTAACCAAAAGGAGATAGAAAAAACACCTTGTTCTATGATAAATTTGATTTGTCACAAATCTTATTCAAATAGTTAGGATTGTTGAATTTACAATATAATCAAAGTAAAAGGCTTGTTTGAAAGAAATAAAGTTGTGTGTATAATTGTCCCATTTTGGTTGACGAAAAGAATACTAATTTTTTTTTTATTTTTATAATTATGTCATTACTGCGAAGTATTCTACTAGAATGTTGATGACTAATGTTTGTCGATAAATCTAACTGACTATATTTATTTATTTATTTATTTTATCTACAAAACTTAAAACTGAGACTTTATTTACAAAACCTAAGTTCGGTTTCACTTTGAACAATGTAATACCATAGCAAAGATAGTAATTTGATATGTGGATGTTTTTTTAATGAGGACAAATTAAATTAAGGGCACGGCAAACAAAAGCCTAATTGCCGTCCAAAACGTGGAAATTATCCACTTTTGTCAAGTCTAAATTGGCTTATAGCTAATTGAAAAGGTATATTTTTTCCACAAACTAAACGAAAAGGTTAGAGAAGGGAGAACTTGTCAATAGAGCAGAGCATGATCCTTTGTAAGTTACCTAACAAATTAAGAAATCATTTAAATTATTATTACTTTTTCTTGTTTCGTTCTGAATATACCGAATATCAAACCAAAAGAATATATATATTATACCGTTGAATAATATTTTTTTATTATATATATCATCTTAGTAAATTTGTATACAAATCTTTTAATTTTTATGATTGAGTACATACTTGTGCATAAATTTCTTTCTGAAATGACACATTTCATATTTCAAAAATATTTATCTATTTATCTATATGTCAAACAAAATAATATTGCACTTGAAATATTGACACATCTAATCTAAATAATGGATATATCAAAGGAAACTTAATTAGTTCTTTCATCTCAATATATGTTAAAACATACCTTTGGCTGAATTTTAATCCAAGGCATTCTATACACTTTCTTCCTTCAACCATCTCTCCCATTCCTATTTTCACACATCTGCAGCAATAAACTCTGCCGCATACCTGCATACACCATTATAAATATAATTACTAAATAATTAAGTCATGCAACTATAGCAAACTAAATAGAATTTATGACTAAAAATTTTTAATCCCTCTAAATATATCAATTTTTATTTTTAATCATTTAAAAAAATTCTTTCAAACTTTGGTATTTTTAAATTTTTCGGTTTTTAATTTTAGTTCCTGTATTTTTACAAAAATTCATGTAACATGTTTTAACTAATTTTTTTTATGACATTTCATTGTTAACACTTTAAAATATTATTAACTTAATAACTTAACTATTTAACCTTTCATTTAATAATTTAATTTTTAATTTGAAGTTATAAATAAATTAATAAAGATTAAATAGTTAAATTATTAAACTAATGATGTTTTCAAGTTTTATCAATGATATGTCATCAAAAATAGTCACTTGGAACATGCGACGTAAACTTTTGTAAAAAAGTATGGACTAAAATTTGGTAACAAAAAATTTAGAAGGATCAAAGTTTGAAAGAAATTTTTAGAGGAACTAAAAATAAAAGTTGATATATTTAAAGAGACTAAAAACATATTTAACTATTAAATCTAAATCACTTAGTCTCTAGATATCTAGTACAACACTTATTACACATGTACTTTAACAATATTACAATAATTTTTTTATTATGAACAAAAATTCAGGTAGGTCCCATCAATTTGAGAGTGAGTCACATAATATAAGAAAAAGATTTGAATAAAAGAGGTTCAACGATATTGTTAGGATGAACGTCTTGTCTCGGGTTCGAATATGGGATCTCGCAGTTGTGTGAGTTAATTATGGTGGAATTTACCATCTCTTCTAAGACAAAAAAAAAGTGCAAGAAATTCTTATGACGTACCAGACATCTAGTGCGGAAGACATAAACATATGTACTACAAATTGTACAAATCTTAGAGTGAGGAATCCCAGGTCGCCGTCGTCCACCACCACCTCTTCCAGATTGCACACTCATATCATTATAGCTCATGCTATACACCGAATGATCATCTCCACCGGTCCTTGATCGAGGACTTTTTACACCCCCACTTGCCTGACCAAATTGAGGATCATGAACATGTACATGCCCTCGACTCGCCTCAACTCGGTGGCCAAAATGACCCCACGGCGAGTCACCGCGGCCAATGTCATGTTGGTGGTTATTATGTTGAGTTGAAGCTTGCAAGCCTTTGCTGAAATCAAGACTAGGTATTTTGCCTAGTGAAGGAGAATTTGACGAATTTGCCCTTGTTGGAATATTGTTAGCACCTTCGGAAACATGTTGATTAGTGTTTATTGTGGTTGTATTTACATCAGCAAGGTCTTGAAAAGTGAGGTTAACGGATTCATCTGGGATTCCTAGGTACAAACTTTCAAGATCTTGCAAAATTGGCTTTTCTTGAGTCTTGTTATTGCGATCACCCATTAGAATTCTATGTTAAGGACATGTAGCTATGTGTTATAATATAGGATTTTAGGCTTATGTTATGGTTATAGATAATGCTATAATAATTATATATTTAAATATTATGATAGGATTGGAATATTTAAGGTAAAGGGTGAAACAAAAAGATGTGTTTAGGCGTGTTAATTGTCACATTGGAAACAAAGACGATCATGTATGGCCAAAGTTTGCGTGTTATAAGGCCGGTCGAAAATTAAAATGTTTAGCTAAGATTACATTATTAGATTCAATTTAAAGATACTTGTTGGTTGTTGCATTTGTAAGAGACATATTGAATCGATCGTTTGAAAAGGTAAACTAGTTACTATATATCTTAAAATTTGGAGATGAGGTGGATGTTTGACTGGTTCAATTTTTAGTTTTACACCATAGCTACTTTTTGTCACCATTTTCCTTGCCTCAAAAGATATTTTGTCTACTATCATCACTTTGTTTTTACCGTCTAATTATATGATATATCATGTCATGCCAACTAATTAACGAGCAACACTTCTATAATTACCTATAATTACAAGTATAAATAATTTGTGTTTAGACACTCATAAGTGATGAAAAATAAAAAATAAATAAATAATTTATTATTATTATTATTATTATTGATATAATTTTTTTCATTTTTTACATTTTATCATTTGTGTATATGTCTAAATTCAAAATATTTGTATTTGTGCCTGTACAAATTATGCTCCCTAATGTACATGAGACCGGATTGGATCAAAATTGATATATAACCTAGTAATTATTTTGTTCCGTTTGTGTTGGGTAGCTCTCAATTGGTAGTTATTGATGGTATTTATTTGTACTTATTTCTAGGTATAAGATTTGAATTTTATGAAAGATAAAAAAGGAGTGAAAAGTTCGTGAGTAGTTGTTCTAGTGAAAAATCAGGTTATTTCAAAAACACTATATCAAACCAATTCAATGATGAATATATTGAGTTGGGTTCATAAATCTAAAATAAAACTTTACTTGTACTAGTTACTTAATTGAACATTTAAAAAATAATAAAATTTCAAACATAGAGAATATACTTACAACATAATGGAATATATACATGTAATAGAATATATGTGTTAACAATAGAATTGCTAAAATAGATTAAGTCAAATGAGTTAGGTTGTTTGATCTGCATTTTAGTATAGATCTGACTTTAAAAAATGAACTAGTCTTTTTTGTCTTGTCCATTTAACCACGTAAGAAATAGAGGTAATTTATAAAACAAATGGCAACATGTAAAATAATATATCGACCCTTTTTTCTCTATTTTATTTTCTTTTGTTTTTTTTATAAAAAAATTCAAATAAATAGGAGCACATCAAATCATTCAAATTGTTTCTCTATGGGCTTCAATCGATTGATGACCCAATCGCTTTAATTTACTGGAGATTGATGTTAGTCATGAAAACCTTCTAAATCATAGTATTAATTTTTTTTCAATAGTGATTTGTGAAATTCTTTCAAATCATATAAATTTATTTGTTAACCATCAACAGCTGATTTGGTATTCAAAATTTAGCACATGATTGGTGACTATTTGGAAGTACAATTGTTTCTCCTTTTTACTTATAGGACTAGATTATGTTTCAAACTGAAAAAAGAGCTAAATTTTATGGTCTTAATATATAAGTCACCATAATTAAAAAAATAATAATTTCAATACAACATAATACAACTTTCAACTTTTATTGTCACTAACTTTTTAATAGGTTTTCTGACTTTAAATTTTGTGGTCTTAATTTTATTATGTTATTTTATAATGCAGCGATGAATATTTTATAATGCAGCGATGAACACCATGATTTGGCGATTTTAAGAATCTCATCTTGAATAATTTTAGAAATCTCGTCCAGATATTTTAATTTTTATTAATTAAGAAAATATCATAATTAAAATGGGTTGCACTGGTCCATTAACCCGCATAGCAGTATGACGAGCCAATGTTAATAAATTGCAGTCTAATATTGAACTGGCTCATTCATGTATTTTGATCCTTTGGGCCAGATCAGGTCGGGTAAGTCCTTTGACAACTCTAGTTAATAGCACTCGGTTGCAATTCAGAATTGTGCTCTTTAGTTATTAAATGAAAAATAAAATTTTCTAGACTAACCATTTTAATAACAGGACTTATTACTGCCATTTCTTATGTTTATATTTGAAGCACGGAAACAATAAATTTTCACTCATTTTCATGGAAAGGGACAAAATAAAAATGAAATACTTGAGAGACAAACTATAACTAAAATCACTTTTAACTATAAGAAAAAGAGCTATCTTTACCACCCCTTTTGAAAAGGAAAGCAAACTATACTGTGCAATTAAGGAGAAATATAAAATTGGTATCACACTACCTAATCTCTTCTTTCCTGGCTCCAAAATGAGAAGAAAAAAAGTAAAAAATGAAATTAATTTAAAATGCAGTTGAGAATTAAGTTTAATACCATAATCATATATTCCCTTGCAGTTGTTTCAATATGATTAGTCATGACTCATGCTCAGTCCTGTTATATGTATCCATTTCCATATCTTCATGATTGGGATGACAATTCAAATCTATTTGTCCTGCGGCACTTGGCTCAGAAGCCTCAAGCTGACCTCCGTTCACACTTACCTCGTCTGGCGAGTGACTTGCATCTTCTCTTGACGCATCACCATTGGTATCAGCCTCCTCCATGTGATCAATTTGATCATCAACTGCTTCAGGTTCTGATTGTTGCTTTTTTCTACGCATCATAAGAGTCTTGAACCGACGCTTCACAGTCTCACAAGCAAGGCAAGTGCAAGTTGGCGGATGTCTTCCTTGTCCACTTGCTGGTTGAATGCAAACGATACAAGTGCATCCCAGACGATGCCTAGGATGTTTGGTGGTGACTTCAGCCGAGGATGACTCGTCTGGATCAGCAAGGTTATCTCCTAAAACTGCTGCATTGGCAAGAGCTTCAAGGCCTGAAGGCTTGTGTTCTTGAATTGTTTTACCCTTTTCTACAATTTTTCGCTTTTTAGAATCTGCGGAAGAAGACCATGCAGCATCCAGAAAATATAAGAATTAATTATCTACTACAAAGCTAGATTAAATGCTACAGAGCTTATATAAAAAATAGATAGCAGAATCACACCTTTTCTGGTTCTCAGAAGATTTTCTAGCTGCTCTGATGCAGAATCAGAAGACCTGAAAAACCATAGTATCTGATAAGAAATGATGATGATATACTCACTTTAACCAGTAGAATGTCAAAAGCACTGAATAATGTTCATTTGTCTGCATCCCAAACATTTGAAATAGAACTAGAGATAATAATAGAGTTCAAGAAATATTGAATATTATTTCTATAAAATTCCTTTGATGAATGAGTACTTAAATTAAATTACCAAGATGATTCATTAAGAGAAGCACATTACTTTCACGTGAACACTACCAGCTTGCTCTGTGAGGAGATATACAAATGTTTTCTACCTCAGTCCTACATTCTCATATGTTAAATGAAAATATTCATCTTCAGTTTGATTATGATATATATTAATACTATCATAACATGTTGAAGTTATAGGTTTTAGATGAAGAGAGAAGAAAGAAAGTAACGACTTTGAATCATGAATATAATTGATTATTATGATTTGATTGGAAAAGCACTAAACATTAACTCTACTAATATAAGATTTCAATCCTAATTATACAAGGAAACAAATAATGATAGTAACAAATAAATATGGAAACTAATCTTACAAGATAGTCAAACAAAAAATAAAAGTTCTCTGAGATTATCTGTTAGGATATAGAATAAAGGATAATTAGGGTAGTTAAAGTAGTTAAGAGTTGTTATAGAAGTTAGTTAGTTTGTTGAGGTTGTTTATAGGGCCATTTATTAGGTTTCGTACATAAGATACTTTCATATATTCTAATTATCTTTGATATTTGAAAACATGAAAAAGTTAAAAACAATTGAAGTATTATAATGCTAAATATGTAAGATATATATAATCTTACCCAGATGGACCAGCATTTGTTATAGTTATCTTTCCAAAAACTGGGGGTTCCTAAATGAAATGAAGTACAAGTCATAAAGATAAGCCAGGTAACAGAAATTTGAACATGATTCTCCAAAGTCCAAACTATATAACTTAAATTTCATCTAGAAAAGAAAACCACAGAAAAAAAATGGATTGCTATGACAGTGTCTCACTTACATCATATTCTTCAAATACTTGGTCCTCGATTGTTACGATGTTTGGCTTGACACTAGGCGGCGGACAAAGCAAGTCTTGTGCTTCTTCCCATGTAAGTCTCAACTCCTTAGCATCTTCACTAGGAATGAGCAACCTCTTAGATTTTGGCCCAATATTGTGAGTCCTCTTCTTTTCTGAAACTGAAACCGGTCGCTGCAATGGATCCTTGTTTGTCCCCTCTTCACAATGTGCGGTTTGAAGCCAATCAGAAGTTCCAGTACCCAAACGCAGATGTTCTAAATGTCCATTTAAGTAAGGTTCCCCGTTACCTTTCCTTGATTGAAGAAGATCACGATAACTACATACTGAGAGCAGATTCTTAGTTGCACCAGAAAAGTTTGTATCCTTTGTTGAAATGCCATTGGAATGAGCAGATGTAGAGGCATCCTGTTTCAATAAAAGCCCTTTAAAAATATTTTTCAAAACAAGTGAAGAATAAGATGTATTATTTGGAGAAGCTAAAGATAGTATAGGTGAAAATCATGTCATAACCTGTGTATCAATAGAATTTGATGCCCTTCTAAAACCCAATACAAATTTTTCCCCAGGATCTATCCGACTAAATATCACTGCAACAAAAAGATCATATTAATCAATGATAACTTTAGATTTGCAACACATATTAGCAATGACATGCATATTTGCAGTTCACACTACAGAGTAAACAACAAACAATGTACATGTGATAAATTCTATAAGAGCAAGAATGTTCTGCTGAAATCATTCGAATAATGAGGCATATAACTCAGTCAGCCTATATAAGTGTCATGTGTAGTGATGACTGCAAATAAAGAAAACAAAAAACAGTTTTTGCCATGAAAACACATGTTAGGAACCCAAGAATTGGATTCGAACGAAAAATCGAAGACAATAACATTTTGACATAAAACAGAATACCAAGCAAATTTGAATAAAAAGGTGAAATGGAAAAACAATAGTATTGCAGAAATCATGGCCTAGATTGATGTATACCAGTATCACCAGCATTTAATTGCAAGGACTGTATGCAAGGGGTCACACCCTCCAATACATACATCCTACTGTTGTTATTAGGCCAAAATCTGAACTGAAAAGTCCACTCATCCCCCTTCGAATCTAGGAACTCTAGAGGAACACCTTCTGATTGCGAAATATGAGGGAGAAAAGCCTGAAAGTCATATGCCAATTTGTCACATGCGCCGCAGGTACAGGGGAAGATGTATTTATTTAATATATAAAAACCCTTTATAAACAGTGATCCATATTAAGTCAAAAAAAAAAAAGTGTTCCATATACAAGATAGCGATAAACATCAAGCATACCTCAGCACAGGCTTTTGGGAGAACAAGACGACCAATTCGACCAGCATCACTTGGACTTAACACCTTCTCAAATAAGGGCACTACAGTAGACTTCAAACTGAGATAATAACATTAAGGGAAACATATGATGAATCAAGTTGGCAACTTTAATGTAGGTGTATAACAATGTTGTCAATCCATGGGTCGCGGAAAACAGTAGTTTGTTCAAATTCCGCTATGCTACAGTGCTATAACGCCGTTATTTGACAACATTTTTCATATCACAGAATAATAGCAATTTGTTCAATTGCACTACGCTACAGCGTTATAGGCTATAGCTGCTATTTGACAACATTGATGTGTAATAGACCAAAATAATAAATATAAAGGATACTCCCCGGACAATTGCTCCAGCTCTTGATCAGTGATCCTCGGCCAGTATCGAGAAAGTAACTGGTTTTTCCCTTTCCCATCAGGAGGTGGCCGCGCAATTCGTTCATGAGAAGTCATGCCTTTATTTGTTTCAAGATTCATGGTAACTCCAGTCTTCGATTGTTTGGGCAACATAGGGTGAGATTTTTTCCCTTGTTGAAAGGGAGAAGATGCTTTACCCTCAAGTCTACCTTCTACAATCTCCGTGGCAGAAGGCACAAAATTTCTTGACGAGGATCCCAGAGAAATATTCAGGGAAAGTGGTTCATGTATACTTTTAGACTCCCATGTCGGTCTATCATTTTCTGACATAGTAAATTTCGAAGAATGACTAGAATGTTTCATCACATTTAAAAATCCTGTATCCTCTTCGTTGAATCGACACTTAACTTCTTGGCTGCTTGAACCAATACATGAAACCTTGCCATTTTTTTGAGCTTGTGGCCAAGAGCTTGATTCACCAGCTTCAACAATTCTACACAATTGCATAAGGTTTCCTTTGCCAGTGTGTTCCATTGGTAGTCTACCATTGATATGTTCAGCATACCAACCACTTGCATTATTTTTGGTTGATTGAATAGACCTATTACGATTTTCAGTATCCTGTGTCCATAGAAAAACATTTAATATTCAAAGGGAAAACCTTTATAGTTGGAAATCATTATACAAAAATAAATATTCAAAGCAACCTTACCGGACAAAGCTGGGAGGCCTTAACACATGTAACACAACCTATACCACCAAAATCAAGGTACTCAAACAAAGACCTTGATACTATACATCCACAATGGATAGGCTGCAAAACAAAACAAATAATAAACTTCAATGCTGAAATAGAGAAATACAAGGCTTAAGGAGAAATACAAGGCATAGCAAAAATAAAGATCATTTTACCTTCTTGCAATTGCTGCATTCCCTCCAACCGGCTTCGTGACGGTGGAATTTATCACAGAAAGCTGAATTCTCATAGGCAAGTCTAAACACAGAGTAACAAATTAATAATTTGCAAGCAGCAAATAGTCAATAAATTAATCATTACTAGTAAAATAATTTGGCAAGATTTGAAGTGTATAAGAGGGAAGATAAGAGCAAATGTAGCTTAATGGTAAAATGTTTAGAGACTACTTGACAACAAAACCTAAACCTAAGTTTGATTTGAACAAAAATGCAACCAGTTACTTTATATTAGACCATAAATCATACAATTTATTGTTATTAAAATAGAATACAATGCAACCAGTTACTATATACTAGACATACGACAATATAAAACCAGCAAACCATCCACAAGTATAACTCATATGGTAGTTGTAGGGACATTTGATATGCTGGGGTCCGGATTCAAACCTAGGATTCCCCACTTCTCCGCAATTAGTGTGTGTAAGTTTTGCAGCTAGACTCTAAAAAATCCAGCAAACCGACCCAAAGTCTCTATAGTAAGGAGAATCATGCAGTCACGCAATCAAGGAATCTCAGTCATTGGATAAAGATCAATTGCTTCATATTTTGACTTCAGCTTTTAAAATACAACTTAAAATATGAGTCATCTGATCTTCATTTCATCCAACAGCCAAAATTCATGATTGCGTAAACGCGCTGCTGCAGGCAATCCAAACCCATGAAAAGAAAAAGGGTTGAAACTTTTGACTAATCCTATCTGAACTCATTCATAAGAAGACTCAAGTCAAATCTCAAAATTATCTACAACACATAGTGGCAATCAAGTCAAAACCCCCAATATTATACTAACATTATGCAATCAAATTCACGATGGAATTGGAATCAAGTTTCAGCTCAAGTAAAAGAGATAAAGGAATCAAATTTACCCGCATTTGTTGCAGAGTCTAGCAAATCCACCAGAAATCAAAAGCCACCCTTTCTTCCATTCACTAGCAGAACCATCTTTACACAAACTATTCATGCAAATTTCAATCCCCATTGAACAGAATCCAAATTAAATCAACCCCTCTTGCTCACTTCAAAGTCAAAACCCTAAAAATCAAAAACCAAAAAAAAAATTCGAATTTCAGTTGAATAAAACAATCCACAGCAAGAAAAAAAGCACAAATTAAAAATTATCAGTTCATCAATAACACACAAACTTCAAGATTCACGATTAGAAAAATAAATAGAACAACAAAAACAGAACAGAACAAAAAAAAACGAACCTCGAAAAAAAAACAAGAACGAATTTGAGTGTTTTTCTATGTGTTGCTGCTTCAACCATGCACAAACATAGAGAGAGAAAGTGACATCAATTAGTAATAATAGATTTCAAGTTTCAATACTATAATGAACATTGAGGTGAAGAAGAAGAAGAAGAAGAATAAGAAGAAGAAGAAGAGAAAAGAGGAAAAGGTGAATATGAATGCAACATGGTAACCGTAATTACTGAGAGAAGGTTTTATAGAGAGAGAAAGTGCATGCAAAAATGCATATAACACAAAACACAATACACGCATAGAGAGATAAAGATAGCGCAAAATGCATGCACAACACTTCAATGCATAATTATTATGAATCAATTGTTTTTTTTTTTTTTTTTTTCT